>JAGDYQ010000110.1:552882-934824 GCA_021962125.1 Bulinus truncatus | reverse complement strand
AAAGTTGTTGAACACATATAGAAGGCACAAAATAAAGTTTCAAATAATATAACTTCCTTCTATTATAAATTATTAATCGTTATTATTTACAATCAAAGAGAAATTTTCTGATTCTGTATATTGG
Organism: Bulinus truncatus; assembly: GCA_021962125.1. NCBI lineage: Eukaryota > Metazoa > Mollusca > Gastropoda > Planorbidae > Bulinus > Bulinus truncatus. The sequence goes on along the minus strand of JAGDYQ010000110.1, from coordinate 934,700 downwards.
TGGTTGGCCTAGAACAGAGCCTTCTCCTAGACAGTTCTCTTTATTCTGGACAGCTCTCTTTATTCTAGACAGTTCTCTTTCTTCTAGACAGCTCTCTTTCTCCAAGACTGGTCTCTTTCTTCTAGACAATTCTCTTTCTTCTAGATAGTTCTCTTTCTTCTAGACAATTCTCTTTCTTCTAGACAGTTCTCTTTATTTCTAGACAGTTCTCTTTATTCTAGACAACTTCTCTTTTCTTCTAGACAGTCTCTTTCTCCTAGACGGGTCTCTTTCTTCTAGACAATTCTCTTTCTTCTAGACAGTTCTCTTTCTTCTAGACAATTCTCTTTCTTCTATACAGCTCTCTTTCTCCTAGACTGGTCTCTTTCTTCTAGACTGGTCTCTTTCTTCTAGACAATTCTCTTTTATCTAGACTGGTCTCTTTCTTCTAGACAATTCTCTTTCTTCTCGGCAATTCTCTTTCTTCTAGACAGTTCTCTTTCTTCTAGACTGGTCTCTTTCTTCTAGACAATTCTCTTTATTCTAGACAGTTCTCTTTATTCTAGACTGGTCTCTTTCTTCTTGACTGGTCTCGTTCATCTAGACAATTCTCTTTATTCTAGACAGCTCTTTCTTCTAGACAGTTCTCTTTATTCTAGACTGGTCTCTTTCTTCTAGACAGTTCTCTTTATTCTAGACAGCTCTTTCTTCTAGACAATTCTCTTTCTTCTTGAGTTCTCTTTATTCTAGACAGCTCTGTCTTCTAGACAATTCTCTTTCTTCTAGACTGGTCTCTTTCTTCTAGACAATTCCTCTTTCTTCTAGACAGTTCTCTTTCTTCTAGACTGGTCTCTTTATTCTATACTGGTCTCTTTCTTCTAGACGGGTCTCTTTATTCTAGACAATTCTCTTTCTTCTAGACAGTTCTCTTTCTTGTAGACAATTCTATTTCTTCTAGACAGTTCTCTTTAATCTAGACTGGTCTCTTTCTTCTAAACAGTTCTCTTTATTCTAGACAGTTCTCTTTATTCTAGACAGCTCTTTCTTCTAGACAGTTGTATTTATTCTAGACTGGTTTCTTTCTTCTAGACAGTTCTTTTTATTCTAAACAGCTTCTTTTAGCTTCTTTTATTCTAGACAGACTGCTTCTTTCTTCTAGACAATTCTCTTTCTTCTAGACTGGTCTCTTTATTCTAGACAATTCTCTTCTTCTAGACAGCTCTTTCTTCTAGACAATTCTCTTTCTTCTAGACTGGTCTCTTTATTCTAGACAATTCTCTTTCTTCTAGACAGTTCTCTTTCTTCTAGACTGGTCTCTTTATTCTAGACTGGTCTCTTTCTTCTAGACAATTCTCTTTCTTCTAGACAGTTCTCTTTCTTCTAGACAGTTCTCTTTCTTCTAGACAGTTCTCTTTCTTCTAGACAGTTCTCTTTCTTCTAGACAGTTCTCTTTATTGTTCTATTCTAGACTCTTTCTTCTAGACAGTTGTATTTATTCTAGACTAGTTCTTTCTTCTAGACAGTTCTTTTTATTCTAGACAGTTCTTTTTATTCTAGACAGCTCTTTCTTCTAGACAGTTCTCTTTCTTCTAGACTGGTCTCTTTCTTCTAGACAATTCTCTTTATTCTAGACCGTTCTTTTTATTCTAGACACTTTTCTTCTAGACAGTTCTCTTTATTCTAGACTGGTCTCTTTCTTCTAGACTAGTTCTTCTCTTCTAGACAATTCTATTTTATTCTAGACCGTTCTCTTTATTCTAGACTGATCTCTTTCTTCTAGGCAATTCCTCTTTACTTCTAGACTGGTCTCTTTCTTCTAGACAGTTCTACTTTCTTCTAGACAGTTCTCTTTCTTCTAGACTGATCTCTTTCTTCATTGATAGGCAATTCTCTGAGTTCTTCCAAGAGCCCCGAAATAAATGTGGGAGGTTGCTCTTTCTTTTTGATGCAGTTCTCTTTCTTCTAGACTGGTCTCTTTCTTCTAGACTGAGGTCTCTTTCTTCTAGACGTGGTCTCTTTTATAGACTGCTGTTCAATTCTCTTTTATCTAAATGTGGGAGGTTGCACTTTGATTTTGATACAACCTTTATTCTAGACTGGTCCTCTTTCTTCCTGAAACAATTCTCTTTCTTCTAGACTGGTCTCTTTCTTCTAGACAGTTCTCTTTCTTCTAGACTGGTCTCTTTCTTCTAGACTGGTCTCTTTCTTCTAGACAATTCTCTTTTATCTAGACTGGTCTCTTTCTTCTAGACTGGTCTCTTTCTTCTAGACAATTCTCTTTCTTCTAGGCAATTCTCTTTCTTCTAGACAGTTCTCTTTCTTCTAGACTGGTCTCTTTCTTCTACGTTCATCTAGACAATTCTCTTTATTCTAGACAGCTCTTTCTTCTAGACAGTTCTCTTTATTCTAGACTGGTCTCTTTCTTCTAGATAGTTCTCTTTATTCTAGACAGCTCTTTCTTCTAGACAATTCTCTTTCTTCTTGACTGGTCTCTTTCTTCTAGACAGTTCTCTTTATTCTAGACAGCTCTTTCTTCTAGACAGTTCTCTTTATTCTAGACAGTTCTCTTTATTCTAGACTGGTCTCTTTTTTCTAGACAATTCTCTTTCTTCTAGACAATTCTCTTTCTTCTAGACAGTTCTTTCTTCTAGATAGTTCTATTTCTTCTAGACAGCTCTCTTTCTTCTAGACAATTCTCTTTCTTCATAGATAGTTAAATTTATAGTAGACCAAGGTGGGGCTTTATTCTAGGGAGGGGTGTTCTAATTTGATTTAGACGGTTCACTTAACTTAGGTAACAAATGTGTTTGGGTTCCCGTCATTTCCCAGGGGGGGGGGTGGTTGATGTTCTGACATTTATTTTTTCTGATTAGTTCTGAAAAGAACATTAAGAACTAATTTTAGCTCGTAAACTTTTTTGTTGGTACCAGGACATTGCTATTTATTGAAGACATGTATTTTAGTTCTGAAGCATATCATATGTTTAGATGTTGGTTAAAATATATATTTAGACGGTTCTAGAAACTTCTAACTAGATAATTATAGACATGTTAGGTACTGCTACTACATATTGACAACAAGTACCCGACTATTTCGTAGTATAACTCTGTACACTTAAAGGAGAACGATTATAATGTGTCTTTGTTGGAGATGCTGAAATTTTCGACTCATAGTTGGCAAGTTATTGGAGATTTAAAGATAGTAACGTTCCTTTTGGGCTTACAGTGTAATAAAACAAAATATCCCTGGTATTTTTGTCTATGTCACAGCTGGACCAACAACGCGCGTTACCACGAGATGAAAGAGCAATGTAATTTGGGAACCTTTGATGGGTTCCATAAGCTGCTAATGCCAACTCTTTATATTAAATTAACACTCACGTGGTCTAGGTAATGAGTCTCCAGCTTTTACACACCTTTAAAATATCTTTCTAGATCTGGGCAGTGGCGTCACTTGATTGGGCAGTGGCGTCACTAGATCTGGGCAGTGGCGTCACTAGATCTGGGCAGTGGCGTCACTAGATCTGGCCAGTGGCGTCACTAGATCTGGGCAGTGGCGTCACTAGATCTGGGCAGTGGCGTCACTAGATCTGGGGCCTAGATCAAATATGGTTCTCAAACTGAGATCGTTATAGAGTCTGTGTACAATGTCCTCAAAGAAATACAATGCTGCTTGCAACAGTTTTCTAGAAGTAGTGCGAGAATGTCCTGCTCTAACCACAAGGTATACATGGCCCAAACGTCTATATAGGGTGCTGTGTGTCCCTTAAGGTTCACAGGTTTGTTACCTACCTAATGGTTTAAGCAGAATGTAGATACAATCGTAGATCTAGTGAGATTACATTTGGAGATTGCAATATAACCGTAGATCTAGTGAGATTACATTTGGAGATTGCAATATAACCGTAGATCTAGTGAGATTACATTTGGAGATTGCAATATAACCGTAGATCTAGTGAGATTACATTTGGAGACTTATAATATAACCGTAGATCTAGTGAGATTACATTTGGAGACTTATAATATAACCGTAGATCTAGTAAGATTACATTTGGAGACTTATAATATAACCGTAGATCTAGTGAGATTACATTTGGAGACTTATAATATAACCGTAGATCTAGTGAGATTACATTTGGAGATTGCAATATAACCGTAGATCTAGTGAGATTACATTTGGAGACTTATAATATAACCGTAGATCTTGTGAGATTACATTTGGAGATTGCAATATAACCGTAGATCTAGTGAGATTACATTTGGAGACTTGTAATATAACCGTAGATCTAGTGAGATTACATTTGGAGATTGCAATATAACCGTAAATCTAGTGAGATTACATTTGGAGACTTATAATCGTAGATCTAGTGAGATTACATTTGGAGGTTTACAATATAACCGTAGATCTAGTGAGATTACATTTGGAGATTTACAATATAACCGTAGATCTAGAAAGCAAACAGTCTGTTAAGTTTAATATATTGACTCTCACATTTTTGAACAATGGCATCAGCTTTGTGTGACATATTGTTACTGATTATAAAGCTAAACAGATGAATGTGGTCAGAAGTTTTACTATTACTAGAAATATTTATAGTATTATCATCCATTTGGCCACTATTCATTTGGCTACCAACAATTGGGCCAATATCCCTTGACCAACATCCATTTGGCTTCCATCCATTTGCCCACCATCCATTTGACCAACATCCATTTGCCCACCATCCATTTGACCACCATCCATTTGACCAACATCCATTTGCCCACCATCCATTTGACCAACATCCATTTGACCAACATCCATTTGACCAACTTCCATTTGACCAACATCAATTTGGCTTCCATCCATTTGACCACCATCCACTTGACCAACATCCATTTCCAATGCCCGGGTGTGGAAAATAACAAATTGTGTTTTCTGTAATGCTAACATATTCACTGTTAGGAAATGACATATGATGGATAAAGACAATAACTCTGTAAAAATAGAGTCATAAAAATGTCAGAGGGGACTTTATTGTAAGGGGTCCACGATTTACAAGCGAACCATGTACGAACTAAAGTACCGAAAAAATTATTCAATCAAATGTGAAAGAAATGGCGAGTCAGTATTTATCACTTCGTAAAATTGAATATAAAATAAAAATTGAAAATATTAATTAACTATCCACTCTCAAAAATGAATTTTTAAATTCATGTACAGATGAGAATTATATAAATAGGTAAATTCTCATGTTATCCTCTCTGAATCTTTTTTATACATTTTTTATTTAATAGGTTTTTTTTTTTGGTCAGGTGTGTATGTGTGTGTTTGATAAATTGACCCACTTAAAAAATAAGTCTAGCCAATGATAAAGCCAATGATAAAGTGTAAATCATAGGAAACCGAAAGTAGATATTGTGTTGTCGTTTTGAGTCTTGCCTTCATGAAAAAACAGGAAATGACGTCATTTAAAAATTGGTGAAAAGAAAGCTCGCACATTGTTGACAGTAAATCTTCCATTTCGGTTAAGAGGTCAACTAGGCGTTTATTGAGGAGTAAATATGTTATTCTTCATTCAAACTTTTAAAAAAAAATTAATGCTCATGTTTGTTTGCTGTTGTTTTTCTCAAGTTATACAAACTGAAACTTTTTACATTCCTGATATTTTACGACTGAAACTTTTTACATTCCTGATATTTTACGACTGAAACTTTTTACATTCCTGATATTTTAAGACTGAATCTTTTTACATTCCTAATATTTTACGACTGAAACTTTTTACATTCCTGATATTTTACAACTGAAACTTTTTACATTCAAATATATTTTACGACTGAAACTTTTTACATTCAAATATATTTTACGACTGAATCTTTTTACATTCCTGATATTTTACGACTGAATCTTTTTACATTCCTGATATTTTACGACTGAATCTTTTTACATTCCTGATATTTTACGACTGAATCTTTTTACATTCCTGATATTTTACGACTGAAACTTTTTACATTCCTGATATTTTACGACTGACCAATTCGACTTGACATCAACACCTAACAAACATTGAATGTCTTATTTCTCATCGCGTCAGTGACTCCGGTTAATGGGTTCATTGACCTCTTCATATCAGCCCAAACTTAAGCTGCACATTCACATTTATAACAAAACTTGTAACTGGCTGAACTTCTGACTTGACTACATTCACATTTATAACAAAACTTGTAACTAGCTGAACTTCTGACTTGACTACATTCACATTTATAACAAAACTTGTAACTAGCTGACTTCTGACTTGACTACATTCACATTTATAACAAAACTTGTAACTAGCTGAACTTCTGACTTGACTACGTTCACATTTATAACAAAACTTGTAACTAGCTGAACTTCTGACTTGACTACATTCACATTTATAACAAAACTTGTAACTGGCTGAACTTCTGACTTGACTACATTCACATTTATAACAAAACTTGTAACTGGCTGAACTTCTGACTTGACTACATTCACATTTATAACAAAACTTGTAACTGGCTGAACTTCTGACTTGACTACATTCACATTTATAACAAAACTTGTAACTGGCTGAACTTCTGACTTGACTACATTCACATTTATAACAAAACTTGTAACTGGCTGAACTTCTGACTTGACTACATTCACATTTATAACAAAACTTGTAACTGGCTGAACTTCTGACTTGACTACATTCACATTTATAACAAAACTTGTAACTAGCTGAACTTCTGACTTGACTACATTGACATTTATAACAAAACTTGTAACTAGCTGAACTTCTGACTTGACTACATTCACATTTATAACAAAACTTGTAACTAGCTGAACTTCTGACTTGACTACATTCCATATCATCAGATGCATTTATTATGAACAAATACTACATTAAACCAAACATAGCCGACATGCAGAAGTTAAACAAGTAATTCTTACATTTAGACTGCACCAATCATTCCGTCGGTCTATTTGTAAAAATGGTTGACAGAAAAAAAGACTGAAGCATGAATCCATCTAGTAGTTGAAGTTAAGTACTGTCTGTTAGAGAGAAAACATGTTTACACTACTAAAAATTGAAAAATATTCTCTTCTAGCAGCTTTCCCGGCATTTGCATAGAAAGAGGATGATTTTTCCCCAATTTTAATGAAGGTGAAGGTAGGTGGGTAGGTAGGTGGGTAGGTAGGTGAGTAGGTAGTGAGTAGGTAAGTGAGTAGGTAGGTGAGTATTTAGGTGAGTGGGTAGGTGAGTAGGTCGGTGAGTATGTAGGTGAGTAGGTAATTGAGTATGTATGTGAATAGGAAGGTGAGTATATAGGTGAGTAGGTAAGTGAGTAGGTAGGTGAGTAGGTAAATGATTAAGTAAGTGAGTATTTAGGTGAGTAGGTAGGTTAGTAGGTAAGTGAGTAGGTAAGTGAGTAGGTAGGTGAGTATGTAGGTGAGTAGGTAAGTGAGTAGGTAGGTGAGTAGGTAAGTGAGTAGGTAAGTGAGTAGGTAAGTGTGTAGGTAATTGAGTAGGTAGGTGAGTAGGTAGGTGAGTGGGTAGGTGGGTAGGTAGTTGGGTAGGTAGGTGAGTGGGTAGGTGGGTAGGTAGGTGAGTGGGTAGGTGGGTAGGTAATTGAGTGGGTAGGTGGGTAGGTAGGTGGGTAGGTAGGTGAGTGGGTAGGTAGGTGAGTAGGTAGGTGAGTAGGTAAGTGAGTAGGTAGGTGAGTATGTAGGTGGAGTGGTAGTTGAGTGGGTAGGTGGGTAGAAAGTGGGTAGGTAGGTGAGTAGGAAAGTAAATTTGTAAGTGAGTAGGTAGGTGAGTATTTAGGTGAGTGGGTAGGTGAGTAGGTCGGTGAGTATGTAGGTGAGTAGGTAATTGAGTATGTAGGTGAATAGGAAGGTGAGTATGTAGGTGAGTAGGTAAGTGAGTAGGTAGGTGAGTAGGTAAATGATTAAGTAAGTGACTATTTAGGTGAGTAGGTAGGTTAGTTGGTAAGTGAGTAGGTAAGTGAGTAGGTAGGTGAGTATGTAGATGAGTAGGTAAGTGAGTAGGTAGGTGAGTAGGTAAGTGAGTAGGTAAATGAGTAGGTAAGTGTGTAGGTAAGTGAGTAGGTAGGTGAGTAGGTAGGTGAGTAGGTAGGTGAGTAGGTAGGTGAGTAGGTAGGTGAGTGGGTAGGTGGGTAGGTAGTTGGGTAAGTAGGTGAGTGGGTAGGTGGGTAGGTAGGTGAGTGGGTAGGTGGGTAGGTAAGTGAGTGGGTAGGTGGGTAGGTAGGTGGGTAGGTAGGTGAGTAGGTAGGTGAGTGGGTAGGTAGGTGAGTAGGTAGGTGAGTAGGTAAGTGAGTAGGTAGGTGAGTATGTAGGTGAGTAGGTAGTTGAGTGGGTAGGTGGGTAGATAGTGGGTAGGTAGGTGAGTAGGAAAGTAAATTTGTAAGTGAGTAGGTAGGTGAGTATTTAGGTGAGTGGGTAGGTGAGTAGGTCGGTGAGTATGTAGGTGAGTAGGTAATTGAGTATGTAGGTGAATAGGAAGGTGAGTATGTAGGTGAGTAGGTAAGTGAGTAGGTAGGTGAGTAGGTAAATGATTAAGTAAGTGACTATTTAGGTGAGTAGGTAGGTGAGTAGGTAAGTGAGTAGGTAAGTGAGTAGGTAGGTGAGTATGTAGGTGAGTAGGTAAGTGAGTAGGTAGGTGAGTAGGTAAGTGAGTAGGTAAGTGAGTAGGTAAGTGTGTAGGTAAGTGAGTAGGTAGGTGAGTAGGTAGGTGAGTGGGTAGGTGAGTAGTTAGGTGAGTAGGTAAGTGAGTAGGTAGTGAGTATGTAGGTTAGTAGGTAAGTGTGTAGGTAGATGAGTAGGTAGTTGGGTATGTAGGTTAGTATGTGGGAAGTAGGTAAGTGAGTAGGTAGGTGAGTAGGTAAGTGAGTAGGTAGGTAAATAGGTAGTTGAGTAGGTAAGTGAGTATGTAGGTGAGTATGTAGGTGAGTAGGTAAGTGAGTAAATAAGTTGGTAGGTATTGAGTAGGTAGGTGAGTAGATAAGTGGGTAGGTAGGTACGTAGGTAGTTAGTATGTAGGTGAGTATGTTGTTTTGATGTTCAACTATAACAAAAACTATTCTTGTACAACTAAGAAGCTCATAGTAGATTGTTTCTAGGTGGCGTGAATCAGCAACAGTTTCTTTCTAGCAACAGTTTCTTTCTAGCAACAGTTTCTTTCTAGCAACAGTTTCTTTCTAGCAACAGTTTCTTTCTAGCAACAGTTTCGTTCTAGCAACAGTTTCTTTCTAGCAACAGTTTCTTTACCCTAATGAGCTCCCATTCTTATACAATATGTCGGGTATTGACATTAGAAATGTTTCAAGTGTCACTTGGAAACTCGACTTCCCGAGGAACGCCGGGCTTACTGTTAGTTGACTGTATGATTTGAAAAATCTGTCTGTCGTGAGGCGCTGATATTTAATCTTTCATTTATTCAGCCTGTAATCGTTTAGAGAAACATCGTCATTTATATATGCAGGGGGAAATACTTTTAGGTCAATCTTTTTAAAGCCGCATCCATTTGGCAGTGGCGTAGTGGTGGGTGGGCAAGGGGGTATCATGCTCCGGGCACTACTCACAAAGATGCGCCAAATGGTATATTTTACATATAATATTATATGGTTTTTTTAATGGAGGTGGGGGCGATAAAAAGATAATGTGCCCCGGGCGCGAGTTAAGTTCGCTACGCCACTGTCATTTGGCCACCAACTATTTGACCATCACCCATTCGGCAAACATCCATTTAGCAACCATCCATTTAGCAATAATCCATTCAGCAACCATCCATTTAGCAACCATCCATTTAGCAATAATCCATTTAGCAACCATCCATTTGGCAACCTTCCATTTATCAATAATCCATTTAGCAACCATCCATTTAGCAACCATCCATTTAGCAATAATCCATTTAGCAACCATCCATTTAGCAACCATCCATTTAGCAACAATCCATTTAGCAACCATCCATTTAGCAACCATCCATTTAGCAATAATCCATTTAGCAACCATCCATTTAGCAACCATCCATTTAGCAATAATCCATTTAGCAACCATCCATTTAGCAACCATCCATTTAGCAATAATCCATTTAGCAACCATCCATTTAGCAACCATCCATTTAGCAATAATCCATTTAGCAACCATCCATTTAGCAACAACCCATTTAGCAACCATCCATTTAGCAACCATCCATTTAGCAATCATCCATTTAGCAACCATCCATTTAGCAACCATCCATTAAACAACCATCCATTTAGCAATAATCCATTTAGCAACCATCCATTTAGCAACCATCCATTTAGCAATAATCCATTTAGCAACCATCCATTTAGCAACCATCCATTTAGAAATAATCCATTTAGCAACCATCAAGTCAACAATATCCATTTATAATAATCCATTTAGCAACCATCCATTAAACAACCAACCATTTAGCAATAATCCATTTAGCAACCATCCGTTAAACGTCCATCCATTTAGCAATAATCCATTTAGCAACCATCATTTAGTAATGTTCATTTCAGCAACCATCCATTTAGCAACCATCCATTTAGCAACCACATCAATTAGCAACCATCCATTTAGCAATAATCCATTTTAGCAACCATCCATTTAGCAATCATCCATTTAGCAACCATCCATTTAGCAACCATCCATTAAACAACCATCCAATTTAGCAATAAACCATTTAGCAACCATCCATTTAGCAATCATCCATTTAGCAATAATCCATTTAGTAACCATCCATTTAGCAACCATCCATTTAGAAATAATCCATTTAGCAACCATCCATTTTAGCAACCATCCATTTAGCAATAATCCATTTAGCAACCATCCATTTAGCAACCATCCATTTAGAAATAATCCATTTAGCAACCATCCATTAAACAACCATCCATTTAGCAATAATCCATTTAGCAACCATCCATTAAACAACCATCCATTTAGCAATAATCCATTTAGCAACCATCCATTAAACAACCATCCATTTAGCAATAATCCATTTAGCAACCATCCATTAAACATCCATCCATTTAGCAACCATCCATTTAGCAACCATCCATTTAGTAACCATTCATTTAGCAACCATCCATTTAGCAACCATCCATTTAGCAACCATCCAATTAGCAACCATCCATTTAGCAAAAATCCATTTAGCAACCATCCATTTAGCAATAATCCATTTAGCAACCATCCATTTAGCAACAATCCGTTTAGCAACCACCTCCATTAAACAACCATCCATTAAACAACCAACCATTTAGCAATAATCCATTTAGCAACCATCCATTAAACATCCATCCATTTAGCAATAATCCATTTAGCAACCATCCATTTAGTAACCATTCATTTAGCAACCATCCATTTAGCAACCATCCATTTAGCAACCATCCAATTAGCAACCATCCATTTAGCAATAATCCATTTAGCAACCATCCATTTAGCAATAATCCATTTAGCAACCATCCATTTAGCAACAATCCATTTAGCAACCATCCATTTAGCAATAATCCATTTAGCAACCATCCATTTAGCAACTATCCATTTATTAATAATCCATTTAGCAACCATCCATTTAGCAACCATCCATTTAGCAACCATCCATTTAGCAACCATCCATTTAGCAACCATCCATTTAGCAATAATCCATTTAGCAACCATCCATTAAACAACCATCCATTTAGCAATAATCCATTTAGCAATCATCCATTTAGCAACCATCCATTTAGCAACCATCCATTTACCAACCATCCATTTAGCAACCATCCATTTAGCAACCATCCATTTAGCAATAATCCATTTAGCAACCATCCATTAAACAACCATCCATTTAGCAACCATCCATTTAGCAACCATCCATTTGGCAACCATCCATTTAGCAACCATCCATTTAGCAACCATCAATTTAGCAACAATCCATTTAGCAACCATCCATTTAGCAACCATCCATTTAGCAACCATCCATTTAGCAACAATCCATTTAGCAACCATCCATTTAGCAACCATCCATTTAGCAACCATCCATTTAGCAACCATCCATTTAGCAACCATCCATTTAGCAATAATCCATTTAGCAACCATCCATTTAGCAACCATCCATTTAGCAACCATCCATTTAGCAACCATCCATTTAGCAATCATCCATTTAGCAACCATTCATTTAGCAACCCTCCATTAAACAACCATCCATTTAGCAACAATCCATTTAGCAACCATCCATTTAGCAACCATCCATTTAGCAATAATCCATTTAGCAACCATCCATTTAGCAATCATCCATTTAGCAACCATCCATTTAGCAACCATCCATTTAGCAACCTTCCATTAAACAACCATCCATTTAGCAATAATCCATTTAGCAATAATCCATTTAGCAACCATCCATTTAGCAATAATCCATTTAGCAACCATCCATTTAGCAACAATCCATTTAGCAACCATCCATTTAGCAACCATCCATTTAGCAACCATCCATTAAACAACCATCCATTTATCAACCAACAATTTAGCAACCATCCATTTAGCAACCATCCATTTCGCAATAATCTTTTTAGCAACCATCCATTTAGCAACCATCCAATTAGCAACCATCCATTTAGCAACCATCCATTTAGCAACCATCCATTTAGCAACAATCCATTTAGCAACCATCCATTTAGCAACCATCCATTTAGCAACCATCCATTTAGCAACCATCCATTTAGCAATCATCCATTTAGCAACCATCCATTTAGCAACCATCCATTAAACAACCATCCATTTAGCAATAATCCATTTAGCAATAATCCATTTAGCAACCATCCATTTAGCAATCATCCATTTAGCAACCATCCATTTAGCAACCATCCATTTAGCAACCTTCCATTAAACAACCATCCATTTAGCAATAATCCATTTAGCAATAATCCATTTAGCAACCATCCATTTAGCAATAATCCATTTAGCAACCATCCATTTAGCAACAATCCATTTAGCAACCATCCATTTAGCAACCATCCATTTAGCAACCATCCATTAAACAACCATCCATTTATCAACCAACAATTTAGCAACCATCCATTTAGCAACCATCCATTTATCAATAATCATTTTAGCAACCATCCATTTAGCAACCATCCAATTAGCAACCATCCATTTAGCAACCATCCATTTAGCACCTATCCATTTAGCAACCATCCATTTAGCAACCATCCATTTAGCAACCATCCATTTAGCAACCATCCATTTAGCAACCATCCATTTAGCAATCATCCATTTAGCAACCATCCATTTAGCAACCCTCCATTAAACAACCATCCATTTAGCAATAATCCATTTAGCAATAATCCATTTAGCAACCATCCATTTAGCAATAATCCATTTAGCAACCATCCATTTAGCAACAATCCATTTAGCAACCATCCATTTAGCAACCATCCATTTAGCAACCATCCATTAAACAACCATCCATTTATCAACCAACAATTTAGCAACCATCCATTTAGCAACCATCCATTTCGCAATAATCTTTTTAGCAACCATCCATTTAGCAACCATCCAATTAGCAACCATCCATTTAGCAACCATCCATTTAGCACCTATCCATTTAGCAACAATCCATTTAGCAACCATCCATTTAGCAACCATCCATTTAGCAACCATCCATTTAGCAACTATCCATTTAGCAACCATCCATTTAGCAATCATCCATTTAGCAACCATCCATTTAGCAACCCTCCATTAAACAACCATCCATTTAGCAATAATCCATTTAGCAATAATCCATTTAGCAACCATCCATTTAGCAATAATCCATTTAGCAACCATCCATTTAGCAACCATCCATTTAGCAATAATCCATTTAGCAACCATCCATTTAGCAACCATCCATTTAGCAACAATCCATTTAGCAACCATCCATTTAGCAACCATCCATTTAGCAACCATCCATTTAGCAACTATCCATTTATTAATAATCCATTTAGCAACCATCCATTTAGCAACCATCCATTTAGCAACCATCCATTTAGCAATAATCCATTTAGCAACCATCCGTTAAACAACCATCCATTAAACAACCATCCATTTAGCAATAATTCATTTAGCAATTATCCATTTAGCAACCATCCATTTACCAACCATCCATTTAGCAACCATCCATTTAGCAACCATCCATTTAGCAATAATCCATTTAGCAACCATCCATTAAACAATCATCCATTTAGCAATAATCCATTTAGCAACCATCCATTTAGCAACCATCCATTTAGCAACCATCCATTTAGCAACCATCCATTTAGCAACCATCCATTTAGCAATAATCCATTTAGCAACCATCCATTTAGCAACAATCCATTTAGCAACCCTCCATTAAACAACCATCCATTTAGCAATAATCCATTTAGCAATAATCCATTTATCAACCATCCATTTAGCAATAATCCATTTAGCAACCATCCATTTAGCAACCATCCATTTAGCAACCATCCATTTAGCAACCATCTATTTAGCAACCATCCATTTAGCAACCATCCATTTAGCAACCATCTATTTAGCAACCATCCATTTGGCAACCTTCCATTTATCAATAATCCATTTAGCAACCATCCATTGGTTTATAATCTCCAGAAGAATGCAAAAACTTGGTTATTCAGTTTAGAAATTCGAATATTTTAAAACATGATTATTTAGTGCTGAAAAATTCCATTTTCCCTATATTCTAGCTAAATGAATAAGATCTACGTCTGATGGTAAAATATAAAGTCTATGTCTGATGGTAAAATATAAAGTCTATGTCTGATGGTCAAATATAAAGTCTATGTCTGATGGTCAAATATAAAGTCTATGTCTGATGGTCAAATTGTTGCTATTATTAAACATAAACAAACGACAGTCATTTTACAAGTCAAGAAACGTAAATAATATTTACTTCACCATAAACCGAAATTACGGACAGAATGGCTGCACATGACCTAGCTGCACCAGACAAAACATAACATGTTGAAAGCAAGGGCAATAATTCCCAGCACACACTACACTTGTGCTGCTGCACACAAAATGAACATTTAATTCTTGCCCTGCGTTGTTTTGTGTGTGTGTATAATTATAAGAATAGATTTGATTAATATTAAAGTGCAAAGAGACAGTTGAACAGACATACAACAGATGAGAAGGTGGACAGATAGATGAGTCGTCCAATGTAAATGAAGCAATATGAGCTCTGTCTGCTAGGAAAGAAACAAAATGCTGAGTCGACACAAAATGGGAGGGAATAAAAAAAAAACATCCTCATAGCGTTTTCACTGACTGGCAACTGACTCCCCCCCCCTTCCCACCCCACAAGTGTAATGTCAAGGTGACCTAACGTCATTCATCGCACACACAAGGGTACCACTCATACACAAGTACAAGCTTCATAACACACACAACTACACACACAACCACACACACAACCACACTCATTGGTAAGCCATTCCAGTCTTAAATTATTTCAGTTTTTATTTTCTTCTAAACATGTTAATAAGATGCACCTTATAGCAATGAATTCATTAAATGTAAGACTCAACCAACTTAAATGTGATTCGCCGACACACACTATCACAAACACACACAAACACTATCACACACACACTATCACAAACACACACACACTATCACACACACATATATTACGAAGATTCACCGTCAGATAAAGTATTCTAAAACCTGTTTACTTAATCAGTTAATGTACAAGTTTTGAGGTTTCCTTGAAGTAATCCACACCATTCAATCATCCACATGTTCCACATCATCCACATCATGCATGATCCACATCCTCCACATTATAAACTCTACAATCATGCATCATCCTCATTCTCCACATCATGCATCATCCACATTCTCTACATCATGCATCATCCACATTATCCACATCATGCATCATCCACATTATCCACATCATGCATCATCCACATTCTCCACATCATGCATCATCCACATTCTCCACATCATGCATCATCCACATTCTCCATAATTTGATTTCAGAAAAAAAAAATTTCGATGCTAGCTGAACTTAATCAAAATTAATAAATTCAACTGAAAGAAATGGTTCAATCAAAACATTATGTAAATGTGTAAATCATAATTTATTCTTATCTTATTAGTCTCAGCATTTAAATGTTGACAAATGTTTATTTTTTAATAAGTTTGATTTTACATAAATAGATGGCCTACTGACATAGTTTTTAATTCAAGTACATTAACAAGGCTTCAAGTGCAGGTTACATTGTTGGTATTCCCTTCACTTAGGGATAGCAGTAATAGTTTCATCTCACTACTGGGAGTGCAACAGTCTTAACGCACATACCGGCGGGTCACCATAGCCTACAGTTGATGGTGCGCACAGCTAATTTGGGTCAGTGTGTCAATGTATCAGTGGGTCACGTTTGGAGCAAAAGCAGAGGGGAGAGCCGTTGGAGAGGAGAGAGGCGAGACGAGGGGAGAGATTGGCGATAGATAGGGAGGGGGGATGCGAACACATGAAGAGAGGGGTAACAGAAATAGAGCTGACAGGAATACATATGGGTCAGTTGGAGTGGAATTAGCGAGCTAGAGAGACACGGAGAGATAGGGGGAGGGGATCTGCGAACATACAAGGAGAGAGACGAGAGAAACAGTAAAGTTTGTCATTTAGTTGAAAACAAATAACAACAGATAAACAAAAAAAAATAACTATTACACTAAATTCTGAGTTTTACCGTACATGCATCATAAAATTTGGTGAGGGATTTTTTTTTCATTCTCTTGACTTGCAACATCACTCTGAAGGGCGTTCGCTGAATTACTGTAAGTACGTTAAATTTTCTGTCCATAGTAATTAAAAATACAAGAAAAATATCGATTACAGATGTTTCTTTTTTTTTAATTATTAAGTCAAAATTTTTGTACTTCAAGCTGACTATACTAGACTTGTATGTTTGACTTCGAGCTGACTATACTAGACTTGTATGTTTGACTTTAAGCTGACTATAGTAGACTTTTATGTTTGACTTCGAGCTGACTATACTAGACTTGTATGTTTGACTTCAAGCTGACTATACTAGACTTGTATGTTTGACTTCAAGCTGACTATACTAGACTTGACTTCAAGCTGACTATACTAGACTTGACTTCAAGCTGACTATACTAGACTTGTATGTTTGACTTCAAGCTGACTATACTAGACTTGACTTCAAGCTGACTATACTAGACTTGTGTGTTTGACTTTGATCTGACTTTACTAGACTTGACTTCAAGCTGACTATACTAGACTTGTATGTTTGACGTCGAGCTGACTATACTAGACTTGTATGTTTGACTTCAAGCTGACTATACTACACTTGTATGTTTGACTTCAAGCTGACTATACTAGACTTGACTTCAAGCTGACTATACTAGACTTGTATGTTTGACTTCAAGCTGACTATACTAGACTTGTATGTTTGACTTCAAGCTGACTATACTAGACTTGTATGTTTGACTTCAAGCTGACTATACTACACTTGTATGTTTGACTTCAAGCTGACTATACTAGACTTGACTTCAAGCTGACTATACTAGGCTTGTATGTTTGACTTCAAGCTGACTATACTAGACTTGTATGTTTGACTTCAAGCTGACTATACTAGACCTGTATGTTTGACTTCAAGCTGACTATACTAGACTTGACTTCAAGCTGACTATACTAGACTTGACTTCAAGCTGACTATAATAGACTTGTATGTTTGACTTCAAGCTGACTATACTAGACTTGTATGTTTGACTTCAAGCTGATTATACTAGACTTGTATGTTTGACTTCAAACTGACTATACTAGACTTATATGTTTGACTTCAAGCTGACTATACGAGACTTAACTTCAAGCTGACTATACTAGACTTGTATGTTTGACTTCAAACTGACTATACTAGACTTATATGTTTGACTTCAAGCTGACTATACTAGACTTGACTTCAAGCGGACTATACTAGACATGTATGTTTCATTTAAATATTAATTTAGCTCAATATTCCTGATTTAGCTCACTATACCAGATTTAGCTGTTTAGTGTTTACATTGAAACCCTTTGTTAATCTGCTTATCATATTCATGAGCATTTAGCTTACTATAATAACATGTTTATTAAAAAATGAAACTGTTTCAATTGCAACGTTCCAAGATTATTTTGACATTGTTGTGATTTTGATACATGTGTTATATCTTGTTATGTGAGAGATAACTATGAATTAAATGTTGCCATATACAAGTAATATCGGTGTAATATTCAGTTACATATAAAATGGGTTGTGAAAATGTTTCTTTATTTTTGTAGTAACACGTAAAGACTAAGTATTCTGAATTTCAGGAAATTTTAAATTAGAAAATAAATAAAACATATAATATTGTGTTTTACACTATATCCGTTTGGGTCTTATACAAGTATTTCATTTCTTCAATAATTTCTGTACCAGGTTTCCATGTGTGATATGTATTATGTGTAAGTATAGCTTAGATTTAGTGTGATATATATATATATATTGTGTGTGCAAGTATAGAACAGATATAGTGTGTCTAAGTGCAGCTTAGATTTAGTGTGATATATGTTGAGTGTAAGTATAGCACAGATTTAGTGTGATATATATTGAGTGTAAGTACAGCACAGATTTAGTGTGATATATATTGAGTGTAAGTACAGCACAGATTTAGTGTGATATATATTGAGTGTAAGTACAGCACAGATTTAGTGTGATATATATTGAGTGTAAGTACAGCACAGATTTAGTGTGATATATATTGAGTGTAAGTACAGCTTAGATTTAGTGTGATGTATGTTGAGTGAGTACCAGTGTACTGAGAGACACTGCATTGAGACATTTTTCCATTACGCTTTAAGACAGAAGGTATAACAGAAATCAATGACAACTACCAAATATTTGACTTGTTTTCATTTTTCAGTTATACAACTTTCTAGTAACAAATAATATGAAGCTGTTTGAAACAGTTTGGAGAAAAATATTTCAAATGACTATGCATAATGGATAAGTACTTTTTATTCACTGACATTAAGTAACTGACTAGCTGTGTAGTTTACAGCTGACTAGCATTACAGTGACTAGCATCACAGTGACTAGCATTACAGCGACTAGCATCTAGCATTACAGTGACTAGCAATGCAGTTTACAGCTGATTAGTATAACGATACCTCACAAAGTAAAATGACACCAAGTTTCCGCCCAAACTACAAGACCGAAATAGGTCACACATATTTGCGTTTGTTATTTCTGGTAACGTTGTACCAGCTTTGTAAGTCCAGTTGTACTTTACGTAATCCAGGTCAATACTAATTAGATCTAGAAAACAAGCAATTAAGCCTGTTCCATTCTGGTCACAGGACGTGTTAGCGCATTTTCGTGTTATGTATCAGTACGTTTGTTAGCTTTCAGTAGATATTTGTAAATTTTGGAAATGTTTATAAATTCAATTGTGTAATGCATATATCTGTAAAAAAAAAATTATAAAGACTTTCTTTATATTTGAAAAAAAATTATTGTCTCTTAAATCTAACTACAAGTGGTTTGTGGTTACTGAAATAGGACTCATAATTGAAACCATTCGAAATTATAGTCATTTAATCGTCCGAAAACTCCGTCAATTGTTGCATTGCCCTGATACTTTCAATTAAACTCAGAACACAAGCTTACTATTTCATTTGATGAGTTTCTTAATAAATCTTGGTGAAACTACGTGCTGCAGTATTTCGCACCAAATGAACGGGTTATTGAACGTACAAGGTGTATATATAATATATAAGCCCCATAGGAGCCCTGAAGCCCGGCCCTCAGAGGTCCTATCGCGAAATGAACTTTTGATGTACACATGGCAGGCCAAGACCTACAAAATGATATATACATCATGGGTCTAGGACTTATAGTTGCTGAGATATAGCGCTCCTTTATTAATATAGCTTATATTGTTAAAAAAACGGTACTAAGCCCCCTTTTACGGCCCTGAGAGGTCAGATCGCGAAATGGAAAAAGTCATTGCTTGGCAGGCCAAGACCTACAAAATGATATATACATCATGGGTCTAGGACTTATGGTTGTTGAGATCTAGGGTGATGACGGACAGACAGACAGACAGACAAAACGGGGACAATAGAAAGACAAAAAAAAAGAAGATAATAATACCAAGCTAATGTAGATTGAAACTCCGCCAAGGACGGTCCCAAGCCCGGCTGAAAAAGGAGGAGGGTTGGGCGTGGGGCTAGCAACCCCACCCTGTAAAAACACCCTTTGCTACAAAAACACGAACAACAGAAAAACCAGAAATTTTTGTCCTGGGAGAAGAAGGTTCTTCAGCACGAAGACCTATGAAGCTTAGTTGTGGTGAAAGCCGAAAGGAAGCCACAAAGCCGACTACCCTTCTGACAACCAGGAAAATCACCATCGGTACATGGAATGTCAGGACCATGTTTGAGGCAGGAAAAATGGCACAGGTAGCATCAGAGATGAGGAAAAACAACCTGATCATCTTAGGCATCAGCGAGACAAGGTGGACACAAGCCGGACAGAGACGACTTATATCAGGAGAGCTGTTGTTGTACTCTGGATATGAAGAGGATGACGCAAACCACTCACAGGGAGTGGACTTATGCTGTCCAAACAGGCACAGGGGTCACTGATTGGGTGGGAAGCACACGGCCCCAGATCATAACTGCTTCCTTCCGTACAAAGAAGAAAAAAATCAAAACGAATATAATTCAGTGTTATGCGCCAACAAACGACGGCGACGAAGAGGAAAAAGATCAGTTCTACAGCAGACTCCAAAAGATTCTGGAGAATTTCCCAAACAAGGATCTCACTATCCTCATGGGAGACCTCAATGCCAAGATAGGGACCGACAACGCTGGATATGAACAAGTCATGGGCACTCATGCTCTTGGGGTGATGAATGAAAATGGAGAGAGATTTGCTGACTTTTGCGCACTAAACAATATGGTCATCGGGGGTAGCATCTTTCCTCACAAAAGGATACACAAGAGTACATGGATATCTCCAGACAACACAACTGAGAACCAGATCGATCATATCTGCATCAACAAAAAATTTAGACGGTCATTACAAGATGTAAAAGTGAAAAGAGGGGCAGACCTGGTGGTAGCAAGAGTGAAACTGAAATTAAAGAGAATTCTCAACAGCATATCAGACAAAAGAGTCAAATACAACATTAGCCTGCTGAAAGACCCTAAAACTAAAGAGCAGTTCAACTTAGTGCTGAAGAATAAATATGAAGTGCTTCAAGAATTGGTGGAAGAAGAAAATAGTGTACTCAATATGTGGCAGAAAGTGAAAGAAACCTTAAGATCGTCATGCCAAGAGACAGTGGGTCCAAAGAAGCATCACCAGAAGGAGTGGATCACAATAGAAACTCTGAACAAGATAGAAGACAGGAAGAAAAAGAAGGCAGCAGTCAATAACAGTAAAACCAGGGCAACAAAGGGTAAGGCTCAAGAAGAATATGCAGAAGCACACAGGGTAGTGAAGAGGAGTATTCGGAACGACAAGAAAAACTATGTGAAGGGCCTGGCAGCGGAGGCAGAACAGGCAGCATATAGCGGGGACATAAAAATGCTATACAGCATAACCAAGAGACTCTCAGGGAAGATGAACAAGCCAGAAAGACCTGTCAAAGACAAGCAGGGAAAAACCATAAACAGCCTAGATCAACAGTTAAACAGATGGGCTGAACACTTTGAAGAACTCCTTAATAGACCAGCACCGCTGAACCCCCCCCCCCCCCAGACATTGAACCAGCCAAAGTGGATCTCCCGATCTGCTGCGAAAAGCCCACAAGAGAAGAGATCAGGAAAGCCATCACCCTGATGAAAAATGGAAAATCAGCTGGACCAGATGACATTCCAGCAGAAGTACTAAAGGCAGATTTGAATACATCAGTAGAGATGCTATACCCTCTCTTTGGGAGGATCTGGGATGAAGAAGACATACCAGCAGACTGGAAGGAAGGTTACCTTGTCAAGCTTCCAAAAAAAGGTGACCTCAGCAACTGCAGCAACTACAGGGGTATCACATTACTATCTGTACCAGGCAAGGTTTTTAACAGGATTCTATTGGAGAGAATGAAAGATATAGTAGACCCACAGCTGCGAGATGAGCAGGCAGGCTTTCGAAAAAACAGATCGTGCACAGATCAGATTGCAACACTTCGCATTATAGTAGAGCAGTCCCTCGAGTGGAACTCACCATTGTATGTCAACTTTGTGGACTTTGAAAAGGCGTTTGACAGTATAGATAGAGAGACCCTCTGGAAGCTCCTTCAACACTACGGAATTCCACCAAAGATAGTTAACATTATAAAGAATTCGTACAGGGGTAAGTCATGCAGAGTAATCCATGGAGGACAGCTCACAAAAAGCTTCCAGGTGCGAACTGGAGTCAGACAAGGATGCTTGTTGTCACCATTCCTTTTCCTTCTTGCAATCGACTGGATCATGAAAAAATCCACCAGAGAACGAAGAAATGGATTCCAGTGGACATTATTGAGCCAGCTTGACGACCTAGACTTCGCAGACGATCTTGCTCTCCTTTCCCACAGCCACCAACAGATGCAGGAGAAGACAGATAAAGTCTCAGCCGCAGCGCTCGAGGTTGGCCTCAATATAAACCAAGACAAAACCAAGATCTTTAAAATAAACTCCACCAGCACAAATCCCGTCACCCTACAAGGAAGACAGCTGGAAGAGGTGCAGTCCTTCGTTTACTTGGGTAGTGTTATAGATCAGCAGGGTGGCACAGAGGCAGATGTCAAATCGAGAATTGGTAATGCCCGAGCCGCCTTCATGCAGCTAAAGAATGTCTGGTCCTCCAGAGAGTTGTCCTTAGACATCAAGATTAGACTCTATAACACCAACGTGAAATCAGTCCTGCTGTATGGAGCGGAAACGTGGAAGATGTCTAAGATTACACTAAGGAAAGTCCAAACATTTACAAACAGCTGCCTCAGAAGAATCCTCCAAATTCGCTGGCCAGACACCATCAGCAATGTCAGCCTTTTGGAAAAGACCTGCCAACTCTCAGCTGAAGAAGAGATCAGAAAGAGGCGATGGGGCTGGATAGGACACACATTACGCAAACCGGCAGCCAGTATCACGAGGCAGGCACTGAGGTGGAACCCCCAAGGTAAACGGAAGAGAGGTCGCCCAAGAAATACCTGGCGTTGAGACCTGGAAGCGGACAATATCAAGATGGGACACAACTGGAACCAGCTGGAGAAGATAGCAAAGGACAGAGGACTCTGGAGAACTGTTGTTGGTGGCCTATACCCTGCCATGGGTGAAGGGCAATGATGATGAATGTAGATGGAGGGCAGGAAATATACTTGACGTCACCACACCAATATAGATGGAGGGCAGGAAATATACTTGACGTCACCACACCAATATAGATGGAGGGCAGGAAATATACTTGACGTCACCACACCAATATAGATGGAGGGCAGGAAATATACTTGACGTCACCACACCAATATAGATGGAGGGCAGGAAATATACTTGACGTCACCACACCAATATAGATGGAGGGCAGGAAATATACTTGACGTCACCACACCAATATAGATGGAGGGCAGGAAATATACTTGACGTCACCACACCAATATAGATGGAGGGCAGGAAATATACTTGACGTCACCACACCAATATAGATGGAGGGCAGGAAATATACTTGACGTCACCACACCAATATAGATGGAGGGCAGGATATATACTTGACGTCACCACACCAATATAGATGGAGGGCAGGAAATATACTTGACGTCACCACACCAATGTAAATGGAGTGCTGGCAATATACTTGACGTCACCACACCAATGTAAATGGAGTGCTGGCGGTATACTTGACGTCGCCACACCAATGTAAATGGAGTGCTGGCAATATACTTGACGTCACCACACCAATGTAAATGGAGTGCTGGCAATATACTTGACGTCACCACACCAATGTAAATGGAGTGCTGGCAATATACTTGACGTCACCACACCAATGTAAATAGAGTGCTGGCAATATACTTGACGTCACCACACCAATGTAAATAGAGTGCAGGCGGTATACTTGACGTCACCACACCAATGTAAATGGAGTGCAGGCGGTATTGGTCAAGCTGTTGTTCCGAATGAAAGAAAAATATTAAGATTATAGTTTGGAGTGTGGGAATTTAATATGGAATATGGGAATTTAATATCAGTTTCAATATTATATGAAGGGTTAGGTTAACAATTGAAGTACGAATGTACTCATTGGGTAAACTGATGTGCTAAATAGAATAATTGTGTTAGTACTACTGCACAGCAAGTAATAGTTCTACCAGTAATTCTGTATTCATGGAACATCATTGGTTATGTACATTGTACAGCTTGCAATGATTTTTTTTCAAATGATATAACCATAAATGAGTCCTATAATAAACATTTATTCTTCACAGAAACGATAATATATTTATCAAAGGCTAAAACAACAATATCCATCATTAATCCAGTGACACTTAACAAAACGTTGAGATTCCTTGAACTAGACTAAAATGTTAGCATGTAAAATGTTAGCATGTATTACGCGAAATAAAAAAAAAACAACTCCAGATGCTATAAAAATATATCATTTGTCAAAAGACGACCCCATTCCATTCGTCATATGTCAAGTCAGGCGTGAACATTTTGGCGGTTACATCAGAGTGTGCCAGGTACGCCAATACTATTTAAAATGGCCGTTCATTTGATATGTATCGTCTGTTGTTAAAAACGGTTAGCAATTTGAGCGAAATAAAACCAGATGCTAATGTATACAGTTTATTCAGCTGTTACTGACAGACTAACATTGCTAACAACATGCTGATCACAGATTATATATTATACAGATTGTGCAAACCTCGTTTTGAAACTATGTTTTCATCGCCGCCATTACTGATATTTTCACTCGTCAGTCCATTCATTGAATAGAACTGTTTATTATAAAAACACAAGAACTCCTGAATTAAATAATAGTTTATCGCTTTTTTTTTTCTATTTATAAAGCAAATTTAAAGCTTTTCATTAATATTTCATGTCTTGAAAAAATGAGGTGTAAATAGGTCTGTGTGTTTTTATGAATGGAAAGCGTCATTGGAAACAAGAGAATAACAAAAATGGCGCGAGAGTTTTTAACACAAAACTGAGGACAATTTATATAGAGATGCGCAATCTGTATAATATGTAATATGTGGTGCTGTATAATATGTAATATGTGGTGCTGTATAATATGTAATATGTGGTGCTGTATAATATGTAATATGTGGTGCTGTATAATATGTAATATGTGGTGCTGTATAATATGTAATATGTGATGCTGTATAATATGTAATATGTGGTGCTGTATAATATGTAATATGTGGTGCTGTATAATATGTAATATGTGGTGCTGTATAATATGTAATATGTGGTGCTGTATAATATGTAATATGTGATGCTGTATAATATGTAATATGTGGTGCTGTATAATATGTAATATGTGGTGCTGTATAATATGTAATATGTGGTGCTGTATAATATGTAATATGTGGTGCTGTATAATATGTAATATGTGGTGCTGTATAATATGTAATATGTGATGCTGTATAATATGTAATATGTGGTGCTGTATAATATATAATATCTGGTGGTGTATAATATGTAATATGTGGTGCTGTATAATATGTAATATGTGGTGCTGTATAATATGTAATATCTGATGCTGTATAATATGTAATATGTGGTGCTGTATAATATGTAATATGTGGTGCTGTATAATATGTAATATGTGGTGCTGTATACTATGTAATATGTGGTGCTGTATAATATGTAATATGTGGTGCTGTATAATATGTAATATGTGGTGCTGTATAATATGTAATATGTGGTGCTGTATAATATGTAATATGTGGTGCTGTATAATATGTAATATGTGGTGCTGTATAATATGTAATATGTGGTGCTGTATAATATGTAATATGTGGTGCTGTATAATATGTAATATGTGGTGCTGTATAATATGTAATATGTGGTGCTGTATAATATGTAATATGTGGTGCTGTATAATATGTAATATGTGGTGCTGTATAATATGTAATATGTGGTGCTGTATAATATGTAATATGTGGTGCTGTATAATATGTAATATGTGGTGCTGTATAATATGTAATATGTGATGCTGTATAATATGTAATATGTGGTGCTGTATAATATGTAATATGTGGTGCTGTATAATATGTAATATGTGGTGCTGTATAATATGTAATATGTGGTGCTGTATAATATGTAATATGTGGTGCTGTATAATATGTAATATGTGATGCTGTATAATATGTAATATGTGGTGCTGTATAATATGTAATATGTGGTGCTGTATAATATGTAATATGTGGTGCTGTATAATATGTAATATGTGGTGCTGACTGTAGTCTTGATTTGTATTCATGGACCCAGACTGACTACATTTCACTAATGCAGCAGCTTGAAGCTAGAAGACTTCGTTGAATACATTACTAGTCTACATCTGGACTTGGCTTCAATAAATGTTGTTTATTACTTTAATGTGGGACGGGTGGCCGAGTGGTGTAGATACTCGACTGTCGACCTGAGAGTCCTTGGTTCGATCCTCGGTGAGGCCCATGGAATTTTTCCAGGTTAAATTTGGTGCATTGTCGTCCCACAAGTCCACCCAGCTTTAAATGGGTACCTGACTTTAAGTTAGGGAAGTAATGGCGGCTGGGCGTTGTGCTAACAACACAATCCCTTAATATGCCGAGGTTACAGAAACAGATGAATTCTACACTTCATCTGCCCCGATGGCCGGTTAGGGCTAAGGAAACTTTACTTTTATTACTTTAAAGCATTTTCATTCTTCACTAGTTTGGGATGTCAATGGAAACAAAGTGCACACAATAAATAAAATATTAATTTACCAAAAACACTTATCTTTTGTCCCTATTACACTCTTTCATGGTGAGAAAAATAATTCACTTGTAAAAGACACTTCTGATAAAGTAAAGTAAAACTAAAAGAAAAACAGTGTCATGTAGAAAAATAATAATTCACAGACAGACAATAGTGTCATACAGAAAAATTAATTTACAGACAGACAATAGTGTCATACATAAAAATAATAATTTAGTAACAGATAATAGTGTCATACAAAAAACAAATATTTTACAGACAGAAAATAGTGTCATATAGAAAAATAATAATTTACAGACAGACAATAAGGTAGAAAAACGATATAAAGAAGACCATTAAACAATGACTAAATGAGAAGCAGAAGTGGACAAGTCATGTGACCTGACGACATTCCTTTAAAGATTGACTGTTTGTTTTTCCTCATACGTAACCATTTTACTCAGTCAGTCAGTGTGTCAGTCAATGTGTCCGTAATGTGTCAGTCAATGTGTCCGTAATGTGTCAGTGAATGTGTCCGTAATGTATCAGTCAATGTGTCCGTAATGTGTCTTTCAGTGTGTCCGTCAGTGAGTCAGTTTTATACGCTTTTTTTACCTTACAATTGTGTGCATGCATGTTTGTATGTTTGTACATATGTTTATACATATGTTTGTATGTTTGTACATATGTTTGTATGTTTGTACATATGTTTGTATGTTTGTACATATGTTTGTATGTTTGTACATATGTTTGTACATATGTTTGTACGCATGTATATATATATGTATTTATGTGTGTATTATCTATACATGTTTGTATGTATGTATTTATGATTTTATGTATTTATATATGTTTGTGTGTTTGTATTTATGTCGGTATTGTGTGTCTATATAACATCTTGTAACATTGAAATTGTACAGAAAATTCTTGATTCGCATTCAATACTGAGTAGTGAGTAGTGAGTAGTGAGTACTGAGTAGTGAGTAGTGAGTACTGAGTAGTGAGTACTGAGTAGTGAGTAGTGATTACTGAGTAGTCTTCTAGAATATTCTTGAACTGCTAAAATTGTCAAGAATTATCTAGATCTTTTAAGAAACTTTTAGAACTTTCTAGAACGTTCTCGCATTGTCCAATAGTACTCATACAAGTATAAAAGCAGAGGTAACTCGAATCAACATTTCGGTTTATGTTATAGCTGAGTAAGAGAATAACTAATCGTAGTAAAAGAACAATTATTGATTTAGATGTCATCAAGAGATTGTTTGCACCCAGCTGATGAATTTTGCTACGTGTGTGGACAATATATAAAGGCAAGAGCGAGAAAGTATTCCGCGAAAGCATGTCGTAAGTTGTGCAAGGAATTCTAGGCATACCTCGGTATGCATGTCTCTGTATTGAGCATGAAAACTCCTGAAGGTAAGATGAACAAGTCCCAATACTGAGCTAATGACATCCACTCATAGCAGTGGAACTTGTTGCATGAATGCGTGCAAGTCACTGATCAGAGAAAGCGTGACCATTTTCCAAATTTTGCAGTCGGTAAGATAGGCTGTGCTTGTCCAACAAAGTGAAGGTCTATTCGAGGCTATAGGTATCACATGTAACCCGAGTGAATGGCGACTATTCATAGACAGTTCGTCCCGGAGCTTCAAAGCCGTGCTGCTTCATAACGGAAAAAATTACCCGTCTCCCCCTCTGGTCCACTCTGTGCCTCTCAAAGAGGACTACACCAGGGTTAAGATTTTGCTGAGTGCATGATAACTATAGATTAGATGTAATTCATGATAGGTCTTCATGGCAGTTCCACGAAATGTCCTTGTTTCCTTTGACATTGGGACAGTCGTGACACTAATGCGCACTATCACAAAAAGAACTGGCCACAACGGACCAAAGGACTGGCCACAACGGACCAAAGGACTGGCCACAACAGACCAAAGGACTGGCCACAACGGACCAAAGGACTGGCCACAACAGACCAAAGGACTGGCCACAACCATGGATATCTAGATATAACACTAGGATAGATAACCAAACAAAATTTCATTCTAGCCGTGTACGGTTTAGGCTGACGCAAGGATTAAAGCCCAACAGACGGCATACAATAAAATGTGACTTTTTATGTCTAGTATAATATTTTTATTTTAAAAAATGCTTTCTAAATACTTTCTACTAAAAAATAATTGTCAATTTTTATTTTAACTACAATTTCTCGTAAATAAAATAACGCTATCAGGTGACTGGCCACGAACGCCATTTTGATTTGTTTACGTTTTGTCAGTCATTCGACTACACTAAAATGGACTCAGAATCTGATTATTTAGAGGAAAATAAACTTGATTCAAGTGACAAAGATGAAACTTGGGAGCTCATTACTTCTTCAGATGACTTTGAAGCTGAAAATATTAGTTTTAATTCAAGTTTTCAACACTTCCAAACTCACATGTGTAAGTATTGAACCAACATGCTTTGACTTTGTCTTAATGATCTTTATGTTTATTTATTTATTCATTCTTTTGAACTTAAAATGTGGGAATAGTTATAAAATAAGAGAAAAGTATAAAGATTTATATTTTATTATATAAAGGTTTATGTATAAATATTATTTATTTAGTTCTCTACCGCTAGAATTACTGTTACTGTTTTATTTTTGTGTTATTGCCAATCAGCAGATTTTCGTAAACACAAAAAAAAAACCACTGAAGTTTACATAATATTTATCTATCTGTATTGATGATATTTGGTTTTCATCATAATAAAATAATTAATTGTAGCTCGATAAATAAGATGAATTTTTTTTTATTTATGGTTTTCTTTACATATTTTTTTTATCCCCCAGATCATATGGCATGATGATATGAATGAATTGAATGACACATTACCAGAACCACCTAAGAATTTTCTACCTGAGAGGGATCCAGGCATTGAACAACTCGGAGGAGCTAAAACAAGGGAAGACATTAGGAAATTCTGCAATGCAGTGGCATTTTTAAAACTTTATTTTACTTTGGACTTAGTAATTCATATATGTGACTAATAATAGCAATGCCAGACATTATGGACCTACAAAACCTTGTGTTTACCAAGGCTGGTTTGATCTTACACCAGATGAATTCTACAGATTCTGTGGACTTATCATGTATGCTGGACTTGTTCAAGCACAGAACATTGACCGCTTCTGGTCTACTAAATCACTATACAATGGACTTTGGGCCAGAGCTTTTATGTCTCGTGATAGATTGAAATCTATAATGAGCTTTCTAAAGGTGTCTAATCCTCAAACTGAAGACAAAACCAACAAGTTATGTAAAGTACATTTTTTCTTTAACTTTATTAGATTGTAATGTATAAAATTGTTTCAGCCTTACCAAGATATATCAATAGATTAAAGAATGATAAGAAATAAAGGTAGATATATTTTTAGGCAGTATATAAGGGATAAGCCGACTAAGTGGTGAAAGAAGTTATGGGTATTAGCTGATTCTCTTTCTAGGTATACTTATGATTTTCATTTATATTTAGGTAAACAGGATAATGGGCCTTTTGGATTGGCATATGGGGTGGTAATGAAATTAATTAAATCTTTAGCTAAAGAGGGGTATAAATTATTAGTCGATAATTTTTATACTACTATACAATTGTCTAAGATCTATGGGATTTAGGGGTAGGAGCATGTGGAACTATTCTTAGGACATGTAAAGGTATTCCCCAATCTTTGAAAAATATAAGAGAGGGGATATGAGATGAGTTAGAAAGGGCTTTATTGACAGTACGATAGAGGGACAATAAAACTGTTTCGGCTATGTCCACTATGCATAATGCAAATGGATTTGGAACATTTAAATGACAGACTAAGTAAATGGGAAATTTTAGGAACTTACTGTTGACCAACCAACCATAATACAGGATTACAATAAATATATGGGGGGTGTAGATAAGAGTGACCAGTTGATAAATAAATATAATGTTCTATGAAAAATTATCATAAGCTGGTATAATAGTTACACTAATCTTGTAAAATATTTTTAGCAAAGTTATAAACATACTGAAATTGAGCTTTGTTGTTATCAATAGACATTAGAATGTTAGTTTTTATAACTTAGATTTATATTTTTGAATTTTTCTTGTTGCATGGTCAATGTTGATCCCAGCAGATTTTTGGTCCTTTTTCTGTTAAAACACATCATTTTTTAGAAATTTTAAAATATCTTTTGTATCTGATTATAATGTCTTCAAAAATATCCTACACACAGAGAATTGAATGTAGTTTAATAAAAAGTAACTTTTATTGAAATGAATCATAATGAATTTTTTTTTCTTCTTTGTGTTTGTTAATTGTTTAATTTATTAATTTTTGTTTATTTTTTTCATCTAAACTTTTTAAAAATAATAAAATACTTGCATACTAATATCACTTTGAAACGTATATTGTTAAAAAGCCCTTTCAATTTACTACATTTTCATATATATACTATAATAACATAATTTTTAAAATAAAAGCTATAGAGAAATATTAGTCGATAAAAATTTTAAAGACATTGACGAATTAAGATTGAAAAAGCTGGATGTTTTTTTTAACAATGTCAACAGAGGAGGGCTATTGAAGCCATCTGAGTACACCTTCTCTACTTGCCTACTAAATTGGAAAGTATTCAATTCATTGAAAAGATCAGCAAGTAGTCTGAAACTATTTCTAGAACAAACAAATAAAAAAAAATTGTTTAAATTGTTGATAGAGTAACAATTGATGAGTCATTGCTGATTGAAGAAATTATTTTTTTATTTCAATCATAATTTAAAAGAACTTATTTATGTTAAATTTCTTAATTGTTCGTCTAAAAAATTATGTTAAGCAATTGAATGAGACCGTTCATTAAAAACCAATGAAAAAACGAAAAATAATTAAATTGACAAAATAAAGTTTTTAAATTAAAAAATTTGTTATTAAAAGTTTTCAAACTTTAATTGCGTTTGTGTTTATTTCATAAAAACATAAGTACCAAATATACAAAACTGCTATTAAACATGAAGACTAACGCTAAACACTTGATTGTGTGTCAGCCTAAACCGTATTTTTTAAAATATTGGTTGTCTTTCCTGATGCTATATCTAGACTTCCATGCCACAACGGACCAAAGGACTGGCCACAACGGACCAAAGGACTGGCCACAACGGACCAAAGGACTGGCCACAACGGACCAAAGGACTGGCCACAACGGACCAGAGGACTGGCCACAACGGACCAGGTTCTCTGTGGGGAAGAGCAACGTCAACTTGGAGCCGCTGATAGAAGCTCAGAAGGTATGCTGATGGAAGGTGCTGATGGAAGGTGCTGATGGAAGGTGCTGATGCCACAGTTGCACATCAAGTTAGACCTCATCAAACAATTGTCACTATTCTTGACAATGAGTACATCGTTTAAGTACCGCCAAGATCTTTTTTCCAAAGTTTCCGAGGCAAAGGTCAAGGCTGGTATTTTTACTGGACCTCAGATCAAGAAGATCGTAGAATGTGACGAGTTCACCAATCTGCTGTACATGTCGGAGAAAACGGCTCGGAACTGTTTCCTGGCAGTGGTTCAGACTCTCATGAAGAATTACGCCGAAATGGGATGCAGAGTGTCCCCCTAAGTACATTTCCTTGGCGCTCATCTTCACAAATTCAATGAGAACATGGGAACTTAATCAGAGGAGCAAGGCGAGCGCAAATCTAGAAAACCTAATCATTTCCGAACATTTTGAGCGATTTTCAACTGTCTTTGTCTAACTATCATGCCAGAGTTTTCTTATTAGACCGCAAGAACGAAAATATATAAATGTCCTTGCTTTGTCATAATAAATCTGACAATAATTTTGGGCTGTGGTCATAAAATCAAAGTTTGTGCTGAATGTTGTCGTTTTTCGATAGTTTTTAGGCTTTAGAAGTTGAAATATAAAACTTAGAAGCCAGGAACAAAAATTGTGTTACATAATGTCATGTATGTATCATTTGTATTCAAATAGGTTAGTGATAGCAGCTCTAAGTTTGTATTTTCGGCAGTTTTCTAGTATTTTATTTGTCTTCACTAAGTATTAGTGAGGCAGGCAATAGATGTTTCATACAAACATGTTTAGTCGGAAAGATGTTCACATTATTAACACTTTTCGCTTGATTTTAGCCCCCTTCCCTTTCCGCACTAACAGGATTTGGGTCAAAATGAACGCCTTTAAGTGTTCAAAAATTCAATCACCCAGCGTCAATCTGACATTGAAGGCAATCAATCAGCAATCACAATTGATGGACTTTATGTAAACATACTCACATACACATTTTTATTGATGGACTTCATCTAAATATACTCACATACACATTTTTATTGATGGACTTCATCTAAACATACTCACATACACATTTTTATTGATGGACTTCATCTAAACATACTCACATACACATTTTTATTGATGGACTTCATCTAAACATACTCACATACACATTTTTATTGATGGACTTCATCTAAACATACTCACATACACATTTTTATTGATAGACTTCATCTAAACATACTCACATACACATTTTTATTGATGGACTTCATCTAAACATACTCACATACACATTTTTATTGATGGACTTCATCTAAACATACTCACATACAATGCAATAAATTATTTTATTATTCATTCATATTATTATAATGTATTCTTTGATTTTTTATTGTTTCTAACTTTTATTGGAAGAAAAACTAATTTGTCTTTTTGTGTACGCCATCTCTTTCATTGTGAAAAAATGTCGGTTACATAAATTATTCAATGTGTACACATTTTACTGTGCTTACAATGTACACATTTTACTCTGATTACAATGTACACATTTTACTGTGCTTACAATGTACACATTTTACTCTGATTACAATGTACACATTTTACTCTGATTACAATGTACACATTTTACTCTGATTACAATGTACACATTTTACTGTGCTTACAATGTACACATTTTACTGTGCTTACAATGTACACATTTTACTCTGATTAAAATGTACACATTTTACTCTGATTACAATGTACACATTTTACTGTGCTTACAATGTACACATTTTACTGTGCTTACAATGTACACATTTTACTCTGATTACAATGTACACATTTTACTCTGAGTACAATGTACACATTTTACTGTGCTTACAATGTTTTGAGCTCGACCGTCGACCTGAGGTTCACTGGTTTGATCTTCGGCGAGGACCGATGGATATTTCAGGTCATGGCGTAAGTCCCTATATGTCTCCCGTGGTGCCTCCATGGCCATTGCACCGTTGGCTATGGTGGGGATGAAAGAAGGGCACTGCAAAAAACCGTCCCATTAGTGGTTGATAGGATCTAAGAGATTTCATCTCATCCTTACAGGGAACATCACACACATCCACTGGTGAAATGCTAACAACAGTACTGGCACACACATCCACCGGTGAAATGCTAACAACAGTACTGGCACACACATCCACCGGTGAAATGCTAACAACAGTACTGGCACACACATCCACCGGTGAAATGCTAACAACAGTACTGGCACACACATCCACCGGTGAAATGCTAACAACAGTACTGGCACACACATCCACCGGTGAAATGCTAACAACAGTACTGGCACACACATCCACCGGTGAAATGCTAACAACAGTACTGGCACACACATCCACCGGTGAAATGCTAACAACAGTACTGGCACACACATCCACCGGTGAAATGCTAACACCAGTACTGGCACACACATCCACCGGTGAAATGCTAACAACAGTACTGGCACACACGCTTTAGTTTTCCTAAATTCTAAAAATCACCTTGTGACCTAAGAATATTTTTTTCTATTTTTTTAGTAAATTGTATTAAATAATAGTTTTTAATATATATTCTAAATATAACAATGTGTTCAAACATTCATTTGACTTAATCTTATTACATTTAAGTTAAGAAAAATATTTTAAAAACACTTTCATTCAAATGTACTAGGCTTAGATAATACTAATATTGATAGAAATTATATTGACTATATAAAAGTGGGACTGTCATTGTTAGTATACTAATATACAGTCTGACGCTAATACAAACAGTTTTAACTTTCCTGATATTTCTATCATCTCCACTATTCTGGTTTTTAAAACTGCAGAAATTTATGAAAATTCTAGAAAGCTGTTGATGGTAGTCCTAAGAATTCTATTAGAGATCGGAGATTGAATTAAATATCCCATTCAGAAACACGGAAAATGTTTTAATAATTATCATTACCGAAGGAGCATACTATCACAAATAGATAGATACATAGGTAGATAGATAGATTAGATAAGTATATAGATAAAAAGCTAGATAGAAAGATATATAGATTAGATAGATATTTAGATAAATAGGTAGATAGATAGGTCAATTAGATAGATTGATAGATACATAGGTGAATAGATAGATTCATAGATAGATTAGATAGATCTATATATACATAGGTAGATAGACAGACAGAAAACATACATACATACATACATACATACACACACACATACATACATACATACACACATACATACATACATACATACACACATACATACATACATACATACACACATACATACATACATACATTCATACACACATACATTCATACACACACACATACATACATACATTCATACACACACACACATACATACATACATACATACACACATACATACATACACACATACATACATACATACATAAATACATACATACAAACATACATACATACACACAGACATACATAAATACATACATACAAACATACATACATACACACAGACATACATACATACACACATACATACATACATACATACACACATACATGCACACATACATACATACACACATACATACATACATACACACATACATACATACACACATACATACACACATACATACATACATACATACACACATACATACATACATACACACACATACATACATACATACAAACATACATACATACATACACACATACATACATACTTACATACATACATACATACATGCATACATACACACATACATACATACATACATACACAAATACATACATACATACATACATACATACATACATACACACATACATACATACATACACACATACATACATACATACATACATACACACATACATACATACATACATACATACATACACAAATACATACATACATATATACATACATACATACACTAATACATACATACATATATACATACATACATACATACATACATACATACATACACACATACATACATACATACATACACACATACATACATACATACACACATACATACATACATACATACATACATACATACATACACACACACATACACACACACATACATACATACATACATACATACATACATACATACATACATACATACATACATTCATAGCTGTTGAAATAAAGTGAAATTATTCCTCCCATTATCTCAGGTTTATTTCAATATTTGCTATTCACCGATCTAACTACAGGTCAATGATCCCTTTATCTTTTTTTTTTAAATCTAATCAATAATTCTAACACGCCAATCTGTCGTGCGTCTATTGAGAAACTAAAAGTTCAAGCTAAACTTTGGCCTGATTTTCTTATCGGACAGTACTATTAAACCTCTCTGCCAGATAGGCTTTAGGAGACCAAATATTTTTCATTCTAATTATGGAACATTTGTTGTCAATAGGCAGACGAAACGGTTAATTCACGTCACATTCACGGAGATAGGATGTCGCTCATGTTGTATCATCTAGTTGTTGGGTACACACACACTTACATAATGTACATCATCTAGTTGTTGGGTACACACACACTTACATAATGTACACCATGTAGTTGTTGGGTACACACACACTTACATAATGTACACCATGTAGTTGTTGTGTACACACACTTACATACTGTACACCATCTAGTTGTTGTGTACACACACACTAACTTACATAATGTACACCATCTAGTTGTTGTGTACACACACACACTTACATAATGTACACCATCTAGTTGTTGGGAGATTGTAATGTGGGTGTGTGCTGCTGACATATTGACATGGAGATTGTAATGTGGGTGTGTGCTGTGACATATTGACATGGAGATTGTAACGTGGGTGTGTGCTGTGACATATTGACATGGAGATTGTAACGTGGGTGTGTGATGTGACATATTGACATGGAGATTGTAACGTGGGTGTGCGCTGTGACATATTGACAGATTATAATGTGATTTTGTGGTGTAACATATTGACATGGAGATTGTAATGTGTGTGCGTGCTGTGACATATTGACATGGAGATTGTAACGTGGGTGTGTGTTGTGACATATTGACATGGAGATTGTAACGTGGGTGTGCGCTGTGACATATTGGCAGATTATAATGTGATTTTGTGGTTTGACATATTGACATGGAGATTGTAACGTGAGTGTGTGCTGTGACATATTGACATGGAGATTGTAACGTGGGTGTGCGCTGTGACATACTGACATGGAGATTGTAATGTGTGTGTGTGCTGTGACATATTGACATGGAGATTGTAATGTGGGTGTGTGTGCTGTGACATATTGACATGGAGATTGTAACGTGGGTGTGTGCTGTGACATATTGACATGGAGATTGTAATGTGTGTGTGTGCTGTGACATATTGACATGGAGATTGTAAAGTGTCTGTGTGCTGTGACATATTAACATGGAGATTGTAATGTGTGTGCGTGCTGTGACATATTGACATGGAGATTGTTACGTGGGTGTGTGCTGTGACATATTGACAGATTATAATGTGATTTTGTGGTGTGACATATTAACATGATATATAGGTCTCTGTTGTCACATATTATGATTGTAATGTAGGTGTGTCATGGGGTTAACATTCTCTCTCTTTCTGACATTTGCTTATGTTAAACAACAAAGATACTCAACTTTAACCCGAGTAAAACACACCGCGTTACATCGTATTATCAGACCGGAGGGGGGGGTGTCTTCTGGTCTCCGGAAGAAGGAGGGTACACATCAAATACACCAACAATGACTAAATCTATTACACTGTTTGTTTATTTAAAAATTCAAAGATATCACAATGTTGAGCATTATTTGAGACACAAGTACT
Source organism: Bulinus truncatus (assembly GCA_021962125.1). Lineage (NCBI taxonomy): Eukaryota > Metazoa > Mollusca > Gastropoda > Planorbidae > Bulinus > Bulinus truncatus. Next base: position 896,633 of record JAGDYQ010000110.1, on the reverse strand, counting down.
GTCATATTTGATTATTAAGACACATGCTCATGACAGTCGGTGATGTTATTCTTGGTTGACTCCGTTATTTTCATTAGAGGCTTCAAATGGCTTCAGCCGGCTCCAAATAATCACGATACGTAAAGACATACTGTATTCAAAGAGTGGGTATGTTGCTGTCTGTATATTGTTTTAATTATTCAAAGAGTGGGTATGTTGCTGTCTGTATATAGTTTTAATTATTCAAAGAGGTGGTATGTTGCTGTCTGTATATATATTGTTTTAATTATTCAAAGAGTGGGTATGTTGCTGACTGTATATATATTGTTTTAATTATTCAAAGAGTTTGTATGTTGCTGACTGTATATATATAGTTTTAATTATTCAAAGAGCGGGTATGTTGCTGACTGTATATATATAGCTTTAATTATTCAAAGAGTGGGTATGTTGCTGACTGTATATATATTGTTTTAATTATTCAAAGAGTGGGTATGTTGCTGACTGTATATATATATTGTTTTAATTATTCAAAGAGGTGGTTTGTTGCTGTCTGTATATAGTTTTAATTATTCAAAGAGTGGGTATGTTGCTGACTGTATATAGTTTTAATTATTCAAAGAGTGGGTATGTTGCTGTCTGTATATAGTTTAAATTATTCAAAGAGTGGGTATGTTGCTGACTGTATATAGTTTTAATTATTCAAAAAGTGGGTATGTTGCTGACTGTATATATATTGTTTTAATTATTCAAAGAGTGGGTATGTTGCTGACTGGGTGTATTTGTATATAGTTTTTATTATTCATGCATCAATTCAATAGTCCTGAATAAGTCAAAGTAACATAATGGATACAACGGCTTGTTTTAATTTAAGTTTACCACTGTTTACTTTTTCATTTCAAATGCTATTATGGAATTAAATAATGTCTTGATTTTCATTTATAGATCATCTATATTAGGGAGGTCATGTTTAGATTTTTGAATGTATGAACTTTGCAACCTTGATGACGAACTGCAAGACCTCTAAACATTTTGTGCCCATGTTTCCTTGGTGTATTATTCTGTTTATTCAACGATATTACATCATTGATCAATTGCGACATGTATCTATTATGTCATATATATGACTAGTTTAATATTTCTATCATTGTAATGTACTGACTAGTTTAATACTTCTGTCATTGTAATGTACTGACTAGTTTAATATTTCTGTCATTGTAATGTAGGCCTACTGACTAGTTTAATACTTCTGTCATTGTAATGTACTGACTAGTTTAATATTTCTGTCATTGTAATGTACTGACTAGTTTAATATTTCTGTCATTGTAATGTAGGCCTACTGACTAGTTTAATATTTCTGTCATTGTAATGTACTGACTAGTTTAATACTTCTGTCATTGTAATGTACTGACTAGTTTAATATTTCTGTCATTGTAATGTACTGACTAGTTTAATACTTCTGTCATTGTAATGTACTGACTAGTTTAATACTTCTGTCATTGTAATGTACTGACTAGTTTAATATTTCTGTCAATGTAATGTACTGACTAGTTTAATACTTCTGTCATTGTAATGTACTGACTAGTTTAATATTTCTGTCAATGTAATGTACTGACTAGTTTAATATTTCTGTCATTGTAATGTACTGACTAGTTTAATACTTCTGTCATTGTAATGTACTGACTAGTTTAATACTTCTGTCATTGTAATGTACTGACTAGTTTAATATTTCTGTCATTGTAATGTACTGACTAGTTTAATATTTCTGTCATTGTAATGTACTGACTAGTTTAATATTTCTGTCATTGTAATGTAGGCCTACTGACTAGTTTAATATTTCTGTCATTGTAATGTACTGACTAGTTTAATATTTCTGTCATTGTAATGTAGGCCTACTGAATAGTTTAATATTTCTGTCATTGTAATGTAGGCCTACTGACTAGTTTAATATTTCTGTCATTGTAATGTACTGACTAGTTTAATGTAACAGAAATATAGGCCTACTGTTAAAATAAAGTTAAAATAAATCACAGTCAGAAAAAGTCAAAATTATAATATAGTCACATAATAACAAATCGTTTTTTTTGCCATAATTCATCACACTATAAATACATCACACATGTAACCAATAAATCACGTTAAACCATCCTATTATAATGAACAATAAATCTTACTCATAACCCTACAAACCACCTCTATCTACGTTAAATATTTTGTTAAGGTATATTTAAAAAAAGTAAGTTTCAGTTACGTAATAAAACCTTCTAATTAAGAAAGTTTTCTCGTGCACTATGTCACCAGCATATTTGGGGCTGCAGTCACTTAGTTGGCCTTATATAGGTCATTAACTTTTATCTCGCCAAGAGCAGATAACTCAAGGGGAAGTAACTTATGCTGCAGTAGTTCCATGACCAGCACCACTGTACTGACTCAACCTCATATCTTGTAGTACACATGTACTCAATCGACTGCTACACAAGTTTAAAATGGGGAGGAAAAAATTTAAATATTGATATTTCAATCTACTAATTCGAAAACAAAGTATTAAACTACAAAGAACTGAAATATATATTTCACTTGTGAAACATTAAACGATTTTACTTGAAAGTCGTATTTCTTTTACATGTTTTCTTAATCCTATCTTTTAAACCTATATTACCAGCTAGCTGTAATGCCCGACGTTGCTCGGGAAAACTAGAACTAATACGTAATTAATACATTTCATTTGACAATGTTATTCAAGGTAAAAATAAATATATAAAAATAAGTACCATTATATGAAGACATATACATATTTATGTATAGAAATTAATTCATTGAATGTTATGTAAAGGTTTGAATAGTATAATATCTATGAAACGATATTGTAAGATGTATAGCGTCAGTATCAAAAGTCGAGTTCAAATAGTTAAATGAGAAGTTTACGAGTATCCTGGTCGCACAATTCAAACAAAAATCAATTAGCTCCTTTTTCTATGAATTATTTCAATTTGGTATCGAATCATTACAATTAAACAATCAGCGCAATATAGTTTAGAAACATTGCGTTTCCGTATAGTGGACCTAATTGTAGACGTCACAGAACAATGTTCTACAATGTCACTCCGTATAGTGGACCTAATTGTAGACGTCACAGAACAATGTTCTACAATATCACTCCGTATAGTGGACCTAATTGTAGACGTCACAGAACAATGTTCTACAATGTCACTCCGTCTAGTGGACCTAATTGTAGACGTCACAGAACAACGTCACTCCGTATAGTGGACCTAATTGTAGACGTCACAGAACAATGTTCTACAATATCACTCCGTATAGTGGACCTAATTGTAGACGTCACAGAACAATGTTCTACAATGTCACTCCGTATAATGGACCTAATTGTAGACGTCACAGAACAATGTTCTACAATATCACTCCGTATAGTGGACCTAATTGTAGACGTCACAGAACAACGTCACTCCGTATAGTGGACCTAATTGTAGACGTCACAGAACAACGTCACTCCGTATAGTGGACCTAATTGTAGACGTCACAGAACAACGTCACTCCGTATAGTGGACCTAATTGTAGACGTCACAGAACAACGTCACTCCGTATAGTGGACCTAATTGTAGACGTCACAGAACAACGTCACTCCGTCTAGTGGACCTAATTGTAGACGTCACAGAACAACGTCACTCCGTATAGTGGACCTAATTGTAGACGTCACAGAACAATGTTCTACAATATCACTCCGTATAGTGGACCTAATTGTAGACGTCACAGAACAATGTTCTACAATGTCACTCCGTATAGTGGACCTAATTGTAGACGTCACAGAACAATGTTCTACAATATCACTCCGTATAGTGGACCTAATTGTAGACGTCACAGAACAACGTCACTCCGTATAGTGGACCTAATTGTAGACGTCACAGAACAACGTCACTCCGTATAGTGGACCTAATTGTAGACGTCACAGAACAACGTCACTCCGTATAGTGGACCCAATTGTAGACGTCACAGAACAACGTCACTTCGTATAGTGGACCTAATTGTAGACGTCACAGAACAACGTCACTCCGTATAGTGGACCTAATTGTAGACGTCACAGAACAACGTCACTCCGTATAGTGGACCTAATTGTAGACGTCACAGAACAACGTCACTCCGTATAGTGGACCTAATTGTAGACGTCACAGAACAACGTCACTCCGTATAGTGGACCTAATTGTAGACCTCACAGAACAATGTTCTACAACGTCACTCCGTATAGTGGACCTAATTGTAGACGTCACAGAACAACGTCACTCCGTATAGTTGACCTAATTGTAGACGTCACAGAACAACGTCACTCCGTATAGTGGACCTAATTGTAGACGTCACAGAACAATGTTCTACAATGTCACTCCGTCGAGTGGACCTAATTGCAGACGTCACAGAACAACGTCACTCCGTATAGTGGACCTAATTGTAGACGTCACAGAACAATGTTCTACAATATCACTCCGTATAGTGGACCTAATTGTAGACGTCACAGAACAATGTTCTACAATGTCACTCCGTATAGTGGACCTAATTGTAGACGTCACAGAACAATGTTCTACAATATCACTCCGTATAGTGGACCTAATTGTAGACGTCACAGAACAACGTCACTCCGTATAGTGGACCTAATTGTAGACGTCACAGAACAACGTCACTCCGTATAGTGGACCTAATTGTAGACGTCACAGAACAACGTCACTCCGTATAGTGGACCTAATTGTAGACGTCACAGAACAACGTCACTCCGTATAGTGGACCTAATTGTAGACGTCACAGAACAACGTCACTCTGTATAGTGGACCTAATTGTAGACGTCACAGAACAACGTCACTCCGTATAGTGGACCTAATTGTAGACGTCACAGAACAACGTCACTCCGTATAGTGGACCTAATTGTAGACGTCACAGAACAACGTCACTCCGTATAGTGGACCTAATTGTAGACGTCACAGAACAACGTCACTCCGTCTAGTGGACCTAATTGTAGACGTCACAGAACAACGTCACTCCGTATAGTGGACCTAATTGTAGACGTCACAGAACAATGTTCTACAATATCACTCCGTATAGTGGACCTAATTGTAGACGTCACAGAACAATGTTCTACAATGTCACTCCGTATAGTGGACCTAATTGTAGACGTCACAGAACAATGTTCTACAATATCACTCCGTATAGTGGACCTAATTGTAGACGTCACAGAACAACGTCACTCCGTATAGTGGACCTAATTGTAGACGTCACAGAACAACGTCACTCCGTATAGTGGACCTAATTGTAGACGTCACAGAACAACGTCACTCCGTATAGTGGACCTAATTGTAGACGTCACAGAACAACGTCACTCCGTATAGTGGACCTAATTGTAGACGTCACAGAACAACGTCACTCCGTATAGTGGACCTAATTGTAGACGTCACAGAACAACGTCACTCCGTATAGTGGACCTAATTGTAGACGTCACAGAACAACGTCACTCCGTATAGTGGACCTAATTGTAGACGTCACAGAACAACGTCACTCCGTATAGTGGACCTAATTGTAGACCTCACAGAACAATGTTCTACAACGTCACTCCGTATAGTGGACCTAATTGTAGACGTCACAGAACAACGTCACTCCGTATAGTTGACCTAATTGTAGACGTCACAGAACAACGTCACTCCGTATAGTGGACCTAATTGTAGACGTCACAGAACAATGTTCTACAATGTCACTCCGTCGAGTGGACCTAATTGCAGACGTCACAGAACAACGTCACTCCGTATAGTGGACCTAATTGTAGACGTCACAGAACAATGTTCTACAATATCACTCCGTATAGTGGACCTAATTGTAGACGTCACAGAACAATGTTCTACAATGTCACTCCGTATAGTGGACCTAATTGTAGACGTCACAGAACAATGTTCTACAATATCACTCCGTATAGTGGACCTAATTGTAGACGTCACAGAACAACGTCACTCTGCATAGTGGACCTAATTGTAGACGTCACAGAACAACGTCACTCCGTATAGTGGACCTAATTGTAGACGTCACAGAACAACGTCACTCCGTATAGTGGACCTAATTGTAGACGTCACAGAACAACGTCACTCCGTATAGTGGACCTAATTGTAGACGTCACAGAACAACGTCACTCCGTATAGTGGACCTAATTGTAGACGTCACAGAACAACGTCACTCCGTATAGTGGACCTAATTGTAGACCTCACAGAACAATGTTCTACAACGTAACTCCGTATAGTGGACCTAATTGTAGACGTCACAGAACAACGTCACTCCGTATAGTGGACCTAATTGTAGACGTCACAGAACAACGTCACTCCGTATAGTGGACCTAATTGTAGACCTCACAGAACAATGTTCTACAACGTCACTCCGTATAGTGGACCTAATTGTAGACGTCACAGAACAACGTCACTCCGTATAGTTGACCTAATTGTAGACGTCACAGAACAACGTCACTCCGTATAGTGGACCTAATTGTAGACGTCACAGAACAATGTTCTACAATATCACTCCGTATAGTGGACCTAATTGTAGACGTCACAGAACAATGTTCTACAATGTCACTCCGTATAGTGGACCTAACTGTAGACGTCACAGAACAATGATCTACAAAGTCGTAAAATAAAAGACCTTTGTTTGAAGGCATACATAAATTAAAAAACCAAAACAAAAGTCGTGATGAAGGTAGATTTATTGTGAAACATTTTTGAATACAAATAATACGTGTAATAATTTGTGTTTAATAAACACAGAAGTGTTTTGAATGAGAAGTGACTAAAATGTAAACAATATAATTTAAACATATGAGGTATCAGAGTAACACCTCTGATCAATTAGCCAGGTAAATATCAAAGTAAAATTTAACAGGAAAATTACCATTGCATAATACTGATATTTTATTGAATATGGCTTTCTCTACATGTGTGTGTGTGTGTGTGTGTGAAGTCCCTGTAAGGATGAGTTATAATCTCTTAGATCCTATAAACCACTAATGGGACGGTTTTTATGGTGCCCTTCTTTTATCCCCGCCATAGCCGATAGTGCAATGGCCATGGAGGCACCACGGGAGACATGAAGGGAATTTGAGCCATGACCTGAAAGTTTCCTTGGTCCTCACCGGAGATCGAACCAGGTACCTTCAGGTCGACAGTCGTTGCCGCACGACCATCTTTCCCCCTTTCTCTACCTGTAGCTCAGTTCAAAAAGGTAAATTTGAAAAAAATCTACGTAAACATTTTACATTAAAATAAAGTTGAAAAAAAAATTGTGCTAGCATTCTGTTTCTGCCTTGACAATCTGGTGCAGCGGTTCTAAAACTTTCATGCTTCGCGACCCATTAAGACAACAGTTTTGTTTTCGCGACCACCTTAAAATAAAAACCTCTTTAATTTCATCTATAGATAAATTGTATTTATAAATATTCCCTTTTACTTTGCAGATTTATCAACTTTTAGCTTTATTAGAAATAAATTAAGACTAATAGATCGTTTAATTACAAATTTTAAATTTTGTCGCTACCAACCATCACACACACTTTGAGAGTCACTAATCTAGAGTAGAAAATTTAAGTTCTGCCTGTGTAGTATCGATCAGGGGGGATCACCTAGTCACGTTGATTGATGGAGTGGACAAAATGGACGGTACATTGATGGAGTGGACAAAATGGACGGTACATTGATGGAGTGTAGCTCGTGGATTAAAAAAAAATTTAATGATTAATTTGGCTGTGAGCTTAAAAGAATACAAACGAAAAGACCGAGGACAGACGGAAAGACCGAGGACAGACGGAAAGACCGAGGACAGACGGAAAGACCGAGGAAATCGGAAAGATAGAGGACAGACGGAAAGACCAATATCAGACGGAAAGACAGCTGGACATACGGAAAGACCGACGACAGACGGAAAGACCAATTATTATTGCCCTGTTTTTTTACTGAAAATTAAAAAGTGCTGACATATCAGTATACAGACAATAGTAGTTTACTCTCTACAGACAATAGCAGTATAGTCTCTACAGACAATAACCGTATAGTCTCTACAGACAATAACAGTATACTCTCTACAGACAATAACAGTATAGTCTCTACAGACAATAGCAGTATACTCTCTACAGACAATAACAGTATACTCTCAACAGACAATAACAGTATAGTCTCTACAGACAATAGCAGTATAGTCTCTACAGACAATAACAGTATACTCTCTACAGACAATAGCAGTATACTCTCTACAGACATTGCCTGGTCAGTGTGGGCAATATATATCGTATAGTGCGGACACAGTTAATCAATATATTTGTTTGTAAAAGATATTTTTAGAATGCACATGTCAGCACAATCGCTGGAAAGTACCAAATAAAAAAAAACGTTTTGCAATGGCGTAGTTCAAGAGATGTTTTCAAAGTACTATAAGTATAATTGATAAATTTCAAAGAAATATAACTTGTCTTAACATTAAGAAATCTGTCCCAACTGTCTTTAATTATTTATTAAAAATTCAGCAGAATTATTGAATGTGTCATGTGACTTTTTACACACACATTATGAGAGTTCATTCATTCAAATATTTTCTCACGGTAAATTGGCCAGATTTTTTTAATCCCCTGGGCCAATATAAAAATATACTGGCGTCGTTTGGTTTTATTCTTGAACATTTATAGTAAGTGTGGTTAGAAAACATCGTCATTGTTATCATCACCATGACATGATTTTTGTGATTCATCTGACATTTGTATTGTACATGACAGGTACTTGTGGTCCCATTGACGATAATATTTATACAAGTACCTGTGGTTTACCTGAAGTTAGTACATGACAGATACACAAGACAAGTTCCTGTAGTTCACCTGAAGTTAGTACATGACAGATACACAAGACAAGTACATGTAGTTCACCTGAAGTTAGTACATGACAGATACACAAGACAAGTACCTGTAGTTCACCTGAAGCTAGTGCATGACATACTTTCGGTTCTATGGACAATAATATTAGAACATGACAGATACTTGTGGTTCACCAAACGATACATGACTTGTACACTATTTATTTATCAACAGTTGACTTGAAAATATTGCACATGACAAACTGTGTTGTTTATTATTTCAATTAATTTAGAAAAAGTACTGCGTCTGTAGTTATGTTATATTTAATGCGGTGATTGATTATTAATAGCTAAAAGTGCTAGGTTTTGTTTGTCAATTTTGATGTATGAATGGTTAACTTTTTAAATTTTACCTCTCCATCATCAAAGTTGGAAAGTGAGCAGAATGTCTCCATATCGTGAGTTGAAATAGTTTTAATTAGCCACACTTTGAGACTTAGCTGGTGACGTCATACGGCACACTGTGATGACAGTAAAGAGTGAACGAAATAGAGTATCACCCCTGGAGGAATTCGATCGGAATTTCTGTGAGTATTGTCTGATTCATTGTACCACTATAGATGTCTGATTTATTGTACCACTATAGATGTCTGATTCATTGTACCACTATAGCTGTCTGATTCACTGTACCACTATAGATGTCTGATTCATTGTACCACTATAGATGTCTGAATCATTGTACCACTATAGATGTCTGATTCATTGTACCACTATAGATGTCTGATTCATTGTACCACTATAGATGTCTGATTCATTGTACCACTATAGATGTCTGATTCATTGTACCACTATAGATGTCTGATTCATTGTACCACTATAGCTGTTTGATTCATTGTACCACTATAGATGTCTGATTTATTGTACCACTATAGATGTCTGATTTATTGTACCACTATAGATGTCTGATTTATTGTACCACTATAGATGTCTGATTTATTGTACCACTATAGATGTCTGATTCATTGCACCATTATAGATGTCTGATTCATTGTACCACTATAGATGTCTGATTTATTGTACCACTATAGATGTCTGATTCATTGAACCACTATAGATATCTGATTCATTGTACCACTATAGATGTCTGATTCATTGTACCACTATAGATGTCTGATTTATTGTACCACTATAGACGTCTGATTCATTGTACCATTATAGATGTCTGATTCATTGTACCACTATAGACGTCTGATTCATTGTACCACTATAGATGTCAGATTGGAATGTAGTGAGGTGGACGGGCTTTACCGCTCTAAATGTCAGGTTGGAATATGGACGGGCTTCAAAAAAGAACCAATACATCATTTACTATGTGGCCTGCATTGTAACGGACATTTCTTTATATCAACAATTCAATTCTTATTCTCAAGCTGTTATCGAAATAGCTGGGAATGTATTCATTTTACTTTATAATTTCATTTTCTTCAACTATTGGATTATATGAAATTCTTCACGTATCGAAAATTCATTAAGCCTGGCAAACAGACACAAACAATAATAGACAGACACAAACAATAATAAACAGACACAAACAATATTAAACAGACAAATGCTGAACATGGGGATTCGAATTCAAAAACTCGAGAAAAGATGTGTTAATTAAGATAGTTGTGTTAATATAGTTGTGTTAAGATAGTTGTGTTAAGATAGTTGTGTTAAGTAGCTTTAGCTTCTATTAAAATGTTGTTCAAATCTCAAGTGATAATAACCGACTTGCAATTAAAAAATTTAACCTTAATATTAGTCGAGAACAAAGTAATCGAAGACATTACTGTATAATAGTATGAGCTAAACAAGAAAATCCCACTGCAAGAAACTGTTGTTTATTAACTTTACAAACAACAACAACATAATTGTGGACTAACCAAATTAAAACTCATCAAATTATGAAATGATCAGTTTTTCAAAAATATAAATAAAATCTATGATGATGGCACAGCTTATTGTCTTGTAAATTTCTAAATGTATTCCCTGGGTCAGGTATAATATGTTAGATCGTCAAACTACACAACTTGGCCCACACAACTTGGCCCACACAACGTGGCCCACACAACTTGGCCCACACCACTTGGCCCACACGACTTGGCCCACACAACTTGGCCCACACAACTTGGCCCACACAACTTGGCCCACACAACTTGGCCCACATAACGTGTCCCACACAACGTGGCCCACACAACGTGGCCCACACAACGTGGCCCACACAACTTGGCCCACACAACGTGGCCCACACAACATGGCCCACACAACTTGGCCCACACAACTTGGCCCACACAACTTGGCCCACACAAAGTGGCCCACACAACTTGGCCCACACAAAGTGTCCCACACAAAGTGTCCCACACAAAGTGTCCCACACAACTTGGCCCACACAACTTGGCCCACACAACTTGGCCCACATTTGACTTGTGCCCCCACAGTGTTAGATCGGCTTTAGTCCAGCAATGTGTTATTCTAATCAAACTATGTACATATTCACATATGGCTTTAGTCCAGCAATGTGCTATTCTAATCAAACTATGTACATATTGACATATAGCTTTAGTCCACCAATGTTTTATTCTAATTAAACTATGTACATATTCACATATGGCTTTAGTCCAGCAATGTGTTATTCTAATCAAACTATATACATATTCACATATGGCTTTAGTCCAGTGTGACGTGTAGAATTGCACTTCTCCCCCACCAACCCCAGTTCACCACAGGGTCAAGGTTCCAGCCGCTATGTTTGTGTAGATTCGTTTCGTCGACGTCGCCTTCCCCCCAATCGTTTCACTGACGTTCTCCCCCCCCCCCCCAAAACGTTTCGGTGACAGACATCGTCGTCCCCCCCCCCAAACGTTGCACCAACGTATTCGCCCCGACCTTGTAAATACGTGAATGGCAGTAGTTGAGTTAGTAAGGTGCTGACAGACATATGAGTTAGACGTAGTTAGTTCGGTGTAGACAGTTCTAAGATTCTAAGAGTTAGTTGTAAACTTGTAGTGACATTTGTTTAAGTAGACATCATTAGACAAAGGACTTATATTGTATATACATATATATTCACCTATGTTTAGAAGCAATTAAAGTTAGATCTGTTGTGTTCATATACCAAGCCTTGACGTTGATATATTTATTAGTTAGAAAAGTTAACGATACATATTTGAAAATAATAACGTAACATTTGGCGAGCCTGCCCAAAGATATTTCTGGAATCTTCATCTAAGTCAGCAACAGCAGCCAACAGTGGAGTCACACTTACTCAACAACAGCCCAGAGAGGAGTCACACGGACTCAGCAGCCAATAGAGGAGTCACACTGACTCAAGAGCAGCCAACAGAGGAGTCACACTGACTCAACATCAGCCAACAGTGCAGTCACACTTACTCAACAACAGCCCAGAGAGGAGTCACACCGACTCAGCAGCCAATAGAGGAGTCACACTGACTCAACAGCAGCCAACAGAGGAGTCACACTGACTCCAGAGCAGCCAACAGAGGAGTCACACTGACTCAACAGCAGCCAAGAGAGGAGTCACACTGACTCAAGAGCAGTCAACAGAGGAGTCACACTGACTCAATAGCAGCAAAGAAAAGAGTCACACTGACTCAAGAGCAGCCAACAGACGAGTCATTCTGACTCAATAGCAGCCAACAGTGGAGTCACACTGACTCAATAGCAGCCAAGAGAGGAGTCACACTGACTCATACATAATCTAGATTGTTAGATTGTAGATAATAAGTATTTCATTATCCTTATTTAGTTGAAGTTAATATTAAGGTAGGTGAAAGTAACTCACTTTGTTTGTAAATCATTATTTATAACTCAGAATGTCATCATTCGAACATTTCGTCACATTAGGACAAACATTAGGGATAGAGACAAAAAAAATAGAGAAATGGGCGCAGGATAGGTTAGAGAAGGTGCAGGCTAGATTAGATAAGGAACATGAGAAGGAACAAGCTAGGTTAGAGAAGGAACAGGCTAGATTAGATAAGGAACATGAGAAGGAACAAGCTAGGTTAGAGAAGGAACAGGCTAGGTTAGATAAGGAACATGAAAAGGAACAGGCTAGGTTAGATAAGGAACATGAGAGAGAACAGGCTAGGCATTCTTTCAACATAACACAAAGCCAGCTAAGAATCAAGCAGTTAGAATTAGAGAAAGAGTTAAGGGATAGCCAGCTTAATAATCCCACCCCTCTACCTACCCCACTGCCAACCATAGATCATAGTCTTGCAAATAGAATAGCTCACTATAAATACCATCTATTTGACGAACAGAAGACAACGATCAACAATTTCCTTACTAAATTCGAGCGTGACATGAAGGAACTCGACTTCCCCGAATCCAAATGGACGTACTTGTTAGGTAAATCTTTTACTAGTGACGTTTCCCTTAAGATATGTTTAAACCAGGACAGTTACCAGGTAGTTAGAGAACAGCTTCTAAGGACATATGGACAGACAGAAGCTAGTTTTAGGAAGACATATGGACAGACAGAAGCTAGTTTTAGGAAGGCGTTTCATCAGACAGTTTTACAAAAGGACGATGACCCCCCCCCCAGACATATTTTGACAAATTAGGTACTGCCTTGGATAAATGGCTACAATATGCTAAGATAGAAAGGACATTCGAAGCCTTTAGGACATTTTTCTTGTTAGACAAGGCCATTCATTCCTGCCACCCTGAATTGAAGTCATTCATTTTAGAAAGGGGACCAAAGACAGTAGAGACAGCTGTGGACCTAATAAGGAAATATAAAACCGCTCACCCTGACAGACCAACAACTACAGTAGAAAATGATATACAGGACATTATATGTTTTAGTAGCGACATAAGCAGGTCCTATTACAGACATAGTCAGAACAGAGTAAATGAGAATAGACCGGCAGGTAGGACAGAATTAATATGTCGAAGCTGCAACAGAAAAGGACATTTTGCTAGGGACTGTCCTTTGAACCATAATAATAGACAATCTAGGTCACCTGAGGACAACCATAGAGACAATTATCAGGGAAGAGGTAGAAGTAGTTCAAGAGACAGGGTTCATGACGTCATGTGTACATTAGAGCCATCCAAGCCTTTGACAGTAACAAAAGGTAGAGTAGGACATAATAGCGTAGACGTGCTAAGAGATTCAGGGTGTAATACAGTTTTAGTTAAGAAATATTTAGTTCGACCTTCCCAATACACTGGCAGATTTGGTAAATGTAGAGGCTTTGACGGACAAATTACAACTTACCCAATAGCAGAAATAGACATACAGACAATCTATTTTAATGGTAGAGTGGAAGCACAGGTAGTTGACAGTCTCATTACAGACCATATTATAGGTAATAGTGTTATGGAGATCAAGGACGATAGAAATAACAGGCAAACTAGGACTAGGACAAATTACAAACAAAAGCCCAGAGTTAGATTCAGTGACGTACAGCACAGTAGTACCCGTAGTGTAAAGCCAATCATTTGTTTTCGTTGTGGGTTACACAACCACAAGTCTAGGGCCTGTTCAAAGCGTGTAGATGAAGTTATTTGTGGACAGTGTTTAAAAGGGGTCACAGAGAACAGTTCTGCTCCACAATTGCTGAGTATAATAGAAATTACCGCCAGAAATATATAAATTAACTCAAGTTAAGCAGACTACGAGTTTATAGCTTTAATTACTAAGTAGAATGCCATAAGTTATAAGTTAATGTTGTTACCATAACAGCAACAGGAATATGATGTTTGCTAAGGCTAAGTAATATATGCAAATGCGGAGTCAAAGGTAAGTGATATAGGTCACACTAGATAGATATACTGAATTAAATATGATCAGCCCAGAAGTTACACGGTAAGTTTAGATGTCTTGTTTATTTGACTCGTGCACTAAGATACTGAGATAATATGTTCAACATCCCCCCTCTAAAGAATATGCCCTTAAAATTTCATAGCTAGTTATTCACAGGCTGACTAACAAAGACCAGTACCTACATATCGTTATACAAGTTCAAGTCGCCACCTTTGTGAGGGCCTAAACATTTATCTGTTACCAACGATCTAATTTCACCTGTTTTCACCTCATCATATTTGTTCTACGTGCAGCCCCTCACTCAAGCGTAAACCGAGTCAACGACGCACTCAATCATTTCCTTTTACCAACGATATGCAGAACGTCATCAACAGTTTACATCAATGAAACAGACTAAAACCACGCCTCATACATTGACACGTTTATCAGAAGAGGTGTAGTTAATGTCACTTCGACCTCAAGTTCACCAGCGAGTGACTATTACAGACAATGGAACGTTTTCGTCTTTCCCGTTCGACACGTTGTGTAAAACTGACCTGTATGCCCCATCACCTATTTGAACATAGACACCAAGGAGCAATATACGCCAATAACAGAATGAACTTGTTTGTATTATAGAACATTGCATACATTATGTTATTTTTTTGTTTCGTGCTCTATTAAGTTTTGTAATTTATTAAAATGTATTAAGTTATATTACATTGACTTATGCATAGATGCTTGACAAGTAGTCTAGACATATTTGATTTGACATCCATACTATTTTCAGTGTGATGTAATACTGTTCCCCCACTAGACTTTTTTATAATAATGTTTGTTAGTTTGTTTTACTACGTAAAACTTGGAAAGGAGGGAGGTATGTGACGTGTAGAATTGCACTTCTCCCCCACCAACCCCAGTTCACCACAGGGTCAAGGTTCCAGCCGCTATGTTTGTGTAGATTCGTTTCGTCGACGTCGCCTTCCCCCCAATCGTTTCACTGACGTTCTTCCCCCCCCCCCCAAAACGTTTCGGTGACAGACATCGTCGTCGTCCCCCCCCCCCCCCAAACGTTGCACCAACGTATTCGCCCCGACCTTGTAAAAGACGTGAATAGTAGTAGTTGAGTTAGTAAGGTGCTCTGAGTTAGTAAGGTGCTGACAGACATATGAGTTAGACGTAGTTAGTTCGGTGTAGACAGTTCTAAGATTCTAAGAGTTGGTTGTAAACTTGTAGTGACATTTGTTTAAGTAGACATCATTAGACAAAGGACTATGTACATATTCACATATGGCTTTAGTCCAGCAATATGTTATTCTAATCAAACTATGTACACATTCACGTATAAGACAACATGATGTCCAGCTGCACGATACATATGATTGTGTTTCTGTCACAGTCTGTTCAAACTGAGAATTCACTGCGGCTGAAATCAGAGATGGGTAAACAATGCCCGTGGGCCGCATGCGGTCCGTCAGAGCAGTGGAGCAACCAGCAAAAATGCTGGGGGAGGGGGAGCTCACATTATGAAAAAAGACAGTTTGACAGTCTGTTTTGTAACTTTATAACGTCATTATGTATTGATGACTTGGCGACCCCCACCCCCCCGGGTTGCGCCACTGCGTCAGAGTATATTATGCGGCCAGTATGGTTGTACATGTTGCGATCCTATGTCGATGTTAATTTTCTTTGTTTAGAGTTTTCGCGATATTTTACAAATTTTATTCCGACTATTTGATGCGATTCTAGGGATATTAGATTGGTTTATGGCTCCATAATATTAGTTAGAGCTGCTTGACCTACAAGCAGATTATGACCTGAAGGAGATGTTCAAGTCAGTTCTATTGCTGGAGGTTTAAGGTTTGCCAGCAGTGGCATTTCCACACCTAAAAAACTTTGCTGCCAAGCTTTTGTCACTATTTGGGTCCACATACATCTGTGAGCAAGGGTTTTCTTGTATGAGAATAAACAAGTCTAAGAACAGATCGATGTTGACTGTCTGCAATTTAAATTCAGTCATGCGAATCACAACCAGTAAATTGGTTCCACAGTTCAGGAACATTATCCAAAATTGTGAAGAGTTACATACTTCTCATTAATTATAATTGTACTCTGGGGCCAGCTTGTGTGTAAATTAAGTTCCTTTGTCTTCATAATTATTATGTCAGGTAACAATAGACTTTTGTTGAAATAATGATGAATAGTAAAGTCTTATTAGCAAATTAGCAACTTGTTTAGTTTGTATTTTAAAACGTAATGTGCATGTGTAATACAGTGTGAATGTGAAAAAAATGACAAATACATGATTATTATCATTAATTCATATACGTTGTAAATTGTAATTGAAGTAGACAAAATATATATGCGGCCCGCCGACAATAATAAAGTTTTCAATGTGGCCCTCCGTAGAAAAAGTTTGGCCACCCCCGTCTTAAGTAATACTCTCGTATTTACTCCTACCAAATATGTTTATGTTCTGAGTGGTGGCCCACTGTAATATTTTCTGAATGGTGGCCCACTGTAATATGTTCTGAATGGTGGCCCACTGTAATATGGTTTGAGTGGAGGCCCACTGTAATATTTCTGAATGGTGGCCCACTGTAATATGTTCTGAATAGTGGCCCACTGTAATATGGTTTGAGTGGAGGCCCACTGTAATATGTTCTGAATGGTGGCCCACTGTAATATGTTCTGAATGGTGGCCCACTGTAATATGTTCTGAATGGTGGCCCACTGTAATATGTTCTGAATGGTGGCCCACTGTAATATGGTTTGAGTGGAGGCCCACTGTAATATGTTATGAATGGTGGCCCACTGTAATATGATTTGAGTGGTGGCACACTGTAAATGCAATAATGTGGGAAAATGTAACAAACGTTGAGGAATAAGAACATCATAAGGAAAAATGTAGACATTGTGGAATACCCTAAGAAATAGTTCTGAAAACATGATATGTTGGTACCGGTTCTTTTAAAAACATATGTTGATACCGGTTAATTTAAAAACATAATATGTTGATACCGGTTATTTTAAAAACATAATACGTTGATACCGGTACTTTCAAATGTGTATCATGAGAGATGATTACAAAGTTAACATTGACCTCGATTGGGGTCTACACCTCCTAGTATGTTTATTATGAGTATTATATGAAATATTTAACTGGATTTTTTGTTTCACACACACATTCGAAATGAATTAAGTTTATATTATAAGGTTGTTGTTTTTTTCTGTTCGGTTTTCGCGAGCCACCTGCAATGATTGTAAATACGTTTTTTTTATTACTTTGCCGACCCACTTCAAACCATTAAGTGGGTCGTGACACACTTTAAGAACCGTTGAGTTAAGGTAATTAATTGACATGTATCATTGTCTGTACATAGAGGCGTATTTACCCAATGTAATTAATGACATGTATCATTGTCTGTACATAGAGGCGTACAGACCAAAGCTTTTCAACAAAATATTTTATGAAATATGCATCATTTCCTTCTATAATTATTTTTTTGTAATTGAGAAAACAAAGACTTCATTCACAAATAGTGGCCGATAGATTACAAAAATAACATCATCTATTATTACGGAATGGCGCGTTTCAGTTGCGAAGATGTTAGAGAGAAAGAGAGAGAGAGAGAGAGAGAGAGAGAGAGAGAGAGAGAGACTGACAGACAAAAGAGACAGTTTTTTTCCACTACTGGTGTTTAAAATTTCCTAGTGACGTGACGAAGAGAGGTTGTGCCGTCGCGTGATGTGACTAGACCGCCAAGCAGTATGGATGACGTTCATTGCCTATATAAACAGAAAATCTTCTAAGAATGCTTAACAAATATGTTTTAGATAGGGGAAATACTATTCTAAGATATTTGTTCACATTATTTGTTTACATTATTAGTTAATCAAATAGACTGGCATAACTCACAATTTACTATAACTTTTGCAAGTCGTTATCTCTCGACAGCGCAAGATTCGCTACTGACCCACTAGCCGAAGTTTGAGGCCAAGGTGACTGCATAAACTCTCACGATGAATTTGGGTCACTGGGTTAGTGCTGTTAGACGCACAGAGTGGAGAGGGCCAAGGAGAGGTGGCAGCTCTCGCGTTTTTCTCTCTTCTCTTTTTTTGTCATAAGGGGAAAAAAAAAATATTTGTGAGGCCGCAGTAAAAAGGGGAGAGTACTCGAGTGGGAGAAAAAAAAAAGGTGGTTCGTCAGACGAAACGTGCAGCAGTGGTTGCTGCTCTTGCCTCACTGGTAGACTGAAGTTTGAACAAATTACCTCATTAAAATTGTTCAATTATCTATTGTTCTTTGGTATTCTTAGGACCTTTTGAGATACGAGTTGTGTTGATGTGAAGTGATGGTCTACTGACTAACGGTTGTATTCAACAGTTAAATATTGTGTTACTTTTTTATTCAATAATGTCGCGAGTTGTGTGTATATTCTGAAGTTTTTTTTTTAATTCATTGAGTAACATTCAAAAAAAAAAGTTTGGATTAATTTATACCACAGAAGGACATATTTAGATTTGAACACCTCATTAAGTTTGTGCGTGTAGGTGTGTGCTCAGATGAACTATGGCTCACAGTGGTTAAACTTTAATTTTTCATTTGATTAAAATGTTGTTGATAGAGGACACATGCATGTGTAAGTACAAGTTGACTTATTATATTCTACCATACATTTAATGATTGTGTTGAAGTAAAGTGTCCTCGTGTGTCTGACATAATTTAATGATTGTATTGAAGTAAAGTGTCCTCGTGTGTCTGACGTAATTTATACGCCCATTATAATGTAACGTAGACAAGACTGGGGTAGATTGGTGGGGGGGGGGGCGCTTTTTCCTCTTTCGTGTCTTCCATACTCTTTATGGTGATCAAACAATGTCCTCAGCTGTAGTTGGTGATCAAACAATGTCCTCAGCTGTAGTTGGTGATCAAACAATGTCCTCAGCTGTAGTTGGTGATCAAACAATGTCCTCAGCTGTAGTTGGTGATCAAACAATGTCCTCAGCTGTAGTTGGTGATCAAACAATGTCCTCAGCTGTAGTTGGTGATCAAACAATGTCCTCAGCTGTAGTTGGTGATCAAACAATGTCCTCAGCTGTAGTTGGTGATCAAACAATGTCCTCAGCTGTAGTTGGTGATCAAACAATGTCCTCAGCTGTAGTTGGTGATCAAACAATGTCCTCAGCTGTAGCTGGTTTATTTTGTATCTGTGGTGATATTTCAAAACACGGCCAATGTCTACTCACTACTGATATCATCTACACAATCCAATTATTGAATTAATGGCCTCGGCTGACCTTTGACCTCAGAAACTACATGTATGTAACAATCACACAATACGGTTTGTCACGAGTTTGTGTATATAACACGCTACGTGTTACAGAGTGTACGTGTGTTGTACAGTGTGTGTGTCACGTGTTACAGAGTGTACGTGTGTTGTACAGTGTGTGTGTCACGTGTTACAGAGTGTACGTGTGTTGTACAGTGTGTGTGTCACGTGTTACAGAGTGTACGTGTGTTGTACAGTGTGTGTGTCACGTGTTACAGAGTGTACGTGTGTTGTACAGTATGTGTTAAGACGGTGAATGTGTTTGATATCCAACGAATGTCTTATGACCGACGTGTCTGATGAAATAATGTATGTCGACGTAAGATCGGTCATTTAAAAAGAAATAAAATCTGGTCTAGTTTCACTGTCCTAGTTTAAAGACAGTCCCCCCGCCCCCCCCCTTCCCCCATGCCTGTGAGATACAGCTGATGTAGAGTTTCCAGCAAGTCAATCGATCTAACGCTACAAGACTACAGCCTTTTACTAATTTTTGTATAAACACTCTCACACACACATGTATACACATACACACACACACGTACACACACACACACACACACACACACATGAATTCATACACACTTGTTTTATTCAAAAGGCAATTTCGTTTTTAGAATTACGGCAGCACAAATTAAATTAAACCAAAATGAATACATGAAAATAATTTCTGTTTGTATTCCTGTTATCTGACAGCCGACAGAAGAAATGTTTTAATTCCTCATAATCTCCAAACAAAAGAAATGGATTTAATTCCTCATAATCTCCAAACAAATACTAAACCAAAGCGCCAGCTGTTGGATTTGTAGGTCTGGATCTATTTATAGTAACATTAGCCTGGTTTTTAAATGGGTTAAACATGACGTTACAAGAAATAACTATGGCTGAAAATCCTTTTGGCAAACAAGTCTTTAGTAGAGGGGTGGGGTGCTGAAGATATGATCACATATTCTAACACACGATACCATTCATAAACTCCCCACCAAATAACCATTGTGAAATTGGGTCAGCGGCTATAAAGTCTGAGGGGGGTGGGGGAGAGGTGTCGAGCTATAGAAATGGTAATGCTGTTAGCTCCCCCATATCCTAGTTTTTAACCAACCACAGCTGTTCCTTCCAGTTAACCAGCCACAGCTGTTCCTTCCAGTTATGCTATTTTTTTTTCTTTTCTCCATCAATCAGCAGGTGTCTGCAGGACCGGTACCTGGGGGCGGGATAGGCTGGGGGCACCCCTCCATTCAATCAATCAGTCTACTTCTGTCACTTGGGTTCCGACTCTTATTACTCAACTACTCAGCCATTACATGAAGCCCCAAGAACAGATTAACCCAATTTCAGTCTGATGTATTTCAGTCAGCCATCCGCTATGTATGTACATATCTTCTGTTGTTGTTTAAACAAAAAAAAATAATTCGTTCGCAACCTGCCCCCCCATACAAACCTTGCCCTCCATAGCCCCCTGCTGTCAGCACATATACTAACTATTACATACACACACGTACATTAATGCACACAGACTATCTCTCTCTCTCTCTCTCTTTCTTCCCCTCTCGTGACTTGCCTTGGCCTAAAGCCAAGGCCATTAGTGTATAGATAGCAATGTTACATGTACGCGTTACTACTGCAATGTGCCATCACATTCTTGGTAAAATTAGGAAACCTTGACTGCATCGTGATTGTGTTAGGTTTTACTGTGAAGGGAACAGATTGAGCTCCAATATTTAACTCTATTTTACAAACAAACTGCTAATTCTTTTTTATTGAATTTATCTCACCTTTTTATTTAATGACAACGATAATTATTAAACACGTTAGGTTGTTTTATACTTTCAGCCGACATTTTTAGTAACAAAACAGTTCCTGACGAGTTCTACGTGTTCCCAGTTGACGCCCCTTCCGCCATGTGCCTGGAAGTTTTACAGGTGAGTACCCCAATGTCATGAGGAGAGTTTTGATACTTGTAAGGTCATTGCAGTGACAGGCGGGTAAATGAATTACATGACTTTATCATTTCACTATAGTTATTGATTTCACACATGACTTTATCTCATCATTTCATTGTAATTACTGACCTCACACATGACTTTATCTCATCATTTCACTATAATTACTAAGGAGCGACCGATATGCCTTTTTACCGATAGTCCGATACCGATATTTTCCCCCCAGCATTTTTACCGATACCGATACCGATATTTTATTTTTAGGGGCTGTCCATTATTTATGTCAACAAATTTTTGGCGATTTTTACCTCCCCCCCCCCCCATTGTCAACAACTTGTCAAACTTTCCGAGACCCCCCAATAAAATTACGTCAACATTTGATTACCCCCCCCCCTAAAAAGGTGGCTTCCAAAATGTTTATGTGGCAAAATTAGTAGGAATATAGTTAGTTTAATTAAAATACTGAATGTTAAGCGAGTGTGTTACACAGAACTACAAACGCTGCTTAATTTTCCTATTTATTAAGTAATTATATTAAATTTAAAAAAGTAACATTGTTGACGTCAACTTTTCTTGACCTCCCTCCCCTCCCCCTTGTCAACAATTGTCAAAAATTTTCTGACCCCCCTCCCCCCTATTTTGTTGACGTAATTAATGGACAGCCCCTTAAGCAACAACAATGCCAATTGCCAAACACGTGTTTCTCTCGTGCTAATACAGCTAATGACGTATGTCAACCCATGCTTACCCCTTCCCTGTCATATTTCGTGACACTTCGCCCACACGTAAGTCTTGTCCCCCCCCCCCCCCAACTTCCCATCCCAACAAAAAATACGCACAGGCGTTCACTAATTGTATCATTCAAGGTCATACATTAGAATTAAGAAATGCCAATCCTATTGTTTCAAGGTCATATCTCTGATGTATACGTGACAATTTCTGTGTACGGGTTTTTTTTTCCTTTTTTTTTAAAAACAATGTATCGGCAGCCAAAAAACGGCCGGTCCGACAGTTAACCCATAGTGCCAATATCGGTTCGACTATCGGTCGCTCCCTACAACAATCGGCCGATCCGATATTAACCGATAGTGCCAATATCGGTCCGATACCGATAGCGATCCGATTATCGGTCGCTCCCTAATAATTACTGACCTCACACATCTCTTTATCTCATCATTTCACTGTAATTACTGACCTCACACATGACTTTATCTCATCATTTCACTATAGTTACTGACCTCACACATCTCTTTATCTCATCATTTCACTGCAGTTACTGACCTCACACATGACTTTATCTCATCATTTCACTATAGTTACTGACCTCACACATGACTTATCTCTCCAGGCTGACTCTGGTGACATAGGAGGCGTCCACTTCCATGACTTCACCAAACACGAGCAGCAGCTACATCACAAAACTCAACATCAGCTCCAGGGACACAAACAACACCCGCCTCCTGACTCCCCCTCCTCACAGACTGACTATGGCTCCAGGAGCCCCAGTGGCTCGTCAGACAGCGGCAAGGTGAGTCCTGACATATTTCCATTGCGATGTTTTCACTAAATTACTTTTTTGTGTTTGGTGAAATGATTTATAAGTGAAATGATATACTGGCTCATGATATTATTTAGCGACAAACTCGCTCAGGTTTTTACAAAGTGACACATGGCTCATTGTGAAATAGTAACTTATTTGAATGTTATATATCAATTTAGTGACTCATGTCATTACACAGTGAGACAGTGGCTCATATATTTTAATTGGTAGGTGAAAGTTAATTAATAAAAAGCTCCATAGCTCCAAGTTGAAGAGATTTGTTATGAATTCAAAGTCTATATTTATTTATTTAACTTTAAACCTTCTCGATTGGCTACTTTACATAAGTAACTGGATACAAACCTTTTTTATGACTAACAATTTACAGCGATTTTTTGTTTTCAATATAAACTTTAAAAAAAATTGTTAATTAAAAACATATCACAACAATCACATTGAACATGTATTGATATAGATCGAAATAGGAGCATTAAGCAATGTAACAAATATATAAGCATTAAGCAATGTAACAAATATATAAGCATTAAGCAATGTAACAA
Organism: Bulinus truncatus; assembly: GCA_021962125.1. Taxonomy (NCBI): domain Eukaryota; kingdom Metazoa; phylum Mollusca; class Gastropoda; family Planorbidae; genus Bulinus; species Bulinus truncatus. The sequence continues at coordinate 872,601 of JAGDYQ010000110.1, read as the reverse complement.
ATATATAAGCATTAAGCAATGTAACAAATCAAAGAACAGTATAGAGTGTAACAAATCTATGAGCAGTAAAACATCATACCAGGTATTGTTAGCGGCAGACATAGATCGATAGTGGGCGATTTACAAAGCTGACCTTGACCTTCGAGATTTGGCTGTAGCCTCAAAAAACGATTTTGTTTCTTTTTCGCTTATATCATAATCCGTTCTATTTTTCTCTCCTTTCTCTCATTCCGTATGACCGTCTTTCTTCCTCCACGCCCCCCCCCTGTCTGTAGGTCTGTGCGTCTATAAGTGTGTATGTGTGTGTATATGTGTGTGAGAGAGATGAAGAGAGGACGTTTCCCATTGTACGGACATTTATTTTATGTTACAGACGTGACCTATTTTCATTAAGTGTGTAACTAACTCACACTGGCACACTCATGGGTTCAGGCTACACATGAACACACAGAGTGATGTGTAACAAATTAACATGGGTTCAGGCTACACATGAACACACAGAGTGATGTGTAACAAATTAACATGGGTTCAGGCTACACATGAACACACAGAGTGATGTGTAACATATTATCAGTACACATAAAGACATGTGCCAATGGTTCTGAAAGTGAGCTTCACGGACGAATATTATGTGGATGCAGAGCAGCAGCTAGCTATTGTGCATGTTACAATTTTGGCGCCTTTTTCCCAATCTAAAAAGAGCAAAAACATTTAACAGCACTCTTTTGGCGCACGTTCCTAGTTGGGCGCCATGTGCGACTGCACAACCTGGAGTACCCTTACTACGTCACTGGGTGGATGGACAACATGAAGTACCCTTACTACGTCACTGGGTGGATGGACAACATGAAGTACCCTTACTACGTCACTGGGTGGATGGACAACATGAAGTACCCTTACTACGTCACTGGGTGGATGGACAACTTGGAGTACCCTTACTACGTCACTGGGTGGATGGACAACTTGGAGTACCCTTACTACGTCACTGGGTGGATGGACAACCTGGAGTACCCTTACTACGTCACTGGGTGGATGGCAACGAAATTTGAATTTATAATTAAATGATCGAAAATCTATGTATGCTTAATTTAACTCTATTTCTCTGTGTGTTACAAAACTAAATGTGTGTACATCTTTCAAGTGAAATCTGTTCATGCAATTGATGATGCTATTGTTCTCTTTCTTGTATCGAAGTTTTTTTTAAAAACTAAACAGTTTTATAGTGGGTCGCGAAATGTAAAAGTTTGAGGACTACTGACATAGAGTGACGTGCAATAGACACACACGTCATGGGTCTAGGTTTGAGGAGAACAGACATAGAGTGACGTGCAATAGACACACACGTCATGGGTCTAGGTTTGAGGAGAACAGACACAGAGTGACGTGCAATAGACACACACGTCATGGGTTTAGGTTTGAGGAGAACAGACATAGAGTGACGTGCAATAGACACACACGTCATGGGTCTAGGTTTGAGGAGAACAGACATAGAGTGACGTGCAATAGACACACACGTCATGGGTCTAGGTTTGAGGAGAACAGACATAGAGTAACGTGCAATAGACACACACGTCATGGGTCTAGGTTTGAGGAGAACAGACACAGAGTGACGTGCAATAGACACACACGTCATGGGTTTAGGTTTGAGGAGAACAGACACAGAGTGACGTGCAATAGACACTCACGTCATGGGTCTAGGCTACACATAGATATACAGATAGGGTGTGAATCATATGCCAGGCATCACAGTTATATCATTCATTTGTAAAAGACCAGCTGATTTATTGGCCAGTTATTGAACCACGCAATATTTAGATCAGTAGGTCAGCGCTCTAGCCACAACTTATTTTGGTCAGTTACTTATGTTTTGTGTGTTTAGAGTTTCAAGGAATTTGTATCATAGCTGACATCAAATAAATTCCTTTTTACTTTCTTATATTGTATTTTTTAGTAATACATCACTGTTTAGTACTGTTTACTACATACATAACTGTTCAGTACTGTTTATTATATACATCACTGTTCAGTTATATACAATATAGGTATATCACTGTTCAGTACTGTACAATATGGGTATACCACTGTTTAGTACTGTATACTAAATGTATATGTAATTTAGTACTGTTCTCACATTTTTACTTTTTTCTCCTCCCATAATTTCGAAATTTTAGAATCAGTCTTTTTAATTCCATATCCCTGATTTCATTAAGTACTTTAATTACAACGGCTGAGGTGAAATTGCAGGGCGACATGAGGCAGAACATGGTTGAAATCCCACCGATTATGTAACAGACTCTTGGCTATTGCACATTAGTAATTTTTAGTTGACACGGAAATAGGGTGGCAGTTTTAGAGCCCGTATCCAGGTGCTGCTAACGCTGGTTACATCACTGTTCAATGACTCGTTACACTACAATAGTTAATGGGGCATATCGGATGGAGACACATGTTTGTCGGCATTGATTTTATTTTGAAAAAAGAAGGAAATGTTTTAATGGATCTCTTGATTGTTTGGAATATTTCTTTCTTTCAGCAATACAAACCTCAATACACAACAGAATTGGAAGTTTTGTGCAGAATTTGTGGGGACCGTGCTTCAGGTTTCCACTATGGAGTCCATTCTTGTGAGGGGTGTAAGGTAAGCCACAGTTTTTATAGGAGGGTCCATTCTTGTGAGGGTTGTAAGGTAAGCCACAGTTTTTATAGGAGGGTCCATTCTTGTGAGGGTTGTAAGGTAAGCCACAGTTTTTATAGGAGGGTCCATTCTTGTGAGGGTTGTAAGGTAAGCCACAGTTTTTATAGGAGGGTCCATTCTTGTGAGGGTTGTAAGGTAAGCCACAGTTTTTATAGGAGGGTCCATTCTTGTGAGGGGTGTAAAGTAAGCCACAGTGTTATAGGCAGGGCCATGGAATTGAACCCTTTTCCCAGTACCATGAGAGAAATTAAGAATAAAATGGATTCTATACGAAATGAATTAGGTCGTTAGCCTTGCTTCGCCTTCTATAGCTATACCATGAAGCCCCTATAGACGTCTGATTCATTGTACCACTATAGATGTCTGATTTAATGTACCACTATAGATGTCTGATTCATTGTACCACTAAAGATGTCTGATTTAATGTACAACTATAGATGTCTGATTCACACAACATATTAATGAGTCATTGAAACATTTATTAAGTTTTACAATGAATTGTTCAACAATTTGTCTCGCGTCGGCAACCTTTCGGACCTCACAAACTCCTAAATTAATGAGGTTTTTTATTTGCGGAACACCAAATTAATTAGTTTTCAATGAGGACCACTAAAATTAATGAGTTTATTTTTGAGGACCATTTTTTATTTGTGTGTGTGTGTTTTAAATAATAAAACCCCCCAGAAAACTCAAATACATGTATGCATAAGACATGTAGGTAAAGTCAATCTTTTTCGCACGGTATCGCTTTTTAAATATTTACATTCGTACATTCAAGAATTTATTAAATAATAGTTGTTTTTTTTTTGTAAATAAATAAACAAACATTTAATCAATAAATAAAGTCTAACTTCTACCGACCGCTAATATTATCGCAGACTGCCCCTTGCCGACCGCTGTATCAGTAGATTTCAGGGAATTTAATAATTTAATTATAATAGGTCTTTTAGGAAGAAAAAAGTGAAAAATGTGTACGTCTACTTATGGCAGGTTATGTATGTATTATACACATGCTGATTGATAGGTTTAATCTTTGGTTGCTACATTTAATCAGTGATTGTTACATTCAATAATTGGTTGCTACATTCAATAATTGTTTGCTACATTTAATCTTTGGTTGCTACATTTAATAATTGATTTCTACATTCAGTAAATGGTTGCTACATTTAATCTTTGATTGCTACATTCAATAAATGGTTGCTACATTTAATCATTGATTGCTACATTCAATAAATGGTTGCTACATTCAATCATTGGTTGCTACCTTTAATCATTGACTGCTACATTTAATCATTGACTCTACATTTAATCATTGATTATTCAATATCAACTATTTTGCAGGGTTTCTTCCGACGCACCCTAAAGAAACAGTTGGTGTACAAACCTTGTCAGGCAGGCTCCAGATGTAAGATTGACACTGGTACCAGGAATAAGTGTCAGTACTGTCGTTATCAAAGATGTCTGTTTGCAGGCATGTCACAAGATGGTGAGTGTTCTTGATGTGGGATTAGCTAGAAGATTTTTATAGAAAAATGAGCGAAAAAGTTTTAAATGAGAATGATTCAAACAAAGGAATGATATAAGTTTTTATATTTCATATGGCTTAACTATTTAGTTATTTGCAACATACATGTTTTGTTCTTGATTTTATTGACGTCAAATATTTACATTAAGGCAGATTCTTATCTTCAATTAAAATAATACAGTACAACCATTTTACTAAATACAGTACAACCACTTCACTTAATCTAGTACAACCATTTTACTAAATACAGTACAACCACTTTACTTAACATATTACAACCACTTTACTAAATTCTGTGCAACCACTTTACTAAATACAGTACAACCACTTTACTAAATACAGTACAACCACTTTTCTTAACATAGTACAACCACTTTACTAAATACAGTACAACCACTTTACTATATATAGTACAACCACTTTACTAAATACAGTACAACCACTTTTCTTAACATAGTACAACCACTTTACTAAATACAGTACAACCACTTTACTATATACAGTACAACCACTTTACTTAATGTGCAAATACTCTTACACTTTCATTTATCTTTATCCCTGCCCAAGATGTTGTTATTCAATTATAATATTTATTTGTATTTCAATTGTAAATCTAGCTGTGAGGTTTGGCAGGATGCCAAAAGTTGAACGAGAGAAATTGTTAGCAGACAGAGAGGAACTGACCAGCACGAGCTCCCGTAGAATCGTAGAGCTCCGGTCACTAACTGACCTCATCAAGGCGGCGTTCAGGGATACATTCGGTAACACTGTGTTCTTCAAGCATCAGCACCGGCATCACCAACAGCAGCTCTACCACCTCCAACAACCACCCCACCACCAGCAGCTTGGACTTAAAGTGCCCGGATCACATTTTCAGTGCGCCACACCTTCACCATCTTCGCTGTCGTCGCCGCCCTCAGCCACCCTGCTATCAACACCAAACTCACCCTTGTTACTTCCCGCTGACACAATGGTAGGCTGCTATTGCATTTTCATTATTTCATATCTAGTCCCAGGCACTACCGTAAGAGGGAAGGGGCATTAGTAGCGAAATCTAGGATTCTTTTAAAGAGGAAAATAATTAGGGGGTGACATTTCAGGACTTGCATCATACTGAGACAATCTATCACAAACCCATGATTGCATCACACTCAGACAATCTATCACAAACCACTGGTTGTATCATACTGAGACAATCTATCACAAACCCATGATTGCATCATACTGAGACAATCTATCACAAACCCATGATTGCATCATACTGAGACAATCTATCACAACCCATGATTGCATCAAACACCACTGGTTGCATCATACTGAGACAATCTATCACAACCCATGATTGCATCAAACACCACTGGTTGCATCATACTGAGACAATCTATCACAAACCCCTGCTTGATCCCTGAGAACCTTAAATAAATATGACCTTAGTTTGCACAGAGTGAGTTAAATGGAACAGGTTTAGAGAAAAATGTTTTCATATACAATTGATGACTAATATTATGACTGAACATTAAACTGTCTTTCAGCTTTCAGAGCCTCCAGAGGTCCTAGACACGTTGACAACTGAGCAATTTTTCGCTCATGGAATCTTTCAGCGTTTTCAGGAGTTGGCAATTCCTGTTATGGAAGGCAGTGTTCGTTTTGCTAAAAAGATTCCTGGCTTTACCTCACTGGCTATGAGGGATCAAATTATACTTATGAAGAGAAATGGCTTCATGGTGGTTCATTTAGCTGTAAGTTGAACTGAACTTGGCTGCTATCATTCATTATTAGTTGGGGGTGGATTCACAAATAAAAAAAAAACTCAACCTTTTCTTAATCATTTCACTACATTTGACAATCTATTATTGTATTAAAGAACATATGATATATCCCCTGACTAACACATTATTCGATTTAATCACTATTTTGTTTGCTATTGTTTTATTCAAGCTTCACTCGTTAGTCAGTCCAGCTTTCATTCAACTGGATACCAGGGAAGGTGGGCTGAGAATACGGAGGAATTCTTATTACATCTGTGAACAAATGACTCATCTGTTGGGACATGCCATGACCGTTATAGACAAAGTCCATAGCTTCGGCCTCACCACTGGAGAAATGGCACTATTTTCTGCTGTCCTCCTTACTCAAGGTAAACATGTAGATGTATTTACCTACTTCATAGTGGTTACATAGCCTATATCTAGGGCTTTCCAGATACCTTTTAAAAGCCAATAGAAACTACAGTTATATGCAATATTAATTTTAACCAACAATATTTCAACTCAGTGGATGATTCACACGCAGTGCAATATCAATCACATTTAAAATAAGTAGAATTAACGATATTGACTTCAGGCAAACTTTGTACAGGATTCCAAACAAATTTAACTTTTATCTTATGGTGGTATTTTTTTATAAATTTATTTATAAATATACAAGTTACAAACTGCACTAAAATTTACTGATGAAAAAAAAATTAATGATGATATTACTATTGCCTTATGGCAGATCAAATAGCCTGTAAAATAAACTAAAATAAACAAGAATTCTAATTTATTTTTAGGAAATTCTTACTATATAAATGTGGTATATAAATGTGTATATTATCATTGTTTTTCTTTAAAAATTTAAGAAGATAAACGAAATAATTTGCAGCAACAAACTGATTATTTTTAATATGACACTTCACAAATTAGATTTTTATACTTAAGTTCTTTTAAAACTTTCTTTAGTCTCTATTTGGAATAATTTGACATTCAAATATTTCTCTTTTTCATCATTCTGCCTTATCTATATTTGCTGTATTTTTTAAAATCTGACAATCTTACAAAAAGAGTCAGTGATACTTGTTTTAATCAGTATAATTAATCACTTATATGTCATATAAAAAATTAATTTCTCTTGCATGTTATATTTTAACAGACTGTTCAGGACTTTTAGCATCCCAACAAGTTGAAGAGTTACAAGCCAATCTCATAGAAGCACTAAGGCTAGACTTGAAACACAATCACCCTAAAGAAAAAGTGAGTTCTTTGTGTTTGTTGAAGAGAAACATATTTTGATATTACATACTACATAGAATCCTAGTTTTATTTGGTAATCTGAAATTCACCATTTAGGAATTTCGCCTTTGAGATTGTTAGATATGTTTCACAAAGGTTTGACTATAGATTAGCCTTGGTGAATCATATCTAAGAGTAACTGTAGCCTGACTTGTGTAACTATAGCCTGACTTGTGTAACTATAGCCTGACTTGTGTAACTATAGCCTGACTTGTGTAACTATAGCCTGACATGAGTAACTATAGCCTCACTTGAGTAACTATAGCCTGACTTGTGTAACTATAGCCTGACTTGAGTAACCATAGCCTGACTTGTGTAACTATAGACTGACATGAGTAACTATAGCCTGACTTGAGTAACTATAGCCTGATTTGAGTAACTATAGCCTGACTTGTGTAACTATAGCCTGACTTGAGTAACTATAGCCTGACTTTGAATTTTTCTTTTGTACAGTTATAGTTTCTGTAAAATAAAAATATTTCTTGCAGGTCCTTCTTGCAAAATTGTTGATGCTTGTGCCTGATCTTTGCCAAATTGTAGAGCAGTTTAGTGACAATCTCAGAGGCCATGTCTTTGACAGCACTGCCACTTTCAACCATGTCATGCCATTACTCAAAGAAATTTTTGATCTTGATTCATCCCAATCGTTACCCCCATCACCTGGTACAGGCAATTCACCTTCATCTTTGAAATCATCTCCTTAGTAATTTATTTTATTTAATTGTTCTTATTTAATTGAAATTTGTTCTTTTTATTTCTGTTTGAAGTCGTTGTTATACTGGTGAACTTTGCCTGTTCGTTAACTACTCTGTGTTATTAACAAATCCAACTCAGTAATGTTTGTGAATACAACTTTAAAATAAGAACAACAAATTCTAAGCCGTTTTTAATTACTAAAAATTCTTTGAATAATTCAAGCAATAATTTATATTTTAAATTTCATTTTTGGTGGAATTATTTTTCTTCTTGTTGTTATTAATTGCATTTAAAAATCACAATGCTCTTAAAAACCTTATTTACTTATTTTCACATTGAATAAAATTATTCCATTTTATAATTTTTTTTTTGTTCATGTAAAACTAAGCAAGTCTAATTAGTAAGAAAATTTGAATAAAATCAGATTTTTATGATCCACTAATTTTATTGGTTTCAATAAAATATTTTTAACGATATCATAAAAAAGAAATGTGTTTTTGATTACAAACTTATTTCTTTTAATGTGACATAATTTATTTGTAGGAGATTTTATTTGCATCTAAAATAGTCACTCTTATGCCTGTTATTTACTTTTGTTACCACTTTTACCTCTTAGAGATCACTGTTGTATTACTGTTAGTTTAAGAACGTCATTTTAAAAGTTAATGAAATTGTTGAAATGTTGAGATGAGACATTTTTTTGTTTCAAAGCTGTCAAACATTATTTGTTTTTTTCTGATATAATAAGCAATTAATATTTTTTAGTCCAAAAGCCTTGTCTTGTATAGAATAGCTGCGTGAATTACTGGGTTTTTTTTCCTTATTTATTTTTGTCAAAAATATTTTACTATTACATCCATTAGTATCTTTTTACTTGTTTTTTTTCTACAGTGTATTGACTTCAAAACTTTTTTATCTAACTTTTAATCGTTTGCTAGTATTCAGTGAATTTTGGCTAATCATATACATAAAATCCCTAAACCCATTTCCTGTGTGACTGTGTGTGCACAAAGCTAAATTGCATTTTATTAAAAACAATGCCTGAAAAGTTAACCACAAATTATGGACCCTAACATTCGGTTATTACATTACAAAACCTGTGATAAATATATCATAAGTTTCTTTAAAAAGAAAAAAAGACTCAAAATACAACTATTTTACACCAAAATACAACTATTTTACACCAAAATTCTACAAACTTAAAAAGAATACAAGCAATATAAAACAGGAATCAAAGCAACCATGTATATTTACAATGTTAAAGGAAATAGCTCAATTGACAGTAAATATTCATTACATTCTTTGTTAGTAATTATTTTTAATTATTTAAAAATAAAGCATGTGAAAGCTAATGATGAGACATAATCAATAATAGGTCAAATTAATTGAATTTAACGCATATGCAAAAATAAATTAGTATACTGATTTTACTATTAAAAGTTTTTTTCGAAGTTGGTTCCTCATTAATTTGTTTTGGTCTATTTCGTTACTATTTCTGCCTGTTATGCAGGCTTTTTGGCTAGTTTAATTATAATTTGGTATAGAGTATATTTTGATAAAATGTAATTTCTCTTAAATCAAGTAACTGGATACAGTTTCACATGGATCCTCTTCACTCAGCACTAATATCAATTTAAAACCAAATAGTTGCTATATAAAAATAGAGGAATACATATATTATCTTATTTTCTTATTTTATCTTATTTTCAAGTCATGTTTATTAACCATACATTAAGTGCATTTGGATTAGCACATTTTTATGTGTGCTGAATTGATAAAACTGCATCTAACAAAAGTTGCAATTATTTTAATTTATATCAAAGAAGTAAAATTAATTGTCACATTAAAAATTTTTTTTTACTTGTGTTATACTAATGCTCACTATAAACTATCCTGTACCATATGTTAATGTATTATACTTGTACTATGTTGCCAAGTGCCATATATTTGTTAAATATTTATATCAGTTTTATTCCTTTCTTTATTTTTGGCCTTTTATACAAAATGTAGCTAAACTATTCTGTTTTTGAAATGGATTTGAATATTTTCAATTGGTATATCCCAAATACAAAACCTAACACAAGCACACTAAATGAATGAGTGCAGCTTCTAATTGAACTGGAGGCTTCCTATTTTTTTAAAATGTATAACTTTATTATAAAATGTATAAACTTTATTATAAAATGTATAATTTCATTATAAAATGTATAACTTCTTTATTTTGCAAGTAGAGTTGAATCTCAGACTATGTCTGCATGAGTTGGATCACAGTAAAGCAGTTTTTATATAAGGAGTTATAGTCGTAATATAATGTATCAATATATTGTTTAAATTCTTATTATGAATGATACAATGGGCTAAATAACAATATTAAAGTATGTTGATCTGTTATTATAGTTCATGGTAAATATTCTTTCTGCTTGCATTGCTGTGAAGCATTAGAGAATATTTTTTTCACCAAAGCTTTTACCTCACTTGTTCTCATACTTTATAGACTAAAGAACCATTTGCAAGAGAACACAGCATGCATATAGACCTTCATTATAATGTCTATACCTGCAAACAATTAGCGAACTTCAGTAACTTATGTAGGAAGGTACAGATTCAGAAATGTTTTCTTATAAAGTTGATCATAAAGAATTTTACAGTCCATCAGAAAATCATTCAATGAATTAGCTATGGTTGTACAAACCTTTATTCACTTTTTTGCAAAATAATCTGAAAAGTTTTTTTAATGCACATTGAGATGAGAAAAAACTGAGTCTAGAAAATTTCACATGCAAGAATACTGAAAAATGTCAACAAAACAATTATTGTCTTTTTAAAAATTGCTATAATTGGTTACATCTTGTCAAATGTTAAAAAATCAGGTGTCTAAAGGTTTTGTCAAAACCTAATGAGTAAATGTTTAAAAACACTTTGTCCAGCTATGGCATTTGAGATAATTTTTTTTATCTTTGTAATTCAAAGAGGTTTGAAAAGAGACAAAAAACTATTTTAATTGTGCAATGATATTTTACCACAATTTTGGAAAAAAATAACCTATGAAATTGCTTTTTTAATTTGTAAATTATTTTTTTACCTGAATCTATGACTTTGATTTGATTGTGTGCATGCAGTGTACAATTTTTAAACTTTCATTCCATTAGCTTACAAATGGCATTTATTTCTTCTTTTATTACAAAGATAAAAGTTGTAATTGTTTAATGTTAGAAAATCTAATAATCCATTTGTTGAACATCAAATTAACGTCATTAGATTTGGTCATTTGCTCAAATCTTTTCCTGTGGTCATAATATCCTTAGTTTTATATATACTCAGTAAGAAAAAGCTGTAGGTTATTATATATAAATATATATATATATATTGTTGGACATGTTTTTTCTACCCGGTGTCAACCAATTGATATAAACAGTGTGATGCATTGTTTAATATATAAACCAAATGTTGTTGTACATGATTGAACTTCTGTTTATGTATTTTGCTTGATCTTGACACACAAGAAGGGTAAAAAAAAAAAGATCTATCACTGTTAATGTTTTGTAAAGTTTTCTGAATGTTTTATAAAACTGTTCAGGATTTGTTGTATTTTTTTTAATGTTGTTGGTTTTGATGGGATATATAAAAATGTCCTATGTAATGGTTGCTAAATGATCAGTTGTATACAAAAATAAATATTGAACTTACATAGTCTTTTGTTTTGATTTCACTTTAAAAACTTAAGAGAATAACAGAAGTACAATTCTATATATAATTGAGAAACCAATACAATATAGATTAAAATTTTTTTTTCAATTTGTTACTAAAGAATTAGTATTTTCTAGTATTAATGCCTTAAAATTCATAGCCAACAGGTACATTTAGGAATTCGTTAATGCGGATTGGCTGAATCAAATATGTAAAATTGATTTTCAAATGCTAATCTCTATTTGACCAAAGTTGATGTTGAATGCATCACTAATGGGAAAAAATTTTAATCAATGTCTGGGGTAGTCAGAGATTCAAACAGGTCTCAGTTCACAGAAGCTCACAGATCAAAATGTATACAGTTATCTCTCTATCTGACAACCTTTCTTACTTCAAAATAATTAGATTTAAGAAAAAAAAAAGTAATTAATTTTAACACTCTTTATTAAAAGAATTTAGATTGCATAAACATTTTCAAAATAATTGAGGTGTTAATGTAATAAGAAAACACAGACTAAATGTTCATGGGTTAATGAAGTCATTTTGTTCAACTTTCCTTTGGTTTCTCCATTGTTGCTTTCATTTTGTTACTGCCTCATAATTTCATATAAATATTATGAACTCCTCTTATTTCAGAACATGAAAGACAAGTTAAATTACAAAACTCAAGAAAATGTTTAGGGATGTACAGACATATCTTGTACTGTGGTATTTTTGGTGATTCAACTACATGGTTTTTTTTCCTACCCAGATCAAGTGCTTGTGAAATAAACTATTGCTATACAAATGGTACAACGTATTTATTCCAAAAAACTAGGATAGGCAAGCTAGCTTGAAGATTGGAAATTAAATAAACACACAAAAGGTTGAAATTATTTTGAAATATATTTCAGCTTTATTCACAAATAGGTAGTCTTCAATCTTAAAATATTTTAGAATAAAAAAACAAGTTATATTTTAATATTAATCATGGTTTAAATAATTTCCAAGGAAAATATAATTGAAACTTTAATAAAGTCAAATATGACTTCAAGTGAACATAGTTATTTACTGCACTAGCCCCAGTTGAAACAATTACTGCACTTGACCCAGATAACAATCACAACATTGATATGAATGTAAACAGTGAGCAAACAAAAGTTGGAAATGAGTTTTGTGTCAGAGCAACAAAAAAAAAAGGACATCATTAATTAATTGAAAGATACAATATAAGTTGAATGAATAAAGAATGTGTACATATTGGCAATTTTGCAGTATTGACCGAACCAGGGATCTCCATAAAGCCATTTGTTAAAATTGTACTTCCAATATGATTTGTACAATAATTCAGACAGGACAACTACCAATGGCGGCCTGCCATCATTTTTGATATTGGATTTGTCATCACTTGGATGAAAAAAACTTTATCTAATTTGTAAGAGTAAATAATACCCCTAAAAATGATCAGACTTTTAATATGTCAACAAAAATACTGAATATTAAAAAACAAATCTATACAAATTTATCTCCAATAATTTTCAGAGCACTATAATATTAGAGTAAAATTTTTTTCCCCAAACTGATATTTAATAACTGCACTGAACTAGAATTTCAAGTAGGTTATTAGTAACTTTATACAGAGTTTTTAAACTATGAATTATCATTCAAAAAGAAATAATAAACATAATGAAGAAAAGTATAAAGAATGCTATTATAAAAAGTACTGTATAGTTGTGTGTGGTATTGCTAAATGAGTTGAGAAATTTTTTTTTTATTTCAATAAAAGTTTTCTCATGTACTTTAACAATCTCTGCAAACTATTCGGGTTTACTGTACTTTAACAATCTCTGCAAACTATTCGGGTTTACTGTACTTTAACAATCTCTGCAAACTATTCGGGTTTACTGTACTTTTACAATCTCTGCAAACTATTCGGGTTTCCTCATACAGGGTACAAGAAAACAATGAGCATCATTATACATTTTTTTTTTTTGGCTATCAAAATGAAGAAAAAAATATTTTAGACTTTAAACAAATTCTACTTCATTTCGATTCAAGTCAGCTGATATTGAGCTTTGGTAATTGCCAAAATGTGCAGCACAATTAGACACAAAAAAGTGAATAAGTACAGTGTCCTAATGAAGTAAACTAAAAAAAAAATGTTTAAGCTTTCAAATGTTTAACTATAGGCTTTCAGATATTTTCAACTGATAATTTTTTTTTAAAACATGAATGTTATTATTAACAAAATAACATGGTAAATGCACATTGAAACAAAAAAAAAAGATAATTCCTAACTAACTAGCAATAGACTGGACCAAAACAAACAGCTGATTTCAGTGTTACAAAATATAGTATTGAATAAATAAACTGAGAAAAAATAAAAGTAAGTTAATAATAATAAATATGCAATAATATTGTTCGCCTGCTTACACACATGATACAAAAATTAAGCATCATTGACAATATAGAATTCTTGGTCATTTCATCATGGTATGTACAAATGGAAATGTTACAAAAAGTCAACTCAGTGACAGAAAGACATGAACAGTTAATAAATTACACCTTTTTTTTTTCTTTCTTCTAGCCAAAAGATGTAAAGTTAATAGGCATCCGTTCATCTTAGTATTCACAGGCCTGGAATAAAAAAACTGTATTAAGACTATTATAACAGTTTATTTACTTTTCTCTTCTTAGTATTTATAGTCCTATTTTTTTTTAAATGTATTCTATATTGAATTTAGCCAGTTCATTAAAATTTTATTAGGACACTTTATTGTTGACTCATTTTTTAGCCAGAGTCCACAATGGGTCCAGACTGCCCAAAGGATCTGAAGGGTCTAAAGTGCCACCTTGAAGGGAGCCCTGAGACTGATTAAAGTTGGCCTTGGTAATTTTATTTTTTTTCTTGGCATCAGGTGACCCCATTGTGAAAGTGGCAGGGTCCTGAAGTTGGGCCAGGGAGACTGGCAGCGTGCCAGGGTCAGTGAGGAAACTTTTACTGTTGTGATCAGCTAAAGATGCAGCATGTTCTGACACAAAGGAAATTGCACTATTTGGTTTTGACACATCAGGTTTGTGATCCTGTGGAGCTCCGGAATCAGTATGAATATTTTGACATCCAAGACTGGACAGGTCACTACCATAGCTACTACTGCAAGACTTCTCCCCAAGACCAGACTCAGTGTGCTGTTGGACTATGTCAGGCAGGCTGGTAATGGACGACAAACTCTCAAGTGATCTCCTGCTTAAGTTCTGGTTCATTGAATCAAACATTTCTTCCTTCTTGTTACAATCATTACTGTTATTCTGGACATGAAACTTGCCAACATTTTCACAAATAGTCTGCAGGTTTACAGTTCCGAGAACAATGTCATCTTGTGCAGGGGGTTGATGAGGCTGATGTTTAGGAGATTGACGAATCAGTTGCTTCTTGCTAAAGTGAGGATTTTTCACTAGCATCCCTCCTAAAATAAATGTTAAAATAATTATACTCAGGAATAGTAAAAAGCAGATGAAATATAAATAAATTAAAGTTACATTAGTTTCCTCCATGGCATAATAGTTTACAAGGTAAGATGCATTATTTAGAGGCAAAGTAAACAGTGAAAATCTTCTAAATCATCTGTCTTACTTGGAGTTTACCAGAAACAGATAAGAGACCATTATGAAGTTTTCCCAAACAGCATTTTTTTATAATAATAATTGCATTCATAGAAAAGAAATATATGTAAATATTTAATAAAAACTGAGATATCATTAATGGAAAGTCAATAGCTGAAATGTGCTGTAAATTGTGTCAACTAAATGTGAAACTATAATAAATTCATTTCTATTAATTTTGTTGCTATTTTATTTTTATCAACAGGAATCTTCTATCATGTAAAATACTACTACAATAATTTGACAACTGATTTAATTTAAAGAGGAAAAAAAAATTCATTTCCACTTTATTCAAGTGAAGAATTCAAAAATGTACATACGCTTTTCCAAATACTCTTCGGCAAAGTATAGCACTGCATCATAACAGCACTTCAGCTGTTCCTTTTTATTCAAAATTCCTCGCCTTTTCTGTAGCATACGTTTGGCTAGCCCAGGTAGATCAACCAAACCATTTCCATGTAAGACTTCCTGCATAGCTGCATAAACCAAAGTAAAAACTCCTGTACGGCCTATACCGAAGCTGTAAAATAGAGTAGATATTCATGTAACAGATAATATAATACATAGCTATGTAGTGATGATTTTTTTTTTAAAAAAAAGATGCAAGTATGAATATAAACAAGCAAAAAATGATCCTGTAAAAACAGGAGCGTTTAAAGCATTTTCGTGTATAGAGAGGGAAGTAAGTCATGTTTAATAACTGTTACAAAAATAAATAATGATTACGCCCCTTTGATTAGTTTATAATTTATATATAAAATATAAGCCATATATAAGCCCCTAAGAAACCATGAAGCCAGATCGCGAAATAAACTTTTGATGCACACATGGCAGGCCAAGACCTATAAAATGATATATACATCATGGGTCTGGGACTTATGGTTGCTGAGATGTAGGGCGCTCCTTTGTTAATATTGCTTATATAGTAAAAAACGGTACTTTAATAGCCCTCTTTTACGGCCCTTAGAGGTCAGATCGTGAAATGGATTTTTGATGCACACATGGCAGGCCAAGACCTACAAAATGATAAATACATCATGGGTCTAGGACTTATGGTTGTTGAGATCTAGAGTGATGACAGACAGACAGACAAAACGGGGACAATAGAGCATTTTTTTTTTCAAAAATGCTCTAAAAGCCACAGATGACTACATACCCACAATGTACTATAATGGGTTTAGTTAAATGGGTTCTTTGCTGTAGGTAAAAACTGTGTACTTCAGAGATAAAGCTGACTATACTGCTCACCTCATCTGGGAAACCACTGAAAACAAATACATACCTACAGCGTAATGTAACAAACTTTTCAGACTTAAGAATTCATATACATTTATTATACTTAATTATTGAAGAACCAATAATATACACACATCATTAACTTATCGAGGACCAGGAGAAGATTCATGGGTTCCTGAGAATAATTCCAGGTCATTAAGTCAATTAATTGATTTTTTTTTATCAATCTCATTTTTGTTTTTATACTCCTAGTCTTACTTTTTTTTAATAATCTTCACTTAAGTTTTAGCAGAATTTCTTATTATTCTGTTTCATTTCACGTCAGAAGTACATGTATTAATATTAGTTCTGATTGTAGGTACTTTTTCCTATACAAAGATAATATTGCCCCTTTTTGAGACCCCCCCCCCACTTTTTCTTCTATTAGCTAATTTTTTAATGTTATCAATCTGAATATTGAAAATAAATTATAACTTTTTATGTTTATCAGCTTAATACTCAATAAATTAGCATAAAAGCTTTTTTTGGTCATTTCAACAAGAAAAGAAAAACATAACTTTGTCATTTTTTAATAGAATTTTATAAAATAAAATATACTGTGTAGGAAATTAAATATATTTTATAAAAAAAAACTAAAATATATGTGCATTTTTTTTAAATCGTTGTAAGAAAAAATCTAGTAAAATCTAAACAATTCTATTTAAAATTATCAGCACTTTAAAAAATATATCAAAATAACTTTTGTATTTTAAATTACAATTTATTTCTAACTTTAATGCCAGCATTGTAAACTAGAACAATTTTCCTTTAATATGATATAAAGTATATTCTGTGTTTATGTGTTTTTACCATGCAGTAACTAAAATACAAATACATGCATGTGTTGATTTCTATTTTACACCAAACGTTTAACCTGTTCAACCCCCCCATCCCCCAAATCACTTCCCCAATGAGTTAAGTTTCATAAGAACATTTTAAATTCTTTATAATACAAGTTGTTGACAGTTACCTGACTGGCCAGTTTTTGAACTGCAAGTGAACTAGAGCCCTTCCTTGTTTTGACTGCAAAACAGTGTTAAAGGCAATTACATACATCACAATTTAATAACAAATTGTAGGAAATATACATAATTTAACAACAGAAAATGGAATTTATTCATGAATATATAGTGACACAGGAAAGGTTAAAAAGATGGCATAAAATATGACAATAACAATAGATTTGGTTGACATATAATATGACAATATCAACTGAACTAGATGACAAAATATGAAAATATTGATAGAACATGATGAAAAAAATGACAGATCAATAGAACTAGACATAAAAAAAGTACAATATTAATAGAACAAGTTAACACCATAATATAAATAGAACTAACTTGAGTATTTTTAAGATAAATGATTCTCTCCACCCAGAACTGTCTGAACTTGACTGACTGAAGAGATAAGAGTATCACCCCCTGCTCCAAATTTTTATCTTTCTCAACAGGATAATACACAGGATAATTCTGGACAGAAATGAGTTAACTATTAAGCATATTACAAATAGTGAATTAAATAAGAATACTTTGCAACATTACTAAACCAATAAAAGTGAAAATGCCAAATTACTAGTATTAGATACAAATTAATTTTTTTTTCTTTATAACACTTATACTTTTCCAAAATTTATATTTAAGATCCAAGATGCCAACATTCTTTTGATTCCAATAAAATTAGCAAGATTTAATATTCTGGTTTGTAGAACTAACAGACTTGACAGAATGCTGATAAATATGTAACACATGTATAAGGGTCCAATGAATTGAATGTAAAGTTTATGTTACTTCTAATACAAGTACTGTATGTTTACAGTACAAGTACTGTATGTATAAAGTACAAGTACGATATATATTAAGTAAAAGTACTGTATGTATAGAGTACAAGTACTGCAGAGACGTGAGTGTTGCCAGTCATAACTCTTAGAGAAAAATTTATTGATGTTTTTATGGTACATACAAAGCACAAAAGAACATAGATTTATATATCTGTATAAATTATTAGACTAACAACATATGCGGCATATATATAAATGAAAGTTATGTATTTTTAAACTTGTAGTCATTTTATTATGAATGATTATTAGGGTTATGACAAAATTTTTTTTTCAAAACTTGAGTTTTCCTGATATTTCATTAGATGAACTTTTACCCATAGATAACATTGTTTGTGTTCATTTTATCGGTTCATGAAAAAACTTTCTGCGCCTCATCTCGAGTTTCTTAATCATGTGTAGATGAGTTGTGAAATAAACTAACAGTTTAAGGAGAATGTGACTTTTTTGAGAGTATAAAATTGTTTACATATATTGATTTTCTATAGGACAATCTGACTGAAACGAAGCTATTTATATTTTAAACAATTTGTGGATTGTGCTGTCCATTACAGTCATCTTGTTTTAGACCAGGCCACAAGCAAAAACTTGACCAAACAGATGTGAGGTTTTAAACTGTAAATTTATACTATATCGTATCATTTAAACTATTTTTTTATTCGCAGTTTTGTTTTTGGAGATTTGCTGTTGAGAGCTTCTTCTTGGAAATATGTCTTTACAAAGTAAAATGTCCAAATCATCAATGGAAGCGGCTGGGGGGAATATGGGCACAAAACATGAAATCAAGTACTAAACGCCGTCTTAGTATACCTGAACTTAGACAGGATATGAGCGAAACGCTATGTAAAATGTCTTCCAACAAAAATATTGTCGGAAGATTTTCGGGACTTTTTGATGAATTGAAAAGAAGACGAGACCGACTCAGAAAAATAACTGAGGAATTGTTGAAGCTTTGGGAGAAACTGAATTTTCCTGTTCTTTTCAAACAGCAAGTGTCGGCAAAGGTTGAAAAACTTATCACCTCTTTTGAAAAATACACAAAGTGATCAAATGAAGAATTTATAGAAAATCTAGTTAATTTGTTTGATATAACAAAAACAAATGGAAATTAGCTGTGTAGTGAAGATAAAGAACTGTATAAAAGACAAATTGAATCAAGAGGCAGGGTTGGATATAAAACTGTAAAAGTGGCTCCTGTATCAACAATCCATCCATCAAAAAGGAACAAACACACTTCAGAACCTTTGGCAAGCCAGATGTTAATCTCCGAATACAGTGATAGTGAGAAAGGAAACAACAATGGTGAGTGCGACCCTGAAGAAGTTCCTGAAGATTTTTCTGTAAAAAGTGTAACACGTTACTCAACTAAGTCTGCTTTCACTTACCTGGTGTCTAAACACTTTTTGTCAACCAGAAAAAGCATCACAGGTGCTTCAAAGTCTGGCTATGAAGACGGGGGTTAGTGTTCCAAAAACACCATTAAAGTCTGGAGTTTGACGCGAACAATTAAAGATGCAGAATTAGTTAAAAACCACCTGATGGAACTGATCTCTGAAGAGAGATTTTGTTTGCATTTTGATGGTAAAAAAGAGTACCAAGTTTTTTGCTTGAAAAGGAGTAAAGAATATTGCAACTTGTTATTTTAATGTGTGACAGTGGAACCTCTGCAGACATCTATAAACCTCTAATGGAACTGCTTGATGAGTACAGTGCATGGAAATGTATTCAGTTGATCATCTCTGACACAACAGCAGTAGTAAATACTGGTAGGAAAATGGTGTAGCCAGGCTTCAGAGGACATTTCGAGAGAAGAGATTTAAAGAACAACTATACATACGCCAATTCCTTTACGTTCTTGATCTTGTTCTTCGACATGTGATGGACTTTTTTTGCCTATACTGCATCATGGTCACCTGACATTATCTTTTCCATCAGAATTGGCGAGAACAGCTGAGGTAACTTCGATTTTACCTTGTAAATCCACATGGTCCCAACAGTAAGGTTTTCTAACCAACACTACTCAGAGATGGATTAAGTGAAGACCTGATGTCAAAGCAATAACCAAGAACATCAGTGTCCCAATGATGTAAAGTGTTTCTGTAATCACTGGAATAATGAACCATCGGTGCTTGATGTGTCTCATTCCAACATAGAAGAACTGAGAGAGCTGTAACGTTGATGGAGGAGGTTCATTCTACTGCAAACTGACAAATATCTTAACAGCTAAATTTGTAAACAGAAATCATACAAGATCGACACTATTAAAAATATTTGAATAACATGCTCATTTATATGTATTACTCATGTGTTTTATGCAAAACTTCCATGTTATAATAAAAATTGTTTGAACCTCTGATATGTTTCAATGTTAAAAAAGGAAATTCAACCCAGGTGCGGGAGAAGTTTTTTCATGTTTTGCAAAAGCAGATTATATATTATACAGATTAACACTTGAGTACCTCAGCCCCGTAGCGTGAAAATTGTACAGTAGGGGCCAGGCATTCTACAACAGGGGCCATGCCAATAGCAGGGGAGCAGGAAAAAATGTTACTAAGTTGAGCAAACAAGCAGGAGGCCTTGAGACAAAATACAGGTGGGCCGGCCGCAGACCCCCGCGCACGCTACTGGCCTGGAGTACCTGTGATTGTAGCCAAGCCATGTAGTTCCTTTAATAGTGTCTGCAAGCAATCTCAGAAATTGCAAAGATATAAAAATAAATTTAGTCTGAAAACCAATCTTCTTCGCTACTGGATCTCAAACTTATTTCGAGATGCAAAACAGATTATATATTATACAGATTGCGCATCACTATATAAATAGTCCTCGGTTTTGTGTTAAAAACTCTCCCGCCATTGTTGTTATTCGCTTTTGTTTCCAATGACGCTCTCCATTCATAAAAACACACAGACCTATTTACACCTCTTTTTTTTCAAATAGATGAAATATGAATAAAAAATTTCAATTTCCTTTATAAATATAAAAAAGCGATAATATATTATTTAATTCATGAGTACATGGGTTTTTAGGAGCTTTATATATATATGTATATAATAAACATTTCTATTCAATGAGTGTAAATATCATTAATGGCGGCGATGAAAACTTTGTATAAAAACGAGAATTGCGCAATCTGTATAATATCTAATCTGTGTTGTGAACTGTCTAGAGTAATTTGAAACACTGGAAGGAAGTGGCACCATTGCCTTTGCTGCACATCTCACGTCTTATAATAGACTTGAAAAAAGAGAAACAACAACCGAAACAAGGGAACTAACATTTAGTCACTGGCACTAGAGTAATCCCTCCTTCCCCCCTCCATCTTAGTGTTGATGACACAGTCACACCACTCAGTACAGATGACGCACTCACATATACACATTCACCAGTTCAAATATACACACATATCTCTTCCCTATTTACAGATGTTAAACAATAATGTTCACATTTCTGATATTAATTCTTCAAACAACTTTTTGATTGGATTGCCTCATATGGAGAGCAGCATAGATCTCTACTTCCTTATACGGCATACTTCAAGTTACGATTAACGTTGAGAGGTTTTACTATTATAAAAAATAAATGATATCTATCTGTGTACACGAAATCTTTCTATGTACATGATGTCTAATTATGTAATGTATATCTATGTCCATGATATCCATTTCCATGATACATATGTACATGCTATCTATTTATGTCATGATATCTATTTATGTCATGATATCTATATATGTCATGATGTCTATTTATGTACATGATATCTACTTATGTACATGGTATCTAAATGTGTACATGACATCTACGTACGCGCGTGTAAGACTAACTCAGTAACTAGGCAGATCCAATCTCTTCCTATACCTATGAGGAATGGTCACTCGTAAAATAGATAATAACGAATACCAGTTTTTTAAATATATTTATGAATACCAGCCATGTTCTTTCAGTTGAACAAAGTTTACTGATGTGATGACCGAGGGAAATAACAGATTCACTAGAAACATCACTAGACGAGCCTCATTTTACACATTTAGTATATGGACACTGGCTGGACATTAGATATACACTGACTGGACATTAGATGGACACTGGCTGGACATTAGATGGACACTGGCTGGACATTAGATGGACACTGGCTGGACATTAGATGGACACTGGCTGGAGGCTACAAGTCCAACATTTTAAATTTCTTAAATGCCTTTCTAATGAAAACATGTAAACAATAAACAGTTTTATGCCGAAATAAATTCACTTAAATAAATTGAAGTTGTTTATAACTAGAATTGACCATGTCCAGTAAAGACTGTTAATAACTAGAATCGACCATGTCCAGTAAAGACTGTTTATAACTAGAATCGACCATGTCCAGTAAAGACTGTTAATAACTAGAATCGACCATGTCCAGTAAAGACTGTTTATAACTAGAATCGACCATGTCCAGTAAAGACTGTTTATAAGTAGAATCGACCATGTTCAATATTGACGACATTAACACTTAGTTTGACCATAGTTTCAACTCATCGCGCCAAGAGTCAAATAGTTAATTAAATTGTTTATCAGGCTGAAATAATACAACTCAATCTGCTGTCTAGCTTTACGTCTTGTGTATTCCACTGTCTAGCTTTACTTCTTGTGTATTCTACTGTTTAGCTTTACGTTTTGTGTATTCTACTGTCTAGCTTTACGTCTTGTGTATTCCACTGTCTAGCTTTACCTCTCGTGTGTTCTACTGTCTAGCTTTACGTCTTGTATATTCTACTGTCTAGCTTTACGTCTTGTGTATTTTACTGTCTATCTATAGACTGAATCATGTGTATCTAAAGACTGTATCATGTGTATCTATAGACTGTATCATGTGTATCTATAGACTGTATCATGTGTATCCATAGACTGTATCATGTGTATCTATAGACTGTATCATGTGTATCTATAGACTGTATCATGTGTATCTATAGGCTGTATCATGTGTATCTATAGGCTGTATCATGTGTATCTATAGACTGTATCATGTGTATCTATAGACTGTATCATGTGTATCTATAGATTGTGTCATGTGTATCTATAGACTGTATCATGTGTATCTAAAGACTGCATACTGCGGCAGAGTAACACAAACAAAATAAAGTTTAATTGGTTTAAAATAAAAAGTTTAAAATAAAAAAAAAATTTAAAAAAAAATCTTTTATTAAAATCACTAAACAGTAAATAACAGTTCCTTAGATGGCTTAGAACATACACATTTAATTTTTTTTATACATTACTTCAATATTCCGCCATATTTATATAACGATTAACTTTAATGATAACTTTTTCCTGAACAAAATAACAGTTACAGGAATTTTTCATTGAGTTACATCGACAGTCACAATCACTTGAACCTCATATACAGGATTGGATTGCTGAACAAAATGTGAGACTTAAAATGATAAAATAAATACTAGCGATTGAGAGGATATGAATCTTGGGAAATCTCCAAACTGAGATTACTCTTATATAAATTAAAATATTAAAACATGCCGGCTTGACCTATATTATTACCCTTTGTTTATTTTGTTCATAACAAAACCCTGGCAACATTTTCTTAATTGTTTTAAAAAATAGTTAATGTAAAAGTGGCGCGATTCCTATTGAGTATTTGATAAAAAAAAAGCCAATCTGTACAGTGTACGTGCCAATCTGTAAAGTGTACGTGCAAATCTGTACAGTGTACGTGCCAATCTGTACAGTGTACGTGCCAATCTGTACAGTGTACATGCCAATCTGTACAGTGTACGTGCCAATCTGTACAGTGTACGTGCCAATCTGTACAGTGTACGTGCCAATCTGTACAGTGTACGTGCCAATCTGTACAGTAAACGTGCCAATCTGTACAGTAAACGTGCCAATCTGTACAGTGTACGTGCCAATCTGTACAGTAAACGTGCCAATCTGTACAGTGTACATGCTTTTCCAAAAAAAAAAATATTCGCAACAAAAAAAAAAACAATAGCTGAACATCATATTTAAATTAAAGGACAAAAAGTTTTGGCCTACATCAAAAACTGGTTTGAAATTAAAATTGTAGTTTTTGTGAAAGTACAAAAGTGTACTTTAAAAGTGTAAATAAAAAATATTGAGAAAAAGAAGAAAACATTGAAAAAAAGAAATCTTGAATTGTATTAAATGATTTAAATACGTTCATATAGAATCAAGAAATGAAGATGAATCATATTGTAACTCAAAATAATGTCAGATATAAACATGCTATATTATTAATAATGTACCCTACATAATGTATATAGGGGAATACAGAGACAGACATTTCAGATATGTAAGTACATTCATAAAATAAATCGGTTTAAATTTACTCATCGTAAAAATAGCATAAAATGTTATATCGTTATTTATTCATAATATGTAAATAGATCAGTAAGCTACACAAATATGACCCCGTCCTAATTTACTGAAATATTTTTAGCACTTAATGATCGCGAAAATACACAGGGTCATTTGAATAACATAAGCAATACAATATTACAATAATATTATAATAACTAATATACACTATTACAATAACATTATAATAACTAATATACAATATTACAATAACATTATAATAACTAATATACAATATTACAATAACATTATAATAACTAATATACAATATTACAATAATATTATAATAACTAATATACAATATTACAATAACATTATAATAACTAATATACAATATTACAATAACATTATAATAACTAATATACAATATTACAATAACATTATAATAACTAATATACAATATTACAATAATATTATAATAACTAATATACAATATTACAATAATATTATAATAACTAATATACAATATTACAATAATATTATAATAACTAATATACAATATTACAATAATATTATAATAACTAATATACAATATTACAATAATATTATAATAACTAATATAACAGTCGCCTGAAACACTTTAAACAATCACCAACTTTGGCCCTATAGAAACAGGCTAAGGATCACCACATTCTGCTGCTGTTCTGGATTCACCACATTCTGGGCTCACCACATTCTGCTGCTGTACTGGGTTCACCACATTCTGAGCTCACCACATTCTGCTGCTGTACTGGGTTCACCACATTCTGGGCTCACCACATTCTGCTGCTGTACTGGGTTCACCACATTCTGGGCTCACCACATTCTGCTGCTGTACTGGGTTCACCACATTCTGGGCTCACCACATTCTGCTGCTGTACTGGGTTCACCACATTCTGGGCTCACCACATTCTGCTGCTGTACTGGGTTCACCACATTCTGGGCTTACCACATTCTGCTGCTGTACTGGGTTCACTACATTTTGCTACTTAGTATAGTTGGAATGAATCATAAACACCTTCAGTATAGTTGGAATGAACCATGGGTGAATAGAGGTAAATGATTTGAGTCACTGTTGATTGAAACTGAATTAAGCTTGATAAGCTAAGTTTAGAAGTAAGTCCAGAAGTAGGACAGAAGTGAGTCCAGAATTAAGCTCATAAGCGAGTCCAGAAATAACCAGGGCAAGTTGTTTTATTTATTTAGCACATCCACTCAGATAATATTCCCCCACCCCCTCTTTAAAGTCAAAGAAAAATTTCTCATTCACTGTATATAGATAGCCAGTTTCCCACAGGCTGACTTAGAGATGTTGTCCTTTACCTGTACATTTCATCAACTTCACAAAGACCTAAAGTTGTCATAACTAACAATCTCATTAATTGTACTTTATTTTTCTTCTCAGTTTAATTCCCTCATACAATTGCCAACAGTTTCGATAATTTCTATTGCTAGAAACAACACAGAATGACATTTCTGACAATAAAAAATTTGCCGCCTAAAAACTGCCGTCAACTAGTACAACTCCTCTTCCACTTAAACTATTAGCAAGAGTAAGTCACCATTTTATTCATCTATAGTAGCATTACTTGACTGTGTATTTTACCAGTTTGTTTATTTATTGTGGCATTACTTGACTGTGTATTTTACCAGTTTGTTTATCTATAGTGGCACTACTTGACTGTGTATTTTACCAGTTTGTTTATTTATAGTGGCATTACTTGACTGTATATTTTACCAGTTTGTTCATCTATAGTGGCATTACTTGACTGTGTATTTTACCAGTTTGTTCATCTATAGTGGCATTACTTGATTGTGTATTTTACCAGTTTGTTCATCTATAGTGGCATTACTTGACTGCATATTTTACCAGTTTGTTCATTTATAGTGGCATTACTTGACTGTGTATTTTACCAGTTTGTTCATCTATAGTGGCATTACTTGACTGTGTATTTTACCAGCTTGTTCATCTATAGTGGCATTACTTGACTGTGTATTTTACCAGCTTGTTCATCTATGGTGGCATTACTTGACTCTTACGCAATATAGAATATCAAATTTAAAAAATAAAGTGGAGTAATGATTAACTATAATTGTGATTTACTGCAATCTAGTAGAGAAGAGAATAAAGTAAAATATTATTCTGTTTCATATTATGCACCTTGAATGATGCATAAATTTTAATTCTACGATGTTTAATTCTGAATCATATGCCTGTATCATGTAGTTACGTAATGTTCTATATTTTGTTAGTTTTACAACATGACACTTGATAAAGGAGGTAAGATTATGGCGTGTATATATGACTTGTTGGATGCGTGAGGCACAGTAAACTGGGTCGTGTGTAGATATGACATGTTGGATGCGTGAGGCACAGTAAATTGGGTCGTGTGTAGATATGACATGTTGGATGCATGAGGCACAGTAAATTGGGTCGTGTGTAGATATGACATGTTGGATGCATGAGGCACAGTAAATTGGGTCGTGTGTAGATATGACATGTTGGTTGCATGAGGCACAGTAAATTGGGTGGTGTGACAGCATTAGATGTGGACGTGTAACTTGGTAGATAAGTAGACTTGTAGACAGCATTAGATGTGGACGTGTAACTCGATAGATAGGTAGACTTATAGACAGCATTTGATATGGACGTGTAACTTGGTAGATAAGTAGACTTGTAGACAGCATTAGATGTGGACGTGTAACTTGGTAAATAGGTAGACTTGTAGACAGCATTAGATATGGACGTGTAACTCGATAGATATGTAGACTTATAGACAACATTAGATATGGGACGTGCTTGTTCTATGTTTATATTTATACATATTGTTTCTTTATTGTAAGAAGCTATTAAATTTTTAATCCTTCATATTTATAAAACAAGTTTTAAGTAAGACTACAGTTTCTGTAAGTGGCCATCAATACAGTTGACAATATCAACATATATCTTCAATAAGTGGCCATCAATACAGTTGACAATATCAACATATATCTTCAATAGGTGGCCATCAATACAGTTGACAATATCAACATATATCTTCAATAAGTGGCCATCAATACAGTTGACAATATCAACATATATAAGTGGCCATCAATAAAGTTGACAATATCAACATATATCTTCAATAGGTGGCCATCAATACAGTTGACAATATCAACATATATAAGTAGCCATCAATACAGTTGACAATATCAACATATATCTTCAATAAGTGGCCATCAATACAGTTGACAATATCAACATATATCTTCAATAAGTGGCCATCAATACAGTTGAGAATATCAACATATATAGGTGGCCATCAATACAGTTGACAATATCAACATATATAGGTGGCCATCAATACAGTTGACAATATCAACATATATCTTCAATAGGTGGCCATCAATACAGTTGACAATATCAACATATATCTTCAAAAAGTGGCCATCAATACAGTTGACAATATCAACATATATAAGTGGCCATCAATACAGTTGACAATATCAACATATATCTTCAATAGGTGGCCATCAATACAGTTGACAATATCAACATATATAAGTGGCAACAAATACAGTTGACAATATCAACATATATCTTCAATAGGTGGCCATCAATACAGTTGACAATATCAACATATATCTTCAATAGGTGGCCATCAATACAGTTGACAATATCAACATATATCTTCAATAAGTGGCCATCAATACAGTTGACAATATCAACATATATAAGTGGCCATCAATACAGTTGACAATATCAACATATATCTTCAATAAGTGGCCATCAATACAGTTGACAATATCAACATATATCTTCAATAAGTGGCCATCAATACAGTTGACAATATCAACATATATAGGTGGCCATTAATACAGTTGACAATATCAACATATATAGGTGGCCATCAATACAGTTGACAATATCAACATATATCTTCAATAAGTGACCATCAATACAGTTGACAATATCAACATATATCTTCAATAAGTGGCCATCAATACAGTTGAGAATATCAACATATATAGGTGGCCATCAATACAGTTGACAATGTCAACATATATAGGTGGCCATCAATACAGTTGACAATATCAACATATATCTTCAATAGGTGGCCATCAATACAGTTGACAATATCAACATATATCTTCAATACGTGGCCATCAATACAGTTGGCAATATCAACATATATCTTCAATAAGTGGCCATCAATACAGTTGACAATATCAACATATATAAGTGGCCATCAATACAGTTGACAATATCAACATATATCTTCAATAAGTGGCCATCAATACAGTTGACAATATCAACATATATCTTCAATAAGTGGCCATCAATACAGTTGACAATATCAACATATATAGGTGGCCATCAATACAGTTGACAATATCAACATATATAGGTGGCCATCAATACAGTTGACAATATCAACATATATCTTCAATAAGTGGCCATCAATACAGTTGACAATATCAACATATATCTTCAATAAGTGGCCATCAATACAGTTGAGAATATCAACATATATAGGTGGCCATCAATACAGTTGACAATGTCAACATATATAGGTGGCCATCAATACAGTTGACAATATCAACATATATCTTCAATAGGTGGCCATCAATACAGTTGACAATATCAACATATATCTTCAATACGTGGCCATCAATACAGTTGGCAATATCAACATATATCTTCAATAAGTGGCCATCAATACAGTTGACAATATCAACATATATAAGTGGCCATCAATACAGTTGACAATATCAACATATATCTTCAATAAAAGGCCATCAATACAGTTGACAATATCAACATATATCTTCAATATGTGGCCATCAATACAGTTGACAATATCAACATATATAGGTGGCCATCAATACAGTTGACAATATCAACATATATAGGTGGCCATCAATACAGTTGACAATATCAACATATATCTTCAATAAGTGGCCATCAATACAGTTGACAATATCAACATATATCTTCAATAGGTGGCTATCAATACAGTTGACAATATCAACATATATAAGTAGCCATCAATACAGTTGACAATATCAACATATATCTTCAATAAGTGGCCATCAATACAGTTGACAATATCAACATATATCTTCAATAGGTGGCCATAAATACAGTTGACAATATCAACATATATCTTCAATAAGTGGCCATCAATACAGTTGACAATATCAACATATATAAGTGGCCATCAATACAGTTGACAATATCAACATATATCTTCAATAGGTGGCCATCAATACAGTTGACAATATCAACATATATAAGTGGCCACAAATACAGTTGACAATATCAACATATATCATCAATAGGTGGCCATCAATACAGTTGACAATATCAACATATATCTTCAATAAGTGGCCATCAATACAGTTGACAATATCAACATATATCTTCAATAAGTGGCCATCAATACAGTTGACAATATCAACATATATAAGTGGCCATCAATACAGTTGACAATATCAACATATATCTTCAATAAGTGGCCATCAATACAGTTGACAATATCAACATATATAGGTGGCCATCAATACAGTTGACAATATCAACATATATAGGTGGCCATCAATACAGTTGACAATATCAACATATATCTTCAATAAGTGGCCATCAATACAGTTGACAATATCAACATATATCTTCAATAGGTGGCCATCAATACAGTTGACAATATCAACATATATAAGTAGCCATCAATACAGTTGACAATATCAACATATATCTTCAATAAGTGGCCATCAATACAGTTGACAATATCAACATATATCTTCAATAGGTGGCCATCAATACAGTTGACAATATCAACATATATAAGTGGCCACAAAAACAGTTGACAATATCAACATATATCTTCAATAGGTGGCCATCAATACACTTGACATTATCAACATATATCTTCAATAGGTGGCCATCAATACAGTTGACAATATCAACATATATCTTCAATAAGTGGCCATCAATACAGTTGACAATATCAACATATATAGGTGGCCATCAATACAGTTGACAATATCAACATATATCTTCAATAAGTGGCCATCAATACGGTTGACAATATCAACATATGAAAGTGGCCATCAATACAGTTGACAAGATCAACATATATCTTCAATAGGTGGCCATCAATACAGTTGACAATATCAACATATATAAGTGGCCACAAACACAGTTGACAATATCAACATATATCTTCAATAGGTGGCCATCAATACAGTTGACAATATCAACATATATCTTCAATAAGTGGCCATCAATACAGTTGACAATATCAACATATATAAGTGGCCATCAATACAGTTGACAAGATCAACATATATCTTCAATAGGTGGCCATCAATACAGTTGACAATATCAACATATATAAGTGGCCACAAATACAGTTGACAATATCAACATATATCTTCAATAGGTGGCCATCAATACAGTTGCCAATATCAACATATATCTTCAATAGGTGGCCATCAATACAGTTGACAATATCAACATATATCTTCAATAAGTGGCCATAAATACAGTTGACAATATCAACATATATAAGTGGCCACAAAAACAGTTGACAATATCAACATATATCTTCAATAGGTGGCCATCAATACAGTTGACAAAATCAACATATATCTTCAATAAGTGGCCATCAATACAGTTGACAATATCAACCTATATAGGTGGCCATCAATACAGTTGACAATATTAACATATATAGGTGGCCATCAATACAGTTGACAATATCAACATATATCTTCAATAAGTGGCCATCAATACAGTTGACAATATCAACATATATCTTCAATAAGTGGCCATCAATACAGTTGACAATATCAACATATATAAGTAGCCATCAATACAGTTGACAATATCAACATATATCTTCAATAAGTGGCCATCAATACACTTGACAATATCAACATATATCTTCAATAAGTGGCCATCAATACAGTTGACAATATCAACATATATAGGTGGCCATCAATACAGTTGACAATTTCAACATATATCTTCAATAAGTGGCCATCAATACAGTTGACAATATCAACATATATCTTCAAAAAGTGGCCATCAATACAGTTGACAATATCAACATATATAAGTGGCCATCAATACAGTTGAGAATATCAACATATATAGGTGGCCATCAATACAGTTTACAATGTCAACATATATAGGTGGCCATCAATACAGTTGACAATATCAACATATATCTTCAATAAGTGGCCATCAATACAGTTGACAATATCAACATATATCTTCAATAAGTGGCCATCAATACAGTTGACAATATCAACATATATCTTCAAAAAGTGGCCATCAATACAGTTGACAATATCAACATATATAAGTGGCCATCAATACAGTTGACAATATCAACATATATCTTCAATAGGTGGCCATCAATACAGTTGACAATATCAACATATATAAGTGGCAACAAATACAGTTGACGATATCAACATATATCTTCAATAGGTGGCCATCAATACAGTTGACAATAGCAACATATATCTTCAATAGGTGGCCATCAATACAGTTGACAATATCAACATATATCTTCAATAAGTGGCCATCAATACAGTTGACAATATCAACATATATAAGTGGCCATCAATACAGTTGACAATATCAACATATATCTTCAATAAGTGGCCATCAATACAGTTGACAATATCAACATATATCTTCAATAAGTGGCCATCAATACAGTTGACAATATCAACATATATAAGTGGCCATCAATACAGTTGACAAGATCAACATATATCTTCAATAGGTGGCCATCAATACAGTTGACAATATCAACATATATAAGTGGCCACAAATACAGTTGACAATATCAACATATATCTTCAATAGGTGGCCATCAATACAGTTGCCAATATCAACATATATCTTCAATAGGTGGCCATCAATACAGTTGACAATATCAACATATATCTTCAATAAGTGGCCATCAATACAGTTGACAATATCAACATATATAAGTGGCCACAAAAACAGTTGACAATATCAACATATATCTTCAATAGGTGGCCATCAATACAGTTGACAAAATCAACATATATCTTCAATAAGTGGCCATCAATACAGTTGACAATATCAACATATATAGGTGGCCATCAATACAGTTGACAATATCAACATATATAGGTGGCCATCAATACAGTTGACAATATCAACATATATCTTCAATAAGTGGCCATCAATACAGTTGACAATATCAACATATATCTTCAATAAGTGGCCATCAATACAGTTGACAATATCAACATATATCTTCAATAAGTGGCCATCAATACAGTTGACAATATCAACATATATAAGTAGCCATCAATACAGTTGACAATATCAACATATATCTTCAATAAGTGGCCATCAATACACTTGACAATATCAACATATATCTTCAATAAGTGGCCATCAATACAGTTGACAATATCAACATATATAGGTGGCCATCAATACAGTTGACAATTTCAACATATATCTTCAATAAGTGGCCATCAATACAGTTGACAATATCAACATATATCTTCAAAAAGTGGCCATCAATACAGTTGACAATATCAACATATATAAGTGGCCATCAATACAGTTGAGAATATCAACATATATAGGTGGCCATCAATACAGTTTACAATGTCAACATATATAGGTGGCCATCAATACAGTTGACAATATCAACATATATCTTCAATAAGTGGCCATCAATACAGTTGACAATATCAACATATATCTTCAAAAAGTGGCCATCAATACAGTTGACAATATCAACATATATCTTCAAAAAGTGGCCATCAATACAGTTGACAATATCAACATATATAAGTGGCCATCAATACAGTTGACAATATCAACATATATCTTCAATAGGTGGCCATCAATACAGTTGACAATATCAACATATATAAGTGGCAACAAATACAGTTGACGATATCAACATATATCTTCAATAGGTGGCCATCAATACAGTTGACAATAGCAACATATATCTTCAATAGGTGGCCATCAATATAGTTGACAATATCAACATATATCTTCAATAAGTGGCCATCAATACAGTTGACAATATCAACATATATAAGTGGCCATCAATACAGTTGACAATATCAACATATATCTTCAATAAGTGGCCATCAATACAGTTGACAATATCAACATATATCTTCAATAAGTGGCCATCAATACAGTTGACAATATCAACATATATAGGTGGCCATCAATACAGTTGACAATATCAACATATATAGGTGGCCATAAATACAGTTGACAATATCAACATATATCTTCAATAAGTGGCCATCAATTCAGTTGACAATATCAACATATATCTTCAATAAGTGGCCATCAATACAGTTGAGAATATCAACATATATAGGTGGCCATCAATACAGTTGACAATGTCAACATATATAGGTGGCCATCAATACAGTTGACAATATCAACATATATCTTCAATAGGTGGCCATCAATACAGTTGACAATATCAACATATATCTTCAATACGTGGCCATCAATACAGTTGGCAATATCAACATATATCTTCAATAAGTGGCCATCAATACAGTTGACAATATCAACATATATAAGTGGCCATCAATACAGTTGACAATATCAACATATATCTTCAATAAGTGGCCATCAATACAGTTGACAATATCAACATATATCTTCAATAAGTGGCCATCAATACAGTTGACAATACCAACATATATAGGTGGCCATCAATACAGTTGACAATATCAACATATATAGGTGGCCATCAATACAGTTGACAATATCAACATATATCTTCAATAAGTGGCCATCAATACAGTTGACAATATCAACATATATCTTCAATAAGTGGCCATCAATACAGTTGAGAATATCAACATATATAGGTGGCCATCAATACAGTTGACAATGTCAATATATATATGTGGCCATCAATACAGTTGACAATATCAACATATATCTTCAATAGGTGGCCATCAATACAGTTGACAATATCAACATATATCTTCAATACGTGGCCATCAATACAGTTGGCAATATCAACATATATCTTCAATAAGTGGCCATCAATACAGTTGACAATATCAACATATATAAGTGGCCATCAATACAGTTGACAATATCAACATATATCTTCAATAAGTGGCCATCAATACAGTTGACAATATCAACATATATCTTCAATATGTGGCCATCAATACAGTTGACAATATCAACATATATAGGTGGCCATCAATACAGTTGACAATATCAACATATATAGGTGGCCATCAATACAGTTGACAATATCAACATATATAGGTGGCCATCAATACAGTTGACAATATCAACATATATCTTCAATAAGTGGCCATCAATACAGTTGACAATATCAACATATATCTTCAATAGGTGGCTATCAATACAGTTGACAATATCAACATATATAAGTAGCCATCAATACAGTTGACAATATCAACATATATCTTCAATAAGTGGCCATCAATACAGTTGACAATATCAACATATATCTTCAATAGGTGGCCATCAATACAGTTGACAATATCAACATATATCTTCAATAAGTGGCCATCAATACAGTTGACAATATCAACATATATAAGTGGCCATCAATACAGTTGACAATATCAACATATATCTTCAATAGGTGGCCATCAATACAGTTGACAATATCAACATATATAAGTGGCCACAAATACAGTTGACAATATCAACATATATCATCAATAGGTGGCCATCAATACAGTTGACAATATCAACATATATCTTCAATAAGTGGCCATCAATACAGTTGACAATATCAACATATATCTTCAATAAGTGGCCATCAATACAGTTGACAATATCAACATATATAAGTGGCCATCGATACAGTTGACAATATCAACATATATCTTCAATAAGTGGCCATCAATACAGTTGACAATATCAACATATATAGGTGGCCATCAATACAGTTGACAATATCAACATATATAGGTGGCCATCAATACAGTTGCCAATATCAACATATATCTTCAATAGGTGGCCATCAATACAGTTGACAATATCAACATATATCTTCAATAAGTGGCCATCAATACAGTTGACAATATCAACATATATAAGTGGCCACAAAAACAGTTGACAATATCAACATATATCTTCAATAGGTGGCCATCAATACAGTTGACAAAATCAACATATATCTTCAATAAGTGGCCATATATACAGTTTAGAATATGAACATATATAGGTGGCCATCAATACAGTTGACAATGTCAACATACATAGGTGGCCATCAATACAGTTGACAATATCAACATATATCTTCAATAAGTGGCCATCAATACAGTTGACAATATCAACATATATCTTCAATAGGTGGCCATCAATACAGTTGACAATATCAACATATATCTTCAATAAGTGGCCATCAATACAGTTGACAATATCAACATATATAAGTGGCCATCAATACAGTTGACAAGATCAACATATATCTTCAATAGGTGGCCATCAATACAGTTGACAATATCAACATATATAAGTGGCCACAAATACAGTTGACAATATCAACATATATCTTCAATAGGTGGCCATCAATACAGTTGCCAATATCAACATATATCTTCAATAAGTGGCCATCAATACACTTGACAATATCAACATATATCTTCAATAAGTGGCCATCAATACAGTTGACAATATCAACATATATAGGTGGCCATCAATACAGTTGACAATTTCAACATATATCTTCAATAAGTGGCCATCAATACAGTTGACAATATCAACATATATCTTCAAAAAGTGGCCATCAATACAGTTGACAATATCAACATATATAAGTGGCCATCAATACAGTTGAGAATATCAACATATATAGGTGGCCATCAATACAGTTTACAATGTCAACATATATAGGTGGCCATCAATACAGTTGACAATATCAACATATATCTTCAATAAGTGGCCATCAATACAGTTGACAATATCAACATATATCTTCAATAGGTGGCCATCAATACAGTTGACAATAGCAACATATATCTTCAATAGGTGGCCATCAATATAGTTGACAATATCAACATATATCTTCAATAAGTGGCCATCAATACAGTTGACAATATCAACATATATAAGTGGCCATCAATACAGTTGACAATATCAACATATATCTTCAATAAGTGGCCATCAATACAGTTGACAATATCAACATATATCTTCAATAAGTGGCCATCAATACAGTTGACAATATCAACATATATAGGTGGCCATCAATACAGTTGACAATATCAACATATATAGGTGGCCATAAATACAGTTGACAATATCAACATATATCTTCAATAAGTGGCCATCAATACAGTTGACAATATCAACATATATCTTCAATAAGTGGCCATCAATACAGTTGAGAATATCAACATATATAGGTGGCCATCAATACAGTTGACAATGTCAACATATATAGGTGGCCATCAATACAGTTGACAATATCAACATATATCTTCAATAGGTGGCCATCAATACAGTTGACAATATCAACATATATCTTCAATAAGTGGCCATCAATACAGTTGACAATATCAACATATATCTTCAATAAGTGGCCATCAATACAGTTGACAATATCAACATATATAAGTGGCCATCAATACAGTTGACAATATCAACATATATCTTCAATAAGTGGCCATCAATACAGTTGACAATATCAACATATATCTTCAATAAGTGGCCATCAATACAGTTGACAATACCAACATATATAGGTGGCCATCAATACAGTTGACAATATCAACATATATAGGTGGCCATCAATACAGTTGACAATATCAACATATATCTTCAATAAGTGGCCATCAATACAGTTGACAATATCAACATATATCTTCAATAAGTGGCCATCAATACAGTTGAGAATATCAACATATATAGGTGGCCATCAATACAGTTGACAATGTCAATATATATATGTGGCCATCAATACAGTTGACAATATCAACATATATCTTCAATAGGTGGCCATCAATACAGTTGACAATATCAACATATATCTTCAATACGTGGCCATCAATACAGTTGGCAATATCAACATATATCTTCAATAAGTGGCCATCAATACAGTTGACAATATCAACATATATAAGTGGCCATCAATACAGTTGACAATATCAACATATATCTTCAATAAAAGGCCATCAATACAGTTGACAATATCAACATATATCTTCAATATGTGGCCATCAATACAGTTGACAATATCAACATATATAGGTGGCCATCAATACAGTTGACAATATCAACATATATAGGTGGCCATCAATATAGTTGACAATATCAACATATATAGGTGGCCATCAATACAGTTGACAATATCAACATATATCTTCAATAAGTGGCCATCAATACAGTTGACAATATCAACATATATCTTCAATAGGTGGCTATCAATACAGTTGACAATATCAACATATATAAGTGGCCATCAATACAGTTGACAATATCAACATATATCTTCAATAAGTGGCCATCAATACAGTTGACAATATCAACATATATCTTCAATAGGTGGCCATCAATACAGTTGACAATATCAACATATATCTTCAATAAGTGGCCATCAATACAGTTGACAATATCAACATATATAAGTGGCCATCAATACAGTTGACAATATCAACATATATCTTCAATAGGTGGCCATCAATACAGTTGACAATATCAACATATATAAGTGGCCACAAATACAGTTGACAATATCAACATATATCATCAATAGGTGGCCATCAATACAGTTGACAATATCAACATATATCTTCAATAAGTGGCCATCAATACAGTTGACAATATCAACATATATCTTCAATAAGTGGCCATCAATACAGTTGACAATATCAACATATATAAGTGGCCATCAATACAGTTGACAATATCAACATATATCTTCAATAAGTGGCCATCAATACAGTTGACAATATCAACATATATAGGTGGCCATCAATACAGTTGACAATATCAACATATATAGGTGGCCATCAATACAGTTGCCAATATCAACATATATCTTCAATAGGTGGCCATCAATACAGTTGACAATATCAACATATATCTTCAATAAGTGGCCATCAATACAGTTGACAATATCAACATATATAAGTGGCCACAAAAACAGTTGACAATATCAACATATATCTTCAATAGGTGGCCATCAATACAGTTGACAATATCAACATATATCTTCAATAAGTGGCCATATATACAGTTTAGAATATGAACATATATAGGTGGCCATCAATACAGTTGACAATGTCAACATACATAGGTGGCCATCAATACAGTTGACAATATCAACATATATCTTCAATAAGTGGCCATCAATACAGTTGACAATATCAACATATATCTTCAATAAGTGGCCATCAATACAGTTGACAATATCAACATATATCTTCAATAAGTGGCCATCAATACAGTTGACAATATCAACATATATAAGTGGCCATCAATACAGTTGACAATATCAACATATATCTTCAATAGGTGGCCATCAATACAGTTGACAATATCAACATATATAAGTGGCCACAAATACAGTTGACAATATCAACATATATCTTCAATAGGTGGCCATCAATACAGTTGCCAATATCAACATATATCTTCAATAAGTGGCCATCAATACACTTGACAATATCAACATATATCTTCAATAAGTGGCCATCAATACAGTTGACAATATCAACATATATAGGTGGCCATCAATACAGTTGACAATATCAACATATATCTTCAATAAGTGGCCATCAATACAGTTGACAATATCAACATATATCTTCAATAAGTGGCCATCAATAATACAGTTGACAATATCAACATATATCTTCAATAAGTGGCCATCAATACAGTTGACAATATCAACATATATCAATATCAACATCAATACATTACAATGTCAACATAATAGTGATCAATACAGTTGACAATATCAACATATATCTTCAATAAGTGGCCATCAATACAGTTGACAATATCAACATATATCTTCAATAAGTGGCCATCAATACAGTTGACAATATCAACATATATCTTCAATAAGTGGCCATCAATACAGTTGACAATATCAACATATATAAGTGGCCATCAATACAGTTGACAATATCAACATATATCTTCAATAGGTGGCCATCAATACAGTTGACAATATCAACATATATAAGTGGCACAACATATATCAACATATATCTTCAATAGGTGGCCATCAATACAGTTGACAATATCAACATATATCTTCAATAAGTGGCCATCAATACAGTTGACAATATCAACATATATCTTCAATAAGTGGCCATCAATACAGTTGACAATATCAACATATATCTTCAATAAGTGGCCATCAATACAGTTGACAATATCAACATATATCTTCAATAAGTGGCCATCAATACAGTTGACAATATCAACATATATCTTCAATAAGTGGCCATCAATACAGTTGACAATAATCAACATATATCTTCAATAAGTGGCCATCAATACAGTTGACAATATCAACATATATCTTCAATAAGTGGCCATCAATACAGTTGACAATATCAACATATATCTTCAATAAGTGGCCATCAATACAGTTGACAATATCAACATATACCTACAATCATGTTCGTCGCTAGGAATTTTTCCAGAGGGGGGGGGGGCACAAAAATACGTTTTTAGAGCATTTTCGAAAAAAAATGCTCTTTTGTCCCCGTTTTGTCTGTCTGTCTGTCTGTCCGTCCGTCATCATCCTAGATCTCAACAACCATAAGTCCTAGACCCATGATGTATATATCATTTTGTAGGTCTTGGCCTGCCATGTGTACATCAAAAGTTCATTTTGCGATAGGAGCTCTGAGGGCCGGGCTTCAGGGCTCCTAAGGGGCTTATATATTATATATACACCTTGTACGTTCAATAACCCGTTCATTTGGTGGGAAATACTGCAGCACGTAGTTTCACCAAGATTTATTAAGAAACTCATCAAATGAAATGGTAAGCTTGTGTTCTGAGTTTAATTGAAAGTATCAGAGCTATGCAACAATTGACGGAGTTTTCGGACGATTAAATGACTATAATTTAGAATGTTTTCAATTATGAGTCCTATTTCAGTAACCACAAACCACTTGTAGTTAGATTTAAGAGACAATAATTTTTTTTTAAATATAAAGAAACGTCTTTATATTTTTTTTTTACAAATATATGCATTACACAATTGAATTTATAAACATTTCCAAAATTTACTAATATTTACTGAAAGCTAACAAACGTACTGATACATAACACGAAAATGCGCTAACACGTCCTGTGTCCAGAATGGAGCAGGCTTAATTGCTTGTTTTTTTTAATTGACAATGCCATACAGGTTTATTTCTCAATTAAATCCAAGTTTAACATTAATTATTTATTTTGACATAAATAAATGCATTTGAAAATTCAAACATTTTGTTTACAAGCATGTTCCGATTTTATTTTTTTGTGTTTAATTTGGCCTTCTGTTGCTTGATTTGTCCTTCGAAAATGTTTTTGGCATTCAGGTTTTTTTTAATAATCTGGCAACTCTTGTTAGTTTATAATCGTCTGCTACTGAGTGAATTTTTAAAATTATCCTAAATTAATTTACAAAGATGGATATCAGAAATTGTTGTACAGGCTCAAAAAAACGAAAAGTAGAGCATTCGCGGGATTCCGAAAAGCCGTTATTAGAAGATTTTAGGGCGTCTGTAGCATATGTATTAGCATATGCATTGAGGACAACAGTGCAAGTTCAACAGCCAGACACAACTGAAGAAACTATTTCTAATTTTATTGTCGCTGTCACTTCTTCATTTCCTAAATTGGATATAGGAAGGTATTCTTGACATACGACCTTTCAAATGAGTTGAAATTGCTGCTGACCCTTGATTGTTCGACCCCTGATAAAAATATGATTTTTAGAGCTGACTGTAGTGGAAACAGAGACTTTAGATATGCTTGGTTATCAAACTATTCATCGTGGGTTGTATACTTGCAGATGTTAAAAGATGGCTTTTGCAAATTGTGCGTATTGTCTTCGCAAAAAGTAATTCCAGGAGTTCAGGGATCATTTGTCATCAAACCATGCACAAAATTAAAAGATTTCAACGAAGATGCACGTTGCCACATGCAAAGCACATGGCACAAAGACTCTTATTAAGGATTCAAGCTATTTTGTTGCACTATTGGTAGCCAAAGCAGTTTCTATAGATGAGCATTTGAAATCATCATTTAGAAGACAAATTCAAGAAAATTGCAAAAAAACTGGGCCCCTCCATTTCTAAAATCTTTTTTTTTTTTTGCGGCATGCTTGATTTGGCACTTCGTGGAAAAGAATCACATTGTGGTAATTTTTACCACCTGTTAGAGTTTCATGTTGAATCTGGAGATGTAGTTCTAGGTAATCATTTGCCAATTGGTTATTGTAGTGCTAAGTATATCTCGGCAACCGCCGAGAGGGGGGAATGCTCAGGGGCCCGGCGAGTTTTAGGGCGAGTTTTCGGGGCCCGGACTGAGCTAGCCAATCAACTTTTGAAAATATTATTATCAGCACGAGAGGCCCGTGAAAGCCCTGTACAGGGGCCCGAAATTTCTGACGGTGGGCCTGTCGG
Organism: Bulinus truncatus; assembly: GCA_021962125.1. Classification (NCBI taxonomy): domain Eukaryota; kingdom Metazoa; phylum Mollusca; class Gastropoda; family Planorbidae; genus Bulinus; species Bulinus truncatus. Next base: position 830,194 of record JAGDYQ010000110.1, on the reverse strand, counting down.
AAACTACATAAAACACTATGATCGAAATTTGTGGTCTCTCTTGCGTGAAAACATTGTTCGTGAAGCATATAATTCAGTTGCAATTTCTATAGGCCTACTTGCCGACGAGACAATATAATTTCAGGCATTGAGCAGATGTCACTTGGTGTTAGATTTGTCAAAGAACACCATTATTACATATTCATTAGAATTTGGATTAGATACAGCCCCGTAGCGTGAAAGTTCTACAGCAGGGGCCATTCATTCTACAGCAGGGGCCAAGCTGCAAACAAGCAGAGGGGCCCGACAAAAGACAAGGAGGGCCAGGCTCCCCTGCACGCTACGAGCCTGATTAGATTTGACAAATTTTGTTGGTTAAGGATAAGACGGATGTTCTACAATGGCAAGTAAAGAAGGAGCAGTCCAAGCAATAATTCGAAAAAAGACCCAAAAGCAGCATTTGTACATTGCAGTTCACATGGATTAAATCTTGTCTTGAACGATTTAAATAATGTGAATGCTGTACGAAACACAATAGGAAAAATTAAGTCAATTATAGTTTTTTTTTTCTGAGAAATTAATAAGCAAAGTAAACTAATTCCAAATGTTCCTTTGCTATGTGAAAATAGATTGACACATAAATATAAAAGGTTGCGATTTTCAATGAAAATGTGACAGAAATTGTTAAACAACTGGAATATTTAGAACAATCTGGAAAAAGCAAGCAAGTTGCACATTAGTTACTTTCTGCTGTTAGAGGTTAGGTTTGGGATACATTTGTTGTTTGTTTAGTTATTATACTTTAATGTAATAAACTTTCAGGAAATTTAGTTCAGTTTTATTGTAACAACTTTACGACATTTTTTCAAATTGTGTGGGGAGGGGCAAAGGACCCCTTGACCCCCTTGAATACGCCCATGCCTACAATAGTTGGCCATCAATACAGTTGTCAACATATACCATCAATAGTTGGCCATCAATACAGTTGTCAACATATACCATCAATAGTTGGCCATCAATACAGTTGTCAACATATACCATCAATAGTTGGCCATCAATACAGTTGTCAACATATACCATCAATAGTTGGCCATCAATACAGTTGTCAACATATACCATCAATAGTTGGCCATCAATACAGTTGTCAACATATACCATCAATAGTTGGCCATCAATACAGTTGTCAACATATACCATCAAGAGATGGCCATCAATACAGTTGTCAACATATACCATCAATAGTTGGCCATCAATACAGTTGTCAACATATACCATCAATAGTTGGCCATCAATACAGTTGTCAACATATACCATCAATAGTTGGCCATCAATACAGTTGTCAACATATACCATCAATAGTTGGCCATCAATACAGATGTCAACATATACCATCAATAGTTGGCCATCAATACAGTTGTCAACATATACCATCAATAGTTGGCCGCTACATGTTTAGCGATCCCTCCCGTTTAATGAATGTAATAATAATTGATGGAGATATGTATTACCGAGTATAATAAAAGGTAAAGGAATTTAAAATGTATAACTTGTTTTGTTCTATAACTTGTTACATGCTATAACTTGTTGTATTCTATAACTTGTGGTATTCTTTAACATTGTCCATTGACCCACGAAACAATCGAACGGTTTGCCAGTTGTCATACAAAGTGACAAGAGATGATAATCAATTTACCGCCATCTTAAATGATTTCAATTATACAGACAGTGGAGACACAGTCAGTGGTACTGGGGAAAACAGAAAATTAAAACAAAAAAAAAACTTAAACAAATGAAAAAAACACCCAACACTATGACCTAAATACTAACTGTACAAGAAAAGAAAAACTCAAGTAAAACAAATGGAGACAAACCCTGCACACAGTTTAAAAAAAAAATCAATATCTTGGTCTTTGTATAAAGTGTTGACATAGAAACAAACCAACAGTCGATGTTTGATGTACGACAACATGTTTATTGAACACATTGATTGGAGTCCCAGAGACAGTTATATAGGCTAGAGTCTACACTTTCTTTGTTGTAATTGTGTTTCTCTTGTTGCGTAACTCAACCTGTTTTCACAGACAGCAAGTACTGTGGTCTAAATGATTCGGCCCAGTACATGCGATCTAAATGATATGGCCCAGTACGTATGGTCTAAATGATATGGCCCAGTACGTGTGGTCTAAATGATATGGCCCAGTACGTGTGGTCTAAATGATATGGCCCAGTACGTGTGGTCTAAATGATATGGCCAAATACATGCGATCTAAATGATATGGCCCAGTACGTGTGGTCTAAATGATATGGCCCAGTACTTGTGGTCTAAATGATATGGCCCAGTATGTGCGGTCTAAATGATATGGCCCAATACATGCGGTCTAAATGATATGGCCCATTACGTGTGGTCTAAATGATATGGCCCAGTACGTGCGGTCTAAATGATATGGCCCAATACATGCGGTCTAAATGATATGGCCCATTACGTGTGGTCTAAATGATATGGCCCAGTATGTGCGGTCTAAATGATATGGCCCAGTACGTGTGGTCTAAATGATATGGCCCAGTACGTGTGGTCTAAATGATATGGCCCAGTACGTGTGGTCTAAATGATATGGCCCAGTACGTGTGGTCTAAATGATATGGCCAAATACATGCGATCTAAATGATATGGCCCAGTACGTGTGGTCTAAATGATATGGCCCAGTACGTGTGGTCTAAATGATATGGCCCAGTATGTGCGGTCTAAATGATATGACCCAGTACGTGTGGTCTAAATGATATGGCCCAGTACATGCGGTCTAAGTCATGTGTTGTGACAATAAAATAATACTTTTGTCGCTTGTGTACATATATTGGTCAGTGGCGTTACTAGGGGTGGTGCTGGCAGCACTGGGTGACATCATCAACGGGGTGACACCATCAACGGGGTGAAACCATCAACGGGGTGACACCATCAACGGGATGACACATCAATGGGGTGACACCATCAACGGGGTGACACCATCTATGGGGTGACACCATCAATGGGGTGACACCAAAATGAACTATTCTAAAAGCTATAGCAGAAAGAACTCTGTCTAGTAGAGTTTTTCAATCGATCATAGTTAAAAACATGAGCAGTAGCACAGGGTGTCTCCATACAGAGCAGTAGCATAGGGTGTCTCCATACAGAGCATTAACATAAGGTGTCTCCATACAGAGCAATAGCACAGGGTGTCTCCATACAGAGCAGTATGACGGGGTGTCTCCAGAGCAGTAGCACAGGGTGTCTCCATACCGAGCAGTAGCACAGGGTGTCTCCATACCGAGCAGTAGCACAGGGTGTCTCCATATAGAGCAGTAGCACAGGGTGTCTCCATACAGACAGTCTGGACCTTAGGTACATGAATGCAAATGAAGACATTTGGAGGCAGCAGATATTGATCTGGACAACGCAAGAGAGTGGTCAGTATTTAATATATTATATATATATTCAGAGCCGCCAGATACGATAGTCACAATAGGTTCAGCTTCATGAGCTCCCTACACCTCACTGCCTTCCTCCATTCAACCTCCAACAATGGCAGTTGTTGTCTATCATGAACTAATTTGAGTTGTTATCTATCATGAAATAATGGGAGTTGTTGTCTATCATGAACTAATGGAAGTTGTTGTCTATCATGAACAAATGGGAGTTGTTGTCTATCATGAACTAATGGGAGTTGTTACCTATCATAAACTAATGGGAGTTGTTGTCTATCATGGAAAAATGGAAGTTGTTGTCTATCATAAAATAATGGACGTTGTTGTCTATCATGAACTAAAGGGAGTTGTTGCCTATCATACACTAATGGGAGTTGTTGCCTATCATAAACTAATGGAAGTTGTTGTCTATCATGAACCAATGGGAGTTGTTGCCTATCATAAACTAATGGGAGTTGTTTAACATAAACTAATGGGAGTTGTTGACTATCATGAACTAATGGGAGTTGTTTCCTATCATAAACTACAGGAAGTTGTTGTCTATCATGAACTAATGGGAGTTGTTGCCTATCATGAGCTAATGTGAGTTTTTGTCTATCATAAACTAATGGGAGTTGTTGTCTATCATGAACTAGTGGGAGTTGTTACCTATCATGAACTAATGGAAAGTGTTGCCTATCATGAATTAATGGGAGTTGTTGTCTATTATAAACTAATGGAAATTGTTGTCTATCATGAACTAATGGGAGTTGTTGCCTATCATAAACTAATGAGAGTTGTTGTCTATCTTGAATTAATGGGAGTTGTTGTCTATCATAAACTAATGGGTCATGTAGTCTAACATAAACTAATGGGAGTTGTTGCCTATCATGAACTAATGGGAGTTGTTGCCTATCATAAAGTAATGGGAGTTGTTGTCTATCATGAACTAATGAGAGTTGTTGCCTTTCATAAACTAATGGGAGTTGTTGCATATCATACACTAATGGGAGTTGTTGTCTATTATGAAATAATGGAAGTTGTTGTCTATCATGAACTAATGGGAGTTGTTGTCTATCATGAACTAATGGGAGTTGTTGCCTATCATAAACTAATGGAAGTTGTTGTCTATCATGAGCTAATGGGAGTTGTTGTCTATCATAAATAATGGGAGTTGTTGTGTATCATGAACTAATGGGAGTTGTTGCCTATCATAAACTAATGGGAGTTTTTGCCTATCATGAACTAATTGGAGTTGTTGTCTATCATGGAAAAATGGAAGTTGTTGTCTATCATAAAATAATGGAAGTTGTTGTCCATCATGAACTAATGGGAGTTGTTGCCTATCATAAACTAATGGAAGTTGTAGTCTATCATAAACTAATGGGAGTAGTTGCATATCATAAACTAATGGGAGTTGTTGTCTATCATGAAATAATGCGAGTTGTTGGTTATCATGAACTAATGGGAGTTGTTGTCTATCATGAACTAATGGGAGTGCTTGCATATCATGAACTCATGTGAGTTGTTGTCTATCATAAACTAATGGGACTTGTTGTCTATCATGAACTAATGGGAGTTGTTGTCTAACATAAACTAATGGAAGTTGTTGTCTATCAAAAACTAATGGGAGTTGGTGTCTAACATGAACTAATGGGAGTTGTTGCCTATCATAAACTAATGGAAGTTGTTGTATATCATGAACTAATGGGAGTTGTTGCCTACCATGAACTAATTTGAGTTGTTGTCTATCATGAACTAATGAGAGTTGTTGCCTTTCATAAACTAATGGGAGTTTTTGCCTATCATAAACTAATGGGAGTTGTTGCCTATCATGAATTAATGTGAGTTGTTGTCTATCATAAACTAATGGGACTTGTTGTCTATCATGAACTAATGGGATTTGTTGTCTATCATAAACTAATGGGAGTTGTTGTCTAACATGAACTAATGGGAGTTGTTGCCTATCATGAACTAATGGGAGTTGTTGTCTATCATGAAATAATGGAAGTTGTTGTCTATTATGAACTAATGGGAGTTGTTGCCTATCATGAACTAATGTGAGTTGTTGTCTATCATAAGCTAATGGGAGTTGTTGTCTATCATGAACTAATGGGAGTTGTTGCCTATCATAAACTAATGGGAGTTGTTGTCTATCATAAATTAATGGGAGTTGTTGCCTATCATAAACTAATGGAAGTTGTTGTCTATCATGGAAAAAGGGAAGTTGTTGTCTATCATAAAATAATGGAAGTTGTTGTCCATCATGAACTAATGGGAGTTGTTGCCTATCATAAACTAATGGAAGTTGTAGTCTATCATGAACTAATGGGAGTTGTTGCTTATCAAAAACTAATGGGAGTTGTTGTCTATCATGAACAAATGGGAGTTGGTGCCTATCATAAACTAATGGAAGTTGTTGTCTATCATAAACTAATGGGAATTGTTGTCTAACATGAACTAATGGGAGTTGTTGCCTATCATGAACTAATGGGAGTTGTTGTCTATCATGAAATAATGGGAGTTGTTGTCTATCATAAGCTAATGGGAGTTGTTGTCTAACATGAACTAATGGGAGTTGTTGTCTAACATGAACTAATGGGAGTTGTTGCCTATCATGAACTAATGGGAGTTGTTGCCTATCATGAACTAATGGGAGTTGTTGTCTATCATAAACTAATGGGAGTTGTTGTCTATCAGAAACTAATTAGAGTTGGTACCTATCATAAACTAATGGGAGTTTGTGCCTATCATAAACTAATGGAAGTTATTGTCTATCATGAACTAATGGGAGTTGTTGTCTATCATGAAATAACGGAGTTGTTGCCTATCAAATACTAATGGGAGTTGTTGCCATTCATAAACTAATGGAAGTTGTTGCATATCATGAACTAATAGGAGTTGTTGTCTATCATGAACTAATGGGAGTTGTTGTCTATCATGAATAATGGGAGTTGTTGTCTATCGTGAACTAATGGCAGTTGTTGCCTATCATAAACTAATCTGAGTTTTTGCCTCTCATGAACTAATGGGAGTTGTTGTCTAACATGAACTAATGGGAGTTGTTGCCTATCATGAACTAATGGAAGTTGTTGTCTATCATGAACTAATGGGAGTTGTTGCCTATCACGAACTAATGGGATTTTTTGCCTATCACGAACTTATGTGAGTTGTTGTCTATCATGAACTAATGGGAGTTGTTGCCTATCATAAACTAATGGAAGTTGTTGTCTATCATAAACTAGTGGGAGTTGTAGCCTATCATAAACTAATGGTAGTTGTTGCCTATCATAAACTAATGGGAGTTGTTGCCTATCATAAACTAATGGGAGTTGTTGTCTATCATGGAAAAATGGAAGTTGTTGTCTATCATAAAATAATGGAAGTTGTTGTCCATCATGAACTAATGGGAGTTGTTGCCTATCATAAACTAATGGAAGTTGTAGTCTATCATAAACTAATGGGAGTTGTTGTCTATCAAAAATAATGGGAGTTGTTGTGTATCATGAACTAATGGGAGTTGTTGCCTATCATAAACTAATGGGAGTTTTTGCCTATCATGAACTAATTGAAGTTGTTGTCTAACATTAACTAATGGAAAATGTTGCATATAATGAACTAATGGGAGTTGTTGTCTATCATAAAATAATGGGATTTGTTGTCTATCATGAACTAATGGGAGTTGTTGTCTATCATGAACTAATGGGAGTTGTTGCCTATCATAAACTAATGGGAGTTTTTGCCTATCATGAACTTATTGGAGTTGTTGTCTATCATGGAAAAATGGAAGTTGTTGTCTATCATAAAATAATGGAAGTTGTTGTCCATCATGAACTAATGGGAGTTGTTGCCTATCATAATCTAATGGAAGTTGTAGTCTATCATAAACTAATGGGAGTTGTTGCCTATCATAAACTAATGGGAGTTGTTGCCTTTCATAAACTAATGGGAGTAGTTGCATATCATAAACTAATGGGAGTTGTTGTCTATCATGAAATAATGCGAGTTTTTGGTTATCATGAACTAATGGGAGTTGTTGTCTATCATGAACTAATGGGAGTGCTTGCATATCATGAACTCATGTGAGTTGTTGTCTATCATAAACTAATGGGACTTGTTGTCTATCATAAACTAATGGAAGTTGTTGTATATCATGAACTAATGGGAGTTGTTGCCTATCATGAACTAATTTGAGTTGTTGTCTATCATGAACTAATGGGAGTTGTTGCCTTTCATAAACCAATGGGAGTTGTTGCCTATCATAAACTAATGGGAGTTGTTGCCTATCATAAACTAATGGGAGTTGTTGCCTATCATGAATTAATGTGAGTTGTTGTCTATCATAAACTAATGGGACTTGTTGTCTATCATGAACTAATGGGAGTTGTTGTCTATCATAAACTAATGGGAGTTGTTGTCTAACATGAACTAATGGGAATTGTTGCCTATCATGAACTAATGGGAGTTGTTGTCTATCATGAAATAATGGAAGTTGTTGTCTATTAAGAACTAATGGGAGTTGTTGCCTATCATGAACTAATGTGAGTTGTTGTCTATCATAAACTAATGGGAGTTGTTGTCTATCATGAACTAATGGGAGTTGTTACCTATCATAAACTAATGGGAGGTGTTGTCTATCATAAATTAATGGGAGTTGTTGCCTATCATAAACTAATGGAAGTTGTTGTCTATCATGGAAAAATGGAAGTTGTTGTCTATCATAAAATAATGGAAGTTGTTGTACATCATGAACTAATGGGAGTTGTTGCCTATCATAAACTAATGGAAGTTGTAGTCTATCATAAACTAATGGGAGTTGTTGCCTATCATAAACTAATGGGAGTTGTTGCCTTTCATAAACTAATGGGAGTAGTTGCATATCATGAACTAATGGGAGTTGTTGTCTATCATGAAATAATGCGAGTTGTTGGTTATCATGAACTAATGGGAGTTGTTGTCTATCATGAACTAATGTGAGTTGTTGCATATCATGAACTAATGTGAGTTGTTGTCTATCATAAACTAATGGGACTTGTTGTCTATCATGAACTAATGGGAGTTGTTGTCTATCATAAGCTAATGGGAGTTGTTGTCTAACATGAACTAATGGGAGTTGTTGTCTAACATGAACTAATGGGAGTTGTTGCCTATCATGAACTAATGGGAGTTGTTGCCTATCATGAACTAATGGGAGTTGTTGTCTATCATAAACTAATGGGAGTTGTTGTCTATCAGAAACTAATTGGAGTTGGTACCTATCATAAACTAATGGAAGTTTGTGCCTATCATAAACTAATGGAAGTTATTGTCTATCATGAACTAATGGGAGTAGTTTTCTATCATGAACTAACGGAGTTGTTGCCTATCAAATACTAATGGGAGTTGTTACCATTCATAAACTAATGGGAGTTGTTGTCTATCATGAACTAATGGGAGTTGTTGTCTATCATGAATAATGGGAGTTGTTGTCTATTGTGAACTAATGGCAGTTGTTGCCTATCATAAACTAATCTGAGTTTTTGCCTCTCACGAACTAATGGGAGTTGTTGCCTATCATGAACTAATGGGAGTTTTTGCCTATCATGAACTAATGTGAGTTGTTGCCTATCATAAACTAATGGAAGTTGTTGTCTATCATAAACTAATGGGAGTTGTAGCCTATCATAAACTAATGGGAGTTTTTGCCTATCATAAACTAATGGGAGTTGTTGCCTATCATAAACTAATGGGAGTTGTTGTCTATCATAAACTAATGGGAGTTGTTGTCTATCATGAATTAATGGGAGTTGTTGTCAATCATAAACTAATGGGAGTTGTTGTCTATCATGAACTAACGGAGTTGTTGCCTATCAAATACTAATGGGAGTTGTTGCCTTTCATAAACTAATGGGAGTTGTTGCATATCATTAACTAATAGGAGTTGTTGTCTATCATGAACTAATGGGAGTTGTTGTCTATCAAAAATAATGGGAGTTGTTGTGTATCATGAACTAATGGGAGTTGTTGCCTATCATAAACTAATGGGAGTTTTTGCCTATCATGAACTAATTGAAGTTGTTTTCTAACATTAACTAATGGAAAATGTTGCATATCATGAACTAATGGGAGTTGTTGTCTATCATAAAATAATGGGATTTGTTGTCTATCATGAACTAATGGGAGTTGTTGCCTATCATAAAGTAATGGGAGTTTTTGCCTATCATGAACTTATTGGAGTTGTTGTCTATCATGGAAAAATGGAAGTTGTTGTCTATCATAAAATAATGGAAGTTGTTGTCCATCATGAACTAATGGGAGTTGTTGCCTATCATAAACTAATGGAAGTTGTAGTCTATCATAAACTAATGGGAGTTGTTGCCTATCATAAACTAATGGGAGTTGTTGCCTTTCATAAACTAATGGGAGTAGTTGCATATTATAAACTAATGGGAGTTGTTGTCTATCATGAAATAATGCGAGTATTTGGTTATCATGAACTAATGGGAGTTGTTGTATATCATGAACTAATGGGAGTTGTTGCCTATCATGAACTAATTTGAGTTGTTGTCTATCATGAACTAATGAGAGTTGTTGCCTTTCATAAACTAATGGGAGTTGTTGCCTATCATAAACTAATGGGAGTTGTTGCCTATCATAAATTAATGTGAGTTGTTGTCTATCATAAACAAATGGGACTTGTTGTTTATCATGAACTTATGGGAGTTGTTGTCTATCATAAACTAATGGGAGTTGTTGTCTAACATGAACTAATGGGAGTTGTTGCCTATCATGAACTAATGGGAGTTGTTGTCTATCATGAAATAATGGAAGTTGTTGTCTATTATGAACTAATGGGAGTTGTTGCCTATCATGAACTAATGTGAGTTGTTGTCTATCATAAACTAATGGGAGTTGTTGTCTATCATGAACTAATGGGAGTTTTTGCCTATCATGAACTAATTGAAGTTGTTTTCTAACATTAACTAATGGAAAATGTTGCATATCATGAACTAATGGGAGTTGTTGTCTATCATAAAATAATGGCATTTGTTGTCTATCATGAACTAATGGGAGTTGTTGTCTATCATGAACTAATGGGAGTTGTTGCCTATCATAAACTAATGGGAGTTTTTGCCTATCATGAACTTATTGGAGTTGTTGTCTATCATGGAAAAATGGAAGTTGTTGTCTATCATAAAATAATGGAAGTTGTTGTACATCATGAACTAATGGGAGTTGTTGCCTATCATAAACTAATGGAAGTTGTAGTCTATCATAAACTAATGGGAGTTGTTGCCTATCATAAACTAATGGGAGTTGTTGCCTTTCATAAACTAATGGGAGTAGTTGCATATCATGAACTAATGGGAGTTGTTGTCTATCATGAAATAATGCGAGTTGTTGGTTATCATGAACTAATGGGAGTTGTTGTCTATCATGAACTAATGTGAGTTGTTGCATATCATGAACTAATGTGAGTTGTTGTCTATCATAAACTAATGGGACTTGTTGTCTATCATGAACTAATGGGAGTTGTTGTCTATCATAAGCTAATGGGAGTTGTTGTCTAACATGAACTAATGGGAGTTGTTGCCTATCATAAACTAATGGGAGTTGTTGCCTATCATGAACTAATGGGAGTTGTTGTCTATCATAAACTAATGGGAGTTGTTGTCTATCAGAAACTAATTGGAGTTGGTACCTATCATAAACTAATGGAAGTTTGTGCCTATCATAAACTAATGGAAGTTATTGTCTATCATGAACTAATGGGAGTTGTTGTCTATCATGAACTAACAAGGTTGTTGCCTATCAAATACTAATGGGAGTTGTTGCCATTCATAAACTAATAGGAGTTTTTGCATATCATGAACTAATAGGAGTTGTTGTCTATCATGAACTAATGGGAGTTGTTGTCTATCATGAATAATGGGAGTTGTTGTCTATCTCGAACTAATGGGAGTTGTTGCCTATCATGAACTAATGGGAGTTTTTGCCTATCATGAACTAATGTGAGTTGTTGCCTATCATAAACTAATGGAAGTTGTTGTCTATCATAAACTAATGGGAGTTGTAGCCTATCATAAACTAATGGGAGTTGTTGCCTATCATAAACTAATGGGAGTTGTTGTCTATCATGGAAAAATGGAAGTTGTTGTCTATCATAAAATAATGGAAGTTGTTGTCCATCATGAACTAATGGGAGTTGTTGCCTATCATAAACTAATGGAAGTTGTAGTCTATCATAAACTAATGGGAGTTGTTGCCTATCATAAACTAATGGGAGTTGTTGCCTTTCATAAACTAATGGGAGTAGTTGCATATCATAAACTAATGGGAGTTGTTGTCTATCATGAAATAATGCGAGTATTTGGTTATCATGGAAAAATGGAAGTTGTTGTCTATCATAAAATAATGGAAGTTGTTGTCAATCATGAACTAATGGGAGTTGTTGCCTATCATAAACTAATGGAAGTTGTAGCCTATCAGAAACTAATGGGAGTTTTTGCCTATCATAAACTAATGGGAGTTGTTGCCTATCATAAACTAATGGGAGTTGTTGGTTATCATGAACTAATGGGAGTTGTTGTCTATCATGAACTAATGTGAGTTGTTGCATATCATGAACTAATGGGAGTTGTTGTCTATCATGAACTAACGGAGTTGTTGCCTATCAAATACTAATGGGAGTTGTTGCCTTTCATAAACTAATGGGAGTTGTTGCATATCATTAACTAATAGGAGTTGTTGTCTATCATGAACTAATGGGAGTTGTTGTCTATCAAAAATAATGGGAGTTGTTGTGTATCATGAACTAATGGGAGTTGTTGCCTATCATAAACTAATGGGAGTTTTTGCCTATCATGAACTAATTGAAGTTGTTTTCTAACATTAACTAATGGAAAATGTTGCATATCATGAACTAATGGGAGTTGTTGTCTATCATAAAATAATGGGATTTGTTGTCTATCATGAACTAATGGGAGTTGTTGCCTATCATAAAGTAATGGGAGTTTTTGCCTATCATGAACTTATTGGAGTTGTTGTCTATCATGGAAAAATGGAAGTTGTTGTCTATCATAAAATAATGGAAGTTGTTGTCCATCATGAACTAATGGGAGTTGTTGCCTATCATAAACTAATGGAAGTTGTAGTCTATCATAAACTAATGGGAGTTGTTGCCTATCATAAACTAATGGGAGTTGTTGCCTTTCATAAACTAATGGGAGTAGTTGCATATTATAAACTAATGGGAGTTGTTGTCTATCATGAAATAATGCGAGTTGTTGGTTATCATGAACTAATGGGAGTTGTTGTCTATCATGAACTAATGGGAGTGCTTGCATATCATGAACTCATGTGAGTTGTTGTCTATCATAAACTAATGGGACTTGTTGTCTATCATGAACTAATGGGAGTTGTTGTCTAACATGAACTAATGGGAGTTGTTGCCTATCACGAACAAATGGGAGTTGGTGCCTATCATAAACTAATGGAAGTTGTTGTCTATCAAAAACTAATGGGAGTTGGTGTCTAACATGAACTAATGGGAGTTGTTGCCTATCATAAACTAATGGAAGTTGTTGTATATCATGAACTAATGGGAGTTGTTGCCTATCATGAACTAATTTGAGTTGTTGTCTATCATGAACTAATGAGAGTTGTTGCCTTTCATAAACTAATGGGAGTTGTTGCCTATCATAAACTAATGGGAGTTGTTGCCTATCATGAATTAATGTGAGTTGTTGTCTATCATAAACAAATGGGACTTGTTGTTTATCATGAACTAATGGGAGTTGTTGTCTATCATAAACTAATGGGAGTTGTTGTCTAACATGAACTAATGGGAGTTGTTGCCTATCATGAACTAATGTGAGTTGTTGTCTATCATAAACTAATGGGAGTTGTTGTCTATCATGAACTAATGGGAGTTTTTGCCTATCATGAACTAATTGAAGTTGTTTTCTAACATTAACTAATGGAAAATGTTGCATATCATGAACTAATGGGAGTTGTTGTCTATCATAAAATAATGGGATTTGTTGTCTATCATGAACTAATGGGAGGTTTTGCCTATCATGAACTAATGTGAGTTGTTGCCTATCATAAACTAATGGAAGTTGTTGTCTATCATAAACTAATGGGAGTTGTAGCCTATCAGAAACTAATGGGAGTTTTTGCCTATCATAAACTAATGGGAGTTGTTGCCTATCATAAACTAATGGGAGTTGTTGTCTATCATAAACTAATGGGAGTTGTTGTCTATCATGAATTAATGGGAGTTGTTGTCAATCATAAACTAATGGGAGTTGTTGTCTATCATGAACTAACGGAGTTGTTGCCTATCAAATACTAATGGGAGTTGTTGCCTTTCATAAACTAATGGGAGTTGTTGCATATCATTAACTAATAGGAGTTGTTGTCTATCATGAACTAATGGGAGTTGTTGTCTATCAAAAATAATGGGAGTTGTTGTGTATCATGAACTAATGGGAGTTGTTGCCTATCATAAACTAATGGGAGTTTTTGCCTATCATGAACTAATTGAAGTTGTTTTCTAACATTAACTAATGGAAAATGTTGCATATCATGAACTAATGGGAGTTGTTGTCTATCATAAAATAATGGGATTTGTTGTCTATCATGAACTAATGGGAGTTGTTGCCTATCATAAAGTAATGGGAGTTTTTGCCTATCATGAACTTATTGGAGTTGTTGTCTATCATGGAAAAATGGAAGTTGTTGTCTATCATAAAATAATGGAAGTTGTTGTCCATCATGAACTAATGGGAGTTGTTGCCTATCATAAACTAATGGGAGTTGTTGCCTTTCATAAACTAATGGGAGTAGTTGCATATTATAAACTAATGGGAGTTGTTGTCTATCATGAAATAATGCGAGTTGTTGGTTATCATGAACTAATGTGAGTTGTTGTCTATCATGAACTAATGGGAGTGCTTGCATATCATGAACTCATGTGAGTTGTTGTCTATCATAAACTAATGGGACTTGTTGTCTATCATGAACTAATGGGAGTTGTTGTCTAACATGAACTAATGGGAGTTGTTGCCTATCACGAACAAATGGGAGTTGGTGCCTATCATAAACTAATGGAAGTTGTTGTCTATCAAAAACTAATGGGAGTTGGTGTCTAACATGAACTAATGGGAGTTGTTGCCTATCATAAACTAATGGAAGTTGTTGTATATCATGAACTAATGGGAGTTGTTGCCTATCATGAACTAATTTGAGTTGTTGTCTATCATGAACTAATGAGAGTTGTTGCCTTTCATAAACTAATGGGAGTTGTTGCCTATCATAAACTAATGGGAGTTGTTGCCTATCATAAATTTATGTGAGTTGTTGTCTATCATAAACAAATGGGACTTGTTGTTTATCATGAACTAATGGGAGTTGTTGTCTATCATAAACTAATGGGAGTTGTTGTCTAACATGAACTAATGGGAGTTGTTGCCTATCATGAACTAATGGGAGTTGTTGTCTATCATGAAATAATGGAAGTTGTTGTCTATTATGAACTAATGGGAGTTGTTGCCTATCATGAACTAATGTGAGTTGTTGTCTATCATAAACTAATGGGAGTTGTTGTCTATCATGAACTAATGGGAGTTTTTGCCTATCATGAACTAATTGAAGTTGTTTTCTAACATTAACTAACGGAAAATGTTGCATATCATGAACTAATGGGAGTTGTTGTCTATCATAAAATAATGGCATTTGTTGTCTATCATGAACTAATGGGAGTTGTTGTCTATCATGAACTAATGGGAGTTGTTGCCTATCATAAACTAATGGGAGTTTTTGCCTATCATGAACTTATTGGAGTTGTTGTCTATCATGGAAAAATGGAAGTTGTTGTCTATCATAAAATAATGGAAGTTGTTGTCCATCATGAACTAATGGGAGTTGTTGCCTATCATAAACTAATGGAAGTTGTAGTCTATCATAAACTAATGGGAGTTGTTGCCTATCATAAACTAATGGGAGTTGTTGCCTTTCATAAACTAATGGGAGTAGTTGCATATCATGAACTAATGGGAGTTGTTGTCTATCATGAAACAATGCGAGTTGTTGGTTATCATGAACTAATGGGAGTTGTTGTCTATCATGAACTAATGTGAGTTGTTGCATATCATGAACTATTGGGAGTTGTTGTCTATCATAAACTAATGGGACTTGTTGTCTATCATGAACTAATGGGAGTTGTTGTCTATCATAAGCTAATGGGAGTTGTTGTCTAACATGAACTAATGGGAGTTGTTGTCTAACATGAACTAATGGGAGTTGTTGCCTATCATGAACTAATGGGAGTTGTTGCCTATCATGAACTAATGGGAGTTGTTGTCTATCATAAACTAATGGGAGTTGTTGTCTATCAGAAACTAATTGGAGTTGGTACCTATCATAAACTAATGGAAGTTTGTGCCTATCATAAACTAATGGAAGTTATTGTCTATCATGAACTAATGGGAGTTGTTGTCTATCATGAACTAACAAGGTTGTTGCATATCAAATACTAATGGGAGTTGTTGCCATTCATAAACTAATGGAAGTTGTTGCATATCATGAACTAATAGGAGTTGTTGTCTATCATGAACTAATGGGAGTTGTTGTCTATCATGAATAATGGGAGTTGTTGTCTATCGTGAACTAATGGCAGTTGTTGCCTATCATAAACTAATCTGAGTTTTTGCCTCTCATGAACTAATGGGAGTTGTTGTCTAACATGAACTAATGGGAGTTGTTGCCTATCATGAACTAATGGAAGTTGTTGTCTATCTCGAACTAATGGGAGTTGTTGCCTATCATGAACTAATGGGAGTTTTTGCCTATCATGAACTAATGTGAGTTGTTGCCTATCATAAACTAATGGAAGTTGTTGTCTATCATAAACTAATGGGAGTTGTAGCCTATCATAAAATAATGGGAGTTGTTGCCTATCATAAACTAATGGGAGTTGTTGTCTATCATGGAAAAATGGAAGTTGTTGTCTATCATAAAATAATGGAAGTTGTTGTCCATCATGAACTAATGGGAGTTGTTGCCTATCATAAACTAATGGAAGTTGTAGTCTATCATAAACTAATGGGAGTTGTTGCCTATCATAAACTAATGGGAGTTGTTGCCTTTCATAAACTAATGGGAGTAGTTGCATATCATAAACTAATGGGAGTTGTTGTCTATCATGAAATAATGCGAGTATTTGGTTATCATGGAAAAATGGAAGTTGTTGTCTATCATAAAATAATGGAAGTTGTTGTCAATCATGAACTAATGGGAGTTGTTGCCTATCATAAACTAATGGAAGTTGTAGTCTATCATAAACTAATGGGAGTTGCTGCCTATCATAAACTAATGGGAGTTGTTGCCTTTCATAAACTAATGGGAGTAGTTGCATATCATAAACTAATGGGAGTTGTTGTCTATCATGAAATAATGCGAGTTGTTGATTATCATGAACTAATGGGAGTTGTTGTCTATGATGAACTAATGGGAGTGCTTGCATATCATGAACTCATGTGAGTTGTTGTCTATCATTAACTAATGGGAGTTGTTGTCTATCATGATTTAATGGGAGTTGTTACCTATCATAAACTAATGGGAGTGGTTGTCTATCATAAATTAATGGGAGTTGTTGACTATCATAAACTAATGGAAGTAGTTGTCTATCATGGAAAAATGGAAGTTATTGTCTATCATAAAATAATGGAAGTTGTTGTCTATCATGCACTAATTGGAGTTGTTGCCTATTATAAACTAATTGAAGTTGTTGTCTATCATAAACTAATGGGAGTTGTTGCCTATCATGAACTAATGGGAGTTGTTGCCTATCATAAACTAATGGGAGTTGTTGTCTATCATGAACTAATGGGAGTTGTTGTCTATCATGAAATAATGCGAGTTGTTGTCTATCATGAACAAATGGGAGTTGTTGTCTATCATGAACTAATGGGAGTTGTTGCCTATCATAAACTTATGGAAGTTGTTGCCTATCATGAGCTAATGGGAGTTGTTGCCTTTCATGAACTAATGGGAGTTGTTGCCTATCATAAACTAATTGAAGTTGTTGTCTATCATGAAATAATGGAAGTTGTTGTCTATTATGAACTAATGGGAGTTGTTGCCTATCATGAACTACTGTGAGTTGTTGTCTATCATGAACTAATGGGAGTTGTAGTCTATCATAAACTAATGGAAGTTGTAGTCTATCATAAACTAATGGGAGTTGTTGTCTAACATGAACTAATGGGAGTTGTTGTCTAACATGAACTAATGGGAGTTGTTGCCTATCATGAACTAATGGGAGTTGTTGCCTATCATGAACTAATGGAAGTTGTTGTCTATCATAAACTAATGGGAGTTGTTGTCTATCAGAAACTAATTGGAGTTGGTACCTGTCATAAACTAATGGAAGTTTGTGCCTATCATAAACTAATGGAAGTTATTGTCTATCATGAACTAATGGGAGTTGTTTTCTATCATGAACTAACGGAGTTGTTGCCTATCAAATACTAATGGGAGTTGTTGCCATTCATAAACTAATGGAAGTTGTTGCATATCATGAACTAATAGGAGTTGTTGTCTATCATGAACTAATGGGAGTTGTTGTCTATCATGAATAATGGGAGTTGTTGTCTATCGTGAACTAATGGCAGTTGTTGCCTATCATAAACTAATCTGAGTTTTTGCCTCTCATGAACTAATGGGAGTTGTTGTCTAACATGAACTAATGGGAGTTGTTGCCTATCATGAACTAATGGAAGTTGTTGTCTATCACGAACTAATGGGAGTTGTTGCCTATCATGAACTAATGGGAGTTTTTGCCTATCATGAACTAATGTGAGTTGTTGCCTATCATAAACTAATGGAAGTTGTTGTCTATCATAAACTAATGGGAGTTGTAGCCTATCATAAACTAATGGGAGTTTTTGCCTATCATAAACTAATGGGAGTTGTTGCCTATCATAAACTAATGGGAGTTGTTGTCTATCATAAACTAATGGGAGTTGTTGTCTATCATGAATTAATGGGAGTTGTTGTCAATCATAAACTAATGGGAGTTGTTGTCTATCATGAACTAACGGAGTTGTTGCCTATCAAATACTAATGGGAGTTGTTGCCTTTCATAAACTAATGGGAGTTGTTGCATATCATTAACTAATAGGAGTTGTTGTCTATCATGAACTAATGGGAGTTGTTGTCTATCAAAAATAATGGGAGTTGTTGTGTATCATGAACTAATGGGAGTTGTTGCCTATCATAAACTAATGGGAGTTTTTGCCTATCATGAACTAATTGAAGTTGTTTTCTAACATTAACTAATGGAAAATGTTGCATATCATGAACTAATGGGAGTTGTTGTCTATCATAAAATAATGGGATTTGTTGTCTATCATGAACTAATGGGAGTTGTTGCCTATCATAAAGTAATGGGAGTTTTTGCCTATCATGAACTTATTGGAGTTGTTGTCTATCATGGAAAAATGGAAGTTGTTGTCTATCATAAAAAAATGGAAGTTGTTGTCCATCATGAACTAATGGGAGTTGTTGCCTATCATAAACTAATGGGAGTTGTTGCCTTTCATAAACTAATGGGAGTAGTTGCATATTATAAACTAATGGGAGTTGTTGTCTATCATGAAATAATGCGAGTTGTTGGTTATCATGAACTAATGGGAGTTGTTGTCTATCATGAACTAATGGGAGCGCTTGCATATCATGAACTCATGTGAGTTGTTGTCTATCATAAACTAATGGGACTTGTTGTCTATCATGAACTAATGGGAGTTGTTGTCTAACATGAACTAATGGGAGTTGTTGCCTATCACGAACAAATGGGAGTTGGTGCCTATCATAAACTAATGGAAGTTGTTGTCTATCAAAAACTAATGGGAGTTGGTGTCTAACATGAACTAATGGGAGTTGTTGCCTATCATAAACTAATGGAAGTTGTTGTATATCATGAACTAATGGGAGTTGTTGCCTATCATGAACTAATTTGAGTTGTTGTCTATCATGAACTAATGAGAGTTGTTGCCTTTCATAAACTAATGGGAGTTGTTGCCTATCATAAACTAATGGGAGTTGTTGCCTATCATGAATTAATGTGAGTTGTTGTCTATCATAAACAAATGGGACTTGTTGTTTATCATGAACTAATGGGAGTTTTTGTCTATCATAAACTAATGGGAGTTGTTGTCTAACATGAACTAATGGGAGTTGTTGCCTATCATGAACTAATGTGAGTTGTTGTCTATCATAAACTAATGGGAGTTGTTGTCTATCATGAACTAATGGGAGTTTTTGCCTATCATGAACTAATTGAAGTTGTTTTCTAACATTAACTAATGGAAAATGTTGCATATCATGAACTAATGGGAGTTGTTGTCTATCATAAAATAATGGGATTTGTTGTCTATCATGAACTAATGGGAGTTGTTGTCTATCATGAACTAATGGGAGTTGTTGCCTATCATAAACTAATGGGAGTTTTTGCCTATCATGAACTTATTGGAGTTGTTGTCTATCATGGAAAAATGGAAGTTGTTGTCTATCATAAAATAATGGAAGTTGTTGTCCATCATGAAATAATGGGAGTTGTTGCCTATCATAAACTAATGGAAGTTGTAGTCTATCATAAACTAATGGGAGTTGTTGCCTATCATAAACTAATGGGAGTTGTTGCCTTTCATAAACTAATGGGAGTAGTTGCATATCATGAACTAATGGGAGTTGTTGTCTATCATGAAATAATGCGAGTTGTTGGTTATCATGAACTAATGGGAGTTGTTGTCTATCATGAACTAATGTGAGTTGTTGCATATCATGAACTAATGGGAGTTGTTGTCTATCATAAACTAATGGGACTTGTTGTCTATCATGAACTAATGGGAGTTGTTGTCTATCATAAGCTAATGGGAGTTGTTGTCTAACATGAACTAATGGGAGTTGTTGTCTAACATGAACTAATGGGAGTTGTTGCCTATCATGAACTAATGGGAGTTGTTGCCTATCATGAACTAATGGGAGTTGTTGTCTATCATAAACTAATGGGAGTTGTTGTCTATCAGAAACTAATTGGAGTTGGTACCTATCATAAACTAATGGAAGTTTGTGCCTATCATAAACTAATGGAAGTTATTGTCTATCATGAACTAATGGGAGTTGTTGTCTATCATGAACTAACAAGGTTGTTGCCTATCAAATACTAATGGGAGTTGTTGCCATTCATAAACTAATGGAAGTTGTTGCATATCATGAACTAATAGGAGTTGTTGTCTATCATGAACTAATGGGAGTTGTTGTCTATCATGAATAATGGGAGTTGTTGTCTATCGTGAACTAATGGCAGTTGTTGCCTATCATAAACTAATCTGAGTTTTTGCCTCTCATGAACTAATGGGAGTTGTTGTCTAACATGAACTAATGGGAGTTGTTGCCTATCATGAACTAATGGAAGTTGTTGTCTATCACGAACTAATGGGAGTTGTTGCCTATCATGAACTAATGGGAGTTTTTGCCTATCATGAACTAATGTGAGTTGTTGCCTATCATAAACTAATGGAAGTTGTTGTCTATCATAAACTAATGGGAGTTGTAGCCTATCATAAACTAATGGGAGTTGTTGCCTATCATAAACTAATGGGAGTTGTTGCCTATCATAAACTAATGGGAGTTGTTGTCTATCATAAACTACTGGGAGTTGTTGTCTATCATGAATTAATTGGAGTTGTTGTCAATCATAAACTAATGGGAGTTGTTGTCTATCATGAACTAACGGAGTTTTTGCCTATCAAATACTAATGGGAGTTGTTGCCTTTCATAAACTAATGGGAGTTGTTGCATATCATTAACTAATAGGAGTTGTTGTCTATCATGAACTAATGGGAGTTGTTGTCTATCAAAAATAATGGGAGTTGTTGTGTATCATGAACTAATGGGAGTTGTTGCCTATCATAAACTAATGGGAGTTTTTGCCTATCATGAACTAATTGAAGTTGTTTTCTAACATTAACTAATGGAAAATGTTGCATATCATGAACTAATGGGAGTTGTTGTCTATCATAAAATAATGGGATTTGTTGTCTATCATGAACTAATGGGAGTTGTTGCCTATCATAAACTAATGGGAGTTTTTGCCTATCATGAACTTATTGGAGTTGTTGTCTATCATGGAAAAATGGAAGTTGTTGTCTATCATAAAATAATGGAAGTTGTTGTCCATCATGAACTAATGGGAGTTGTTGCCTATCATAAACTAATGGAAGTTGTAGTCTATCATAAACTAATGGGAGTTGTTGCCTATCATAAACTAATGGGAGTTGTTGCCTTTCATAAACTAATGGGAGTAGTTGCATATCATAAACTAATGGGAGTTGTTGTCTATCATGAAATAATGCGAGTTGTTGATTATCATGAACTAATGGGAGTTGTTGTCTATGATGAACTAATGGGAGTGCTTGCATATCATGAACTCATGTGAGTTGTTGTCTATCATTAACTAATGGGAGTTGTTGTCTATCATGATTTAATGGGAGTTGTTACCTATCATAAACTAATGGGAGTGGTTGTCTATCATAAATTAATGGGAGTTGTTGACTATCATAAACTAATGGAAGTAGTTGTCTATCATGGAAAAATGGAAGTTATTGTCTATCATAAAATAATGGAAGTTGTTGTCTATCATGCACTAATTGGAGTTGTTGCCTATCATAAACTAATTGAAGTTGTTGTCTATCATAAACTAATGGGAGTTGTTGCCTATCATGAACTAATGGGAGTTGTTGCCTATCATAAACTAATGGGAGTTGTTGTCTATCATGAACTAATGGGAGTTGTTGTCTATCATGAAATAATGCGAGTTGTTGTCTATCATGAACAAATGGGAGTTGTTGTCTATCATGAACTAATGGGAGTTGTTGCCTATCATAAACTTATGGAAGTTGTTGCCTATCATGAGCTAATGGGAGTTGTTGCCTTTCATGAACTAATGGGAGTTGTTGCCTATCATAAACTAATTGAAGTTGTTGTCTATCATGAAATAATGGAAGTTGTTGTCTATTATGAACTAATGGGAGTTGTTGCCTATCATGAACTACTGTGAGTTGTTGTCTATCATGAACTAATGGGAGTTGTAGTCTATCATAAACTAATGGAAGTTGTAGTCTATCATAAACTAATGGGAGTTGTTGCTTATCATAAACTAATGGGAGTTGTTGCCTTTCATAAACTAATGGGAGTAGTTGCATATCATGAACTAATGGGAGTTGTTGTCTATCATGAAATAATGCGAGTTGTTGGTTATCATGAACTAATGGGAGCTGTTGTCTATCATGAACTAATGGGAGTTGTTGCATATCATGAACTAATGTGAGTTGTTGTCTATCATGAACTAATGGGAGCTGTTGCCTATCATAAATTAATGGGAGTTGTTGTCTATCATAAACTAATGGGAGTTGTTGTCTATCATGAACTAATGGGAGTTGTTGTCAATCATAAACTAATGGGAGTTGTTGTCTATCATGAACTAACGGAGTTGTTGCCTATCAAATACTAATGGGAGTTGTTGCCTTGCATAAACTAATGGGAGTTGTTGCATATCATGAACTAATGGGAGTTGTTGTCTATCATGAACTAATTGGAGTTGTTGTCTATCATAAATAATGGGAGTTGTTGTGTATCATGAACTAATGGGAGTTGTTGCCTATCATAAACTAATTTAAGTTGTTGTCTATCGTGAACTAATTGGAGTTGTTGTCTAACATAAACTAATGGAAAATGTTGCATATCATGAACTAATGGGAGTTGTTGTCTATCATAAAATAATGGGAGTTGTTGTCTATCATGAACTAATGGGAGTTGTTGTCTATCATGAACTAATGGGAGTTGTTGCCTATTATAAACTAATGGAAGTTGTTGTCTATCATGAGCTAATGGGAGTTGTTGTCTATCATAAATAATGGGAGTTGTTGTGTATCATGAACTAATTGGAGTTGTTGCCTATCATAAACTAATGAGAGTTTTTGCCTATCATGAACTAATTGGAGTTGTTGTCTAACATAAACTAATGGAAATGGTTGCATATCATGAACTAATGGGAGTTGTTGTCTATCATAAAATAATGGGAGTTGTTGTCTATCATGAACTAATGGGAGTTGTTGTCTATCATGAACTAATGGGATTTGTTGCCTATCATAAACTAATGGAAGTTGTTGTCTATCATGAGCTAATGGGAGTTGTTGCCTTTCATGAACTAATGGGAGTTGTTGCTTATCAAAAACTAATTTAAGTTGTTGTCTATCATGAACTAATGGGAGTTGTTGCTTATCATAAACTAATGGGAGTTGTTGCCTATCATAAACTAATGGGAGTTTATGCCTATCAAATACTAATGGGAGTGGTTGTCTATCATGATTTAATGGGAGTTTTTGTCTATCATAAACTAATGGGAGTTGTTGTCTATCATGAACTAATGGGAGTTTTTGTCTATCATAAACTAATAAGAGTTGTTGTCTAATATGAACTAATGGGAGTTGTTGCCTATCATAAACTAATGGGAGTTGTGTAACATAAACTAATGGGAGTTATCGCCTATCATGAATTAATAGGAGTTGTTGCCTCTCAAAAATTAATGGAAGTTGTTGTCTATCATGAATTAATGGGAGTTGTTGCCTTTCATAAACTAATGGAAGTTGTTGCATATCATGAACTAATGGGAGTTGTTGTCTATCATAATATAATGGGAGTTGTTGTCTAACAGGAACTAATGGGATTTGTTGCCTATCATGAACTACTGGGAGTTGTTGCCTATCATAAACTAATGGGAGTTGTGTAACATAAACTAATGGGAGTTGTCGCCTATCATGAACTAATGGGAGTTGTTGCCTATCATAAACTAATGGAAGTTGTTGTCTATTATGAACTAATGGGAGTTGTTGCCTATCATGAACTTATGTGAGTTGTTGTCTATCAAAAAATTATGGGAGTTTTTGTCTATCATGAACTAGTGGGAGTTGTTACCTATCATGAACAAATGGGAGTTGTTGTCTATCATGAAATAATGGAAGCTGTTGTCTATAATGAACTAATGGGAGTTGTTGCCTATCATGAACTAATGTGAGTTGTTGTCTATCATTAACTAATGGGAGTTGTTGTCTATCATGAACTTATTGGAGTTGTGGCCTATCATAAACTAATGGGAGTTTTTGCCTATCATGAATTAATTGGAGTTGTTGTCTAACATAAACTAATGGAAAATGTTGCATATCATGAACT
The DNA here is from genome assembly GCA_021962125.1 of Bulinus truncatus. Classification (NCBI taxonomy): domain Eukaryota; kingdom Metazoa; phylum Mollusca; class Gastropoda; family Planorbidae; genus Bulinus; species Bulinus truncatus. Next base: position 805,498 of record JAGDYQ010000110.1, on the reverse strand, counting down.
AATGGGAATTGTTGTCTATCATAAAATAATGGGAGTTGTTGTCTATCATGAACTAATGGGAGTTGTTTTCTATCATGAACTAATGGGAGTTGTTGCCTATCATAAACTAATGGAAGTTGTTGTTTATCATGAGCTAATGGGAATTGTTTTCTATCATAAATAATGGGAGTTGTTGTGTATCATGAACTAATGGGAGTTGTTGCCTATCATAAACTAATGGGAGTTTTTGCCTATCATGAACTAATTGGAGTTGTTGTCTAACATAAACTAATGGAAATTGTTGCATATCATGAACTAATGGGAGTTGTTGTCTATCATAAAATAATGGGAGTTGTTGTCTATCATGAACTAATGGGAGTTGTTGCCTTTCATGAACTAATGGGAGTTGTTGCTTATCAAAAACTAATTTAAGTTGTTGTCTATCATGAACTAATGGGAGTTGTTGCTTATCATAAACTAATGGGAGTTGTTGCCTATCATAAACTAATGGGAGTTTTTGCCTATCAAATACTAATGGGAGTTGTTGTCTATCATGAACTAATGGGAGTTTTTGTCTATCATAAACTAATGGGAGTTGTTGTCTATCATGAACTAATGGGAGTTTTTGTCTATCATAAACTAATGGGAGTTGTTGTCTAATATGAACTAATGGGAGTTGTTGCCTATCATAAACTAATGGGAGTTGTGTAACATAAACTAATGGGAGTTATCGCCTATCATGAATTAATAGGAGTTGTTGCCTATCAAAAATTAATGGAAGTTGTTGTCTATCATGAATTAATGGGAGTTGTTGCCTTTCATAAACTAATGGAATTTGTTGCATATCATGAACTAATGGGAGTTGTTGTCTTTCATAAAATAATGGGAGTTGTTGTCTAACAGGAACTAATGGGATTTGTTGCCTATCATGAACTACTGGGAGTTGTTGCCTATCATAAACTAATGGGAGTTGTGTAACATAAACTAATGGGAGTTGTCGCCTATCATGAACTAATGGGAGTTGTTGCCTATCATAAACTAATGGAAGTTGTTGTCTATTATGAACTAATGGGAGTTGTTGCCTATCATGAACTTATGTGAGTTGTTGTCTATCATAAACTTATGGGAGTTTTTGTCTATCATGAACTAGTGGGAATTGTTACCTATCAGGAACAAATGGGAGTTGTTGTCTATCATGAAATAATGGAAGCTGTTGTCTATAATGAACTAATGGGAGTTGTTGCCTATCATGATTTAATGTGAGTTGTTGTCTATCATTAACTAATGGGAGTTGTTGTCTATCATGAACTAATGGGAGTTGTTGCCTATCATAAACTAATGGGAGTTTTTGCCTGTCATGAACTAATTGGAGTTGTTGTCTAACATAAACTAATGGAAAATGTTGCATATCATGAACTAATGGGAATTGTTGTCTATCATAAAATAATGGGAGTTGTTGTCTATCATGAACTAATGGGAGTTGTTTTCTATCATGAACTAATGGGAGTTGTTGCCTATCATAAACTAATGGAAGTTGTTGTCTATCATGAGCTAATGGGAGTTGTTGTCTATCATAAATAATGGGATTTGTTGTGTATCATGAACTATTGGGAGTTGTTGCCTATCATAAACTAATGGGAGTTTTTGCCTATCATGAACTAATTGGAGTTGTTGTCTAACATAAACTAATGGAAATTGTTGCATATCATGAACTAATGTGAGTTGTTGTCTATCATAAAATAATGGGAGTTGTTGTCTATCATGAACTAATGGGAGTTGTTGTCTATCATGAACTAATGGGAGTTGTTGCCTATCATATACTAATGGAAGTTGTTGTCTATCATGAGCTAATGGGAGTTTTTGCCTTTCATAAACTAATGGGAGTTGTTGCTTATCAAAAACTAATTTAAGTTGTTGTCTATCATGAACTAATGGGAGTTGTTGCTTATCATAAACTAATGGGAGTTGTTGCCTATCATAAACTAATGGGAGTTTTTGCCTATCAAATACTAATGGGAGTTGTTGTCTATCATGAACTAATGGGAGTTTTTGTCTATCATAAACTAATGGGAGTTGTTGCCTATCATGATCTAATGGGAGTTTTTGTCTATCATAAACTAATGGGAGTTGTTGTCTAATATGAACTAATGGGAGTTGTTGCCTAAAATAAACTAATGGGAGTTGTGTAACATAAACTAATGGGAGTTATCGCCTATCATGAATTAATAGGAGTTGTTGCCTATCAAAAATTAATGAAAGTTGTTGTCTATCATGAATTAATGGGAGTTGTTGCCTTTCATAAACTAATGGAAGTTGTTGCATATCATGAACTAATGGGAGTTGTTGTCTATCATAAAATAATGGGAGTTGTTGTCTAACAGGAACTAATGGGATTTGTTGCCTATCATGAACTACTGGGAGTTGTTGCCTATCAAAAACTAATGGGAGTTGTGTAACATAAACTAATGGGAGTTGTCGCCTATCATGAACTAATGGGAGTTGTTGCCTATCATAAACTAATGGAAGTTGTTGTCTATTATGAACTAATGGGAGTTGTTGCCTATCATGAACTTATGTGAGTTGTTGTCTATCATAAACTTATGGGAGTTTTTGTCTATCATGAACTAGTGGGAGTTGTTACCTATCATGAACAAATGTGAGTTGTTGTCTATCATGAAATAATGGAAGCTGTTGTCTATAATGAACTAATGGCAGTTGTTGCCTATCATGAACTAATGTGAGTTGTTGTCTATCATTAACTAATGGGAGTTGTTGTCTATCATGAACTAATGGGAGTTGTTGCCTATCATAAACTAATGGGAGTTTTTGCCTATCATGAACTTATTGGAGTTGTTCTCTAACATAAACTAATGGAAAATGTTGCATATCATGAACTAATGGGAATTGTTGTCTATCATAAAATAATGGGAGTTGTTGTCTATCATGAACTAATGGGAGTTGTTTTCTATCATGAACTAATGGGAGTTGTTTCCTATCATAAACTAATGGAAGTTGTTGTCTATCATGAGCTAATGGGAGTTGTTGTCTATCATAAATAATGGGAGTTGTTGTGTATCATGAACTAATGGGATTTGTTGCCTATCATAAACTAATGGGAGTTTTTGCCTATCATGAACTAATTGGAGTTGTTGTCTAACATAAACTAATGGAAATTGTTGCATATCATGAACTAATGGGAGTTGTTGTCTATCATAAAATAATGGGAGTTGTTGCCTATCATGAACTAATGGGAGTTGTTGTCTATTATGAACTAATGGGAGTTGTTGCCTATCATAAACTAATGGAAGTTGTTGTCTATCATGAGCTAATGGGAGTTGTTGCCTTTCATGAACTAATGGGAGTTGTTGCTTATCAAAAACTAATTTAAGTTGTTGTCTATCGTGAACTAATGGGAGTTGTTGCTTATCATAAACTAATGGGAGTTGTTGCCTATCATAAACTAATGGGAGTTTTTGCCTATCAAATACTAATGGGAGTTGTTGTCTATCATGAACTAATGGGAGTTTTTGTCTATCATAAACTAATGGGAGTTGTTGTCTATCATGAACTAATGGGAGTTGTTGTCTATCATAAACTAATGTGAGTTGTTGTCTAACATGAACTAATGGGAGTTGTTGCCTATAATAAACTAATGGGAGTTGTGTAACATAAACTAATGGGGGTTGTCGCCTATCATGAATTAATAGGAGTTGTTGCCTATCAAAAATTAATGGAAGTTGTTGTCTATCATGAATTAATGGGAGTTGTTGCCTTTCATAAACTAATGGAAGTTGTTGCATATCATGAACTAATGGGAGTTGTTGTCTATTATAAAATAATGGGAGTTGTTGTCTAACAGGAACTAATGGGATTTGTTGCCTATCATGAACTACTGGGAGTTGTTGCCTATCATAAACTAATGGCAGTTGTTGTCTATTATGAACTAATGGGAGTTGTTGCCTATCATGAACTTATGTGAGTTGTTGTCTATCATAAACTTATGGGAGTTTTGATCTATCATGAACTAGTGTGAGTTGTTACCTATCATGAACAAATGGGAGTTGTTGTCTATCATGAAATAATGGAAGCTTTTGTCTATAATGAACTAATGGGAGTTGTTGCCTATCATGAACTAATGTGAGTTGTTGCCTATCATGATCTAATGGGAGTTTTTGTCTATCATAAACTAATGGGAGTTGTTGTCTAATATGAACTAATGGGAGTTGTTGCCTATCATAAACTAATGGGAGTTGTGTAACATAAACTAATGGGAGTTATCGCCTATCATGAATTAATAGGGAGTTGTTGCCTATCAAAAATTAATGAAAGTTGTTGTCTATCATGAATTAATGGGAGTTGTTGCTTTTCATAAACTAATGGAAGTTGTTGCATATCATGAACTAATGGGAGTTGTTGTCTATCATAAAATAATGGGAGTTGTTGTCTAACAGGAACTAATGGGATTTGTTGCCTATCATGAACTACTGGGAGTTGTTGCCTATCAAAAACTAATGGGAGTTGTGTAACATAAACTAATGGGAGTTGTCGCCTATCATGAACTAATGGGAGTTGTTGCCTATCATAAACTAATGGAAGTTGTTGTCTATTATGAACTAATGGGAGTTGTTGCCTATCATGAACTTATGTGAGTTGTTGTCTATCATAAACTTATGGGAGTTTTTGTCTATCATGAACTAGTGGGAGTTGTTACCTATCATGAACAAATGGGAGTTGTTGTCTATCATGAAATAATGGAAGCTGTTGTCTATAATGAACTAATGGCAGTTGTTGCCTATCATGAACTAATGTGAGTTGTTGTCTATCATTAACTAATGGGAGTTGTTGTCTATCATGAACTAATGGGAGTTGTTGCCTATCATAAACTAATGGGAGTTTTTGCCTATCATGAACTTATTGGAGTTGTTCTCTAACATAAACTAATGGAAAATGTTGCATATCATGAACTAATGGGAATTGTTGTCTATCATAAAATAATGGGAGTTGTTGTCTATCATGAACTAATGGGAGTTGTTTTCTATCATGAACTAATGGGAGTTGTTTCCTATCATAAACTAATGGAAGTTGTTGTCTATCATGAGCTAATGGGAGTTGTTGTCTATCATAAATAATGGGAGTTGTTGTGTATCATGAACTAATGGGATTTGTTGCCTATCATAAACTAATGGGAGTTTTTGCCTATCATGAACTAATTGGAGTTGTTGTCTAACATAAACTAATGGAAATTGTTGCATATCATGAACTAATGGGAGTTGTTGTCTATCATAAAATAATGGGAGTTTTTGCCTATCATGAACTAATGGGAGTTGTTGTCTATTATGAACTAATGGGAGTTGTTGCCTATCATAAACTAATGGAAGTTGTTGTCTATCATGAGCTAATGGGAGTTGTTGCCTTTCATGAACTAATGGGAGTTGTTGCTTATCAAAAACTAATTTAAGTTGTTGTCTATCGTGAACTAATGGGAGTTGTTGCTTATCATAAACTAATGGGAGTTGTTGCCTATCATAAACTAATGGGAGTTTTTGCCTATCAAATACTAATGGGAGTTGTTGTCTATCATGAACTAATGGGAGTTTTTGTCTATCATAAACTAATGGGAGTTGTTGTCTATCATGAACTAATGGGAGTTGTTGTCTATCATAAACTAATGTGAGTTGTTGTCTAACATGAACTAATGGGAGTTGTTGCCTATAATAAACTAATGGGAGTTGTGTAACATAAACTAATGGGGGTTGTCGCCTATCATGAATTAATAGGAGTTGTTGCCTATCAAAAATTAATGGAAGTTGTTGTCTATCATGAATTAATGGGAGTTGTTGCCTTTCATAAACTAATGGAAGTTGTTGCATATCATGAACTAATGGGAGTTGTTGTCTATTATAAAATAATGGGAGTTGTTGTCTAACAGGAACTAATGGGATTTGTTGCCTATCATGAACTACTGGGAGTTGTTGCCTATCATAAACTAATGGCAGTTGTTGTCTATTATGAACTAATGGGAGTTTTTGCCTATCATGAACTTATTGGAGTTGTTCTCTAACATAAACTAATGGAAAATGTTGCATATCATGAACTAATGGGAATTGTTGTCTATCATAAAATAATGGGAGTTGTTGTCTATCATGAACTAATGGGAGTTGTTTTCTATCATGAACTAATGGGAGTTGTTTCCTATCATAAACTAATGGAAGTTGTTGTCTATCATGAGCTAATGGGAGTTGTTGTCTATCATAAATAATGGGAGTTGTTGTGTATCATGAACTAATGGGATTTGTTGCCTATCATAAACTAATGGGAGTTTTTGCCTATCATGAACTAATTGGAGTTGTTGTCTAACATAAACTAATGGAAATTGTTGCATATCATGAACTAATGGGAGTTGTTGTCTATCATAAAATAATGGGAGTTTTTGCCTATCATGAACTAATGGGAGTTGTTGTCTATTATGAACTAATGGGAGTTGTTGCCTATCATAAACTAATGGAAGTTGTTGTCTATCATGAGCTAATGGGAGTTGTTGCCTTTCATGAACTAATGGGAGTTGTTGCTTATCAAAAACTAATTTAAGTTGTTGTCTATCGTGAACTAATGGGAGTTGTTGCTTATCATAAACTAATGGGAGTTGTTGCCTATCATAAACTAATGGGAGTTTTTGCCTATCAAATACTAATGGGAGTTGTTGTCTATCATGAACTAATGGGAGTTTTTGTCTATCATAAACTAATGGGAGTTGTTCTCTATCATGAACTAATGGGAGTTGTTGTCTATCATAAACTAATGTGAGTTGTTGTCTAACATGAACTAATGGGAGTTGTTGCCTATAATAAACTAATGGGAGTTGTGTAACATAAACTAATGGGGGGTTGTCGCCTATCATGAATTAATAGGAGTTGTTGCCTATCAAAAATTAATGGAAGTTGTTGTCTATCATGAATTAATGGGAGTTGTTGCCTTTCATAAACTAATGGAAGTTGTTGCATATCATGAACTAATGGGAGTTGTTGTCTATTATAAAATAATGGGAGTTGTTGTCTAACAGGAACTAATGGGATTTGTTGCCTATCATGAACTACTGGGAGTTGTTGCCTATCATAAACTAATGGCAGTTGTTGTCTATTATGAACTAATGGGAGTTTTTGCCTATCATGAACTTATGTGAGTTGTTGTCTATCATAAACTTATGGGAGTTTTGATCTATCATGAACTAGTGTGAGTTGTTACCTATCATGAACAAATGGGAGTTGTTGTCTATCATGAAATAATGGAAGCTTTTGTCTATAATGAACTAATGGGAGTTGTTGCCTATCATGAACTAATGTGAGTTGTTGCCTATCATGATCTAATGGGAGTTTTTGTCTATCATAAACTAATGGGAGTTGTTGTCTAATATGAACTAATGGGAGTTGTTGCCTATCATAAACTAATGGGAGTTGTGTAACATAAACTAATGGGAGTTATCGCCTATCATGAATTAATAGGAGTTGTTGCCTATCAAAAATTAATGAAAGTTGTTGTCTATCATGAATTAATGGGAGTTGTTGCTTTTCATAAACTAATGGAAGTTGTTGCATATCATGAACTAATGGGAGTTGTTGTCTATCATAAAATAATGGGAGTTGTTGTCTAACAGGAACTAATGGGATTTGTTGCCTATCATGAACTACTGGGAGTTGTTGCCTATCAAAAACTAATGGGAGTTGTGTAACATAAACTAATGGGAGTTGTCGCCTATCATGAACTAATGGGAGTTGTTGCCTATCATAAACTAATGGAAGTTGTTGTCTATTATGAACTAATGGGAGTTGTTGCCTATCATGAACTTATGTGAGTTGTTGTCTATCATAAACTTATGGGAGTTTTTGTCTATCATGAACTAGTGGGAGTTGTTACCTATCATGAACAAATGGGAGTTGTTGTCTATCATGAAATAATGGAAGCTGTTGTCTATAATGAACTAATGGCAGTTGTTGCCTATCATGAACTAATGTGAGTTGTTGTCTATCATTAACTAATGGGAGTTGTTGTCTATCATGAACTAATGGGAGTTGTTGCCTATCATAAACTAATGGGAGTTTTTGCCTATCATGAACTTATTGGAGTTGTTCTCTAACATAAACTAATGGAAAATGTTGCATATCATGAACTAATGGGAATTGTTGTCTATCATAAAATAATGGGAGTTGTTGTCTATCATGAACTAATGGGAGTTGTTTTCTATCATGAACTAATGGGAGTTGTTTCCTATCATAAACTAATGGAAGTTGTTGTCTATCATGAGCTAATGGGAGTTGTTGTCTATCATAAATAATGGGAGTTGTTGTGTATCATGAACTAATGGGATTTGTTGCCTATCATAAACTAATGGGAGTTTTTGCCTATCATGAACTAATTGGAGTTGTTGTCTAACATAAACTAATGGAAATTGTTGCATATCATGAACTAATGGGAGTTGTTGTCTATCATAAAATAATGGGAGTTTTTGCCTATCATGAACTAATGGGAGTTGTTGTCTATTATGAACTCATGGGAGTTGTTGCCTATCATAAACTAATGGAAGTTGTTGTCTATCATGAGCTAATGGGAGTTGTTGCCTTTCATGAACTAATGGGAGTTGTTGCTTATCAAAAACTAATTTAAGTTGTTGTCTATCGTGAACTAATGGGAGTTGTTGCTTATCATAAACTATCGGGAGTTGTTGCCTATCATAAACTAATGGGAGTTTTTGCCTATCAAATACTAATGGGAGTTGTTGTCTATCATGAACTAATGGGAGTTTTTGTCTATCATAAACTAATGGGAGTTGTTGTCTATCATGAACTAATGGGAGTTGTTGTCTATCATAAACTAATGTGAGTTGTTGTCTAACATGAACTAATGGGAGTTGTTGCCTATAATAAACTAATGGGAGTTGTGTAACATAAACTAATGGGGGTTGTCGCCTATCATGAATTAATAGGAGTTGTTGCCTATCAAAAATTAATGGAAGTTGTTGTCTATCATGAATTAATGGGAGTTGTTGCCTTTCATAAACTAATGGAAGTTGTTGCATATCATGAACTAATGGGAGTTGTTGTCTATTATAAAATAATGGGAGTTGTTGTCTAACAGGAACTAATGGGATTTGTTGCCTATCATGAACTACTGGGAGTTGTTGCCTATCATAAACTAATGGAAGTTGTTGTCTATTATGAACTAATGGGAGTTGTTGCCTATCATGAACTTATGTGAGTTGTTGTCTATCATAAACTTATGGGAGTTTTGATCTATCATGAACTAGTGTGAGTTGTTACCTATCATGAACAAATGGGAGTTGTTGTCTATCATGAAATAATGGAAGCTTTTGTCTATAATGAACTAATGGGAGTTGTTGCCTATCATGAACTAATGTGAGTTGTTGTCTATCATTAACTAATGGGAGTTGATGTCTATCATGCACTAATGGGAGTTGTTGCCTATCATAAACTAATTGAAGTTGTTGTCTATCATAAACTAATGGGAGTTGTTGCCTATCATGAACTAATGGGAGTTGTTGCCTATCATAAACTAATGGGAGTTATTGTCTATCATAAACTAATGGGAGTAGTTGTCTATCATGAAATAATGCGAGTTGTTGTCTATCATGAACTAATGGGAGTTGTTGTCTATCATGAATTAATGGGAGTTGTTGTCAATCATAAACTAATGGCAGTTGTTGCCTATCATGACTTAATGGAAGTTGTTCCCTATCATAAACTAATGGAAGTTGTTGCCTATCATAAACTAATGGAAGTTGTTGTCTATCATAAACTAATGGGAGTTGTTGTCTAACATAAACTAATGGGAGTTGTTGCCTATCATAAGCTAATGGACGTTGTTGTCTATCATGAACTAATGGGAGTTGTTGTCTAACATGAACTAATGGAGTTGGTGTCTAACATGAACTAATGGGATTTGTTGCCTATCATAAACTAATGGAAGTTGTTGCCTATCTTGAACTAATGGGAGTTGTTGCCTATCATGAAATAATGCGAGTATTTGGTTATCATGAACTAATGAGATTTTTTGCCTTTCATAAACTAATGGGAGTTGTTGCCTGTCATAAACTAATGGGACTTGTTGTCTATCATGAACTAATGGGAGTTGTTGTCTATCATAAACTAATGGGAGTTGTTGTCTAACATGAACTAATGCGAGTTGTTGCCTATCATGAACTAATGGGAGTTGTTGTCTAACATGAAATAATGGAAGTTGTTGTCTATTATGAACTAATGGGAGTTGTTGCCTATCATGAACTAATGTGAGTTGTTGTCTATTATAAACTAATGGGAGTTGTTGTCTATCATGAACTAATGGGAGTTGTTACCTATCATAAACTAATGGGAGTTGTTGTCTATCATAAATTAATGGGAGTTGTTGCCTATCATAAACTAATGGAAGTTGTTGTCTATCATGGAAAAATGGAAGTTGTTGTCTATCATAAAATAATGGAAGTTGTTGTCCATCATGAACTAATGGGAGTTGTTGCCTATCATAAACTTATGGAAGTTGTAGTCTATCATAAACTAATGTGAGTTGTTGCCTATCATAAACTAATGGGAGTTGTTGCCTTTCATAAACTAATGGGAGTAGTTGCATATCATGAACTAATGGGAGTTGTTGTCTATCATAAAATAATACGAGTTGTTGGTTATCATGAACTAATGGGAGTTGTTGTCTATCATGAACTAATGGGAGTTGTTGCATATCATGAACTCATGTGAGTTGTTGTCTATCATAAACTAATGGGACTTGTTGTCTATCATGAACTAATAGGAGTTGTTGTCTATCATAAACTAATGGGAGTTGTGTGCTATCATGAACTAATGGGAGTTGTTGCCTATCATAAACTAATGGGAGTTGTTGTCTATCATGAACTAATGGGAGTTGTTGTCTATCATGAATTAATGGGAGTTGTTGTCAATCATAAAATAATGGCAGTTGTTGCCTATCATGACTTAATGGAAGTTGTTGCCTATCATAAACTAATGTAAGTTGTTGCCTATCATAAACTAATGGAAGTTGTTGTCTATCATAAACTAATGGGAGTTGTCTAACATAAACTAATGGGAGTTGTTGCCTATCATAAGCTAATGGAAGTTGTTGTCTATCATGAACTAATGGGAGTTGTTGTCTAACATGAACTAATGGGAGTTGTTGCATATCATGAACAAATGGGAGTTGGTGCCTATCATAAACTAATGGAAGTTGTTGTCTATCAAAAACTAATGGGAGTTGGTGTCTAACATGAACTAATGGGAGTTGTTGCCTATCATAAACTAATGGAAAATGTTGTATATCATGAACTAATGGGAGTTGTTGCCTATCATGAACTAATTTGAGTTGTTGTCTATCATGAACTAATGGGAGTTGTTGCCTTTCATAAACTAATGGGAGTTGTTGCCTATCATAAACTAATGGGAGTTGTTGCCTATCATAAACTAATGGGAGTTGTTGCCTATCATGAATTAATGTGAGTTGTTGTCTATCATAAACTAATGGGAGTTGTTGTCTAACATGAACTAATGGGAGTTGTTGCCTATCATGAACTAATGGGAGTTGTTGTCTATCATGAAATAATGGAAGTTGTTGTCTATTATGAACTAATGGGAATTGTTGCCTATCATGAACTAATGTGAGTTGTTGTCTATTATAAACTAATGGGAGTTGTTGTCTATCATGGAAAAATGGAAGTTGTTGTCTATCATAAAATAATGGAAGTTGTTGTCCATCATGAACTAATGGGAGTTGTTGCCTATCATAAACTAATGGGAGTAGTTGCATATCATGAACTAATGGGAGTTGTTGTCTATCATGAAATAATGCGAGTTGTTGGTTATCATGAACTAATGGGAGTTGTTGCCTATCATAAACTAATCTGAGTTTTTGCCTCTCATGAACTAATGGGAGTTGTTGTCTAGCATGAAATAATGGGAGTTGTTGCCTATCATGAACTAATGGAAGTTGTTGTCTGTCATGAACTAATGGGAGTTGATGCCTATCATGAACTAATGGAAGTTGTTGTCTATCATGAACTAATGGGAGTTGTTGCCTATCATAAACTAATGGAAGTTGTTGTCTATCATAAACTAATGGGAGTTGTTGCCTATCATAAACTAATTGGAGTATTTGCCTATCATAAACTAATGGGAGTTGTTGCCTATCATTAACTAATGGGAGTTGTTGTCTATCATAAACTAATGGGAGTTGTTGTCTATCATGAACTAACGGAGTTGTTGCCTATCAAATACTAATGGGAGTTGTTGCCCTTCATAAACTAATTGGAGTTGTTGCATATCATGAACTAATGGGAGTTGTTGTCTATCATGAACTAATGGGAGTTGTTGTCTAACATGAACTACTGGGAGTTGTTGCCTATCATAAACTAATGGGAGTTGTGTAACATAAACTAATGGGAGTTGTCGCCTATCATGAATTAATAGGAGTTGTTGCCTATCAAAAATTAATGGAAGTTGTTGTCTATCATGAATTAATGGGAGTTGTTGCCTTTCATAAACTAATGGGAGTTGTTGCATATCATGAACTAATGGGAGTTGTTGTGTATCATAAAATAATGGGAGTTGTTGTCTAACAGGAACTAATGGGATTTGTTGCCTATCATGAACTACTGGGAGTTGTTGCCTATCATAAACTAATGGGAGTTGTGTAACATAAACTAATAGGAGTCGTCGCCTATCATGAACTAATGGGAGTTGTTGCCTATCATAAACTAATGGAAGTTGTTGTCTATTATGAACTAATGGGAATTGTTGCCTATCATGAACTTATGTGAGTTGTTGTCTATCATAAAATTATGGGAGTTTTTGTCTATCATGAACTAGTGGGAGTTGTTACCTATCATGAACAAATGGGAGTTGTTGCCTATCATGAACTAATGGAAGTTGTTGTCTATTATGAACTAATGGAAGTTGTTGTCTATCTTGAACTAATGGGAGTTGTTGTCTATCATTAACTAATGGGTCATGTTGTCTAACATGAACTAATGGGAGTTGTTGCCTATCATAAACTAATGGGAGTTGTTGTCTATCATAAATTAATGGAAGTTGTTGTCTATCATAAACTAATGGGAGTTGTTGCCTATCATAAACTAATGGGAGTTGTTGTCTATGATGAACTAATGGGAGTTGTTGCCTTTCATAAACTAATGGGAGTTGTTGCATATCATGAACTAATGGGAGTTGTTGCCTATCATAAACTAATGGAAGTTGATGTCTATCATGAGCTAATGGGAGTTGTTGCCTATCATGAACTACTGGGAGTTGTTGCTTATCAAAAAACTAATTTAAGTTGTTGTCTATCATGAACTAATGGGAGTTGTTGCTTATCATAAACTAATGGGAGTTGTTGCCTATCATAAACTAATGGGAGTTTTTGCCTATCAAATACTAATGGAAGTTGTTGTCTATCATAAACTAATGGGAGTTGTTGTCTATCATATACTAATGGGAGTTGTTGTCTATCATGAACTAATGGGAGTTATTGACTATCATAAACTAATGGGAGTTTTTGTCTATCATGAACTAATGGGAGTTGTTGTCTATCATGTACTAATGTGAGTTGTTGTCTATCATGAACTAATGGGAGTTGTTGCCTATCATAAACGAATGGGAGTTGTTGCCTATCATAAACTAATGGAAGTTGTTGTATATCATGAACTAATGGGAGTTGTTGTCTATCATAAACTAATTGGAGTTGTGTAACATAAACTAATGATAGTTTTTGCCTATCATGAACTAATGGGAGTTGTTGTCTATCATAAACTAATGGAAGTTGTTGTCTATCATGAACTAATATGAGTTGTTGCCTATCATGAGCTAATGTGAGTTGTTGTCTATCATGAACTAATGGGGGTTCTTGTCTATCATAAACTAATGGGAGTTGTTGTCTATCATGAATAATGGGAGTTGTTGTGTATCATGAACTAATGAAAGTTGTTGCCTATCATAAACTATTGGGAGTTGTTGTCTAACATAAACTAATGGAAGTTGTTGCATTTCATGAACTAATGGGAGTTGTTGTCTATTATAAAATAATGGGAGTTGTTGCCTATCATAAACTAATGGAAGTTGTTGTCTATCATGAGCTAATTGGAGTTGTTGTCTTTCATGAACTAATGGGAGTTGTTGCTTATCTTAAACTAATTTAAGTTGTTGTCTATCATGAACTAATGGGAGTTGTTGCTTATCATAAAATAATGGGAGTTGTTGCCTATCATAAACTAATGGGAGTTTTTGCCTATCAACTACTAATGGGAGTTGTTGTCTATCATGAACTAATGGGAGTTGTTGTCTATCATAAACTAATGGGAGTTGTTGTCTATCATGAACTAATGGGAGTTGTTGTCTATCATAAACTAATGGGAGTTGTTGTCTAACATGAACTAATGGGAGTTGTTGCCTATCATAAACTAATGGGAGTTGTGTAACATAAACTAATGGGAGTTTTCGCCTATCATGAATTAATTGGAGTTGTTGCCTATCAAAACTAATGGAAGTTGTTGTCTATCATGAATTAATGGGAGTTGTTGCCCTTCATAAAATAATGGAAGTTGTTTCATATCATGAACTAATGTGAGTGTTGTCTATCATAAAATAATGTGAGTTGTTGTCTATCATGAACTAATGGGAGTTGTTGTCTATCATGAACTAATGGGAGTTGTTGCCTATCATAAACTAATGGAAGTTGTTGTCTATCATGAGCTAATGGGAGTTGTTGTCTATCATAAATAATGGGAGTTGTTGTGTATCATGAACTAATGGGAGTTGTTGCCTATCATAAACTAATGGGAGTTTCTGCCTATCATGAACTAATTGGAGTTGTTGTCTAACATAAACTAATGGAAAATGTTGCATATCATGAACTAATGGGAGTTGTTGTCTAATATGAACTAATGGGAGTTGTTGTCTATCATGAACTAATGGGAGTTGTTGCCTATCATAAACTAATGGAAGTTGTTGTCTATCATGAGCTAATGGGAGTTGTTGCCTTTCATGAACTAATGGGAGTTGTTGCTTATCAAAAACTAATTTAAGTTGTTGTCTATCATGAACTAATGGGAGTTGTTGCTTATCATAAACTAATGGGAGTTGTTGCCTATCATAAACTAATGGGAATGTTGTCTAACATGAACTACTGGGAGTTGTTGCCTATCATAAACTAATGGGAGTTGTGTAACATAAACTAATGGGAGTTGTCGCCTATCATGAATTAATAGGAGTTGTTGCCTATCAAAAATTAATGGAAGTTGTTGTCTATCATGAATTAATTGGAGTTGTTGCCTTTCATAAACTAATGGGAGTTGTTGCATATCATGAACTAATGGGAGTTGTTGTCTATCATAAAATAATGGGAGTTGTTGTCTAACAGGAACTAATGGGATTTGTTGCCTATCATGAACTACTGGGAGTTGTTGCCTATCATAAACTAATGGGAGTTGTGTAACATAAACTAATGGGAGTTGTCGCCTATCATGAACTAATGGGAGTTGTTGCCTATCATAAACTAATGGAAGTTGTTGTCTATTATGAACTAATGGGAGTTGTTGCCTATCATTAACTTATGTGAGTTGTTGTCTATCATAAACTTATGGGAGTTTTTGTCTATCATGAACTAGTGGGAGTTGTTACCTATCATGAACAAATGGGAGTTGTTGCCTATCATGAACTAATGGGAGTTGTTGTCTATTATGAACTAATGGAAGTTGTTGTCTATCTTGAACTAATGGGAGTTGTTGTCTATCATTAACTAATGGGTCATGTTGTCTAACATGAACTAATGGGAGTTGTTGCCTATCATAAACTAATGGGAGTTGTTGTCTATTATAAACTAATGGAAGTTGTTGTCTATCATGAAATAATGGGAGTTGTTTTCTATCATAAACTAATGGGAGTTGTTGCCTATCATAAACTAATGGGAGTTGTTGTCTATGATGAACTAATGGGAGTTGTTGCCTTTCATAAACTAATGGGAGTTGTCGCCTATCATGAACTACTGGGAGTTGTTGCTTATCAAAAAACTAATTTAAGTTGTTGTCTATCATGAACTAATGGGAGTTGTTCCTTATCATAAACTAATGGGAGTTGTTGCCTATCATAAACTAATGGGAGTTTTTGCCTATCGAATACTAATGGAAGTTGTTGTCTATCATAAACTAATGGGAGTTGTTGTCTATCATATACTAAAGGGAGTTGTTGTCTATCATGAACTAATGGGAGTTGTTGACTATCATAAACTAATGGGAGTTGTTGTCTATCATGAACTAATGGGAGTTGTTGTCTATCATGTACTAATGTGAGTTGTTGTCTATCATGAACTAATGGGAGTTGTTGCCTATCATAAACGAATGGGAGTTGTTGCCTATCATAAACTAATGGAAGTTGTTGTATATCATGAACTAATGGGAGTTGTTGTCTATCATAAACTAATTGGAGTTGTGTAACATAAACTAATGGGAGTTGTTGCCTATCATGAATTAATTGGAGTTGTTGTCTATCATGAATAATGGGAGTTGTTGTGTATCATGAACTAATGGGAGTTGTTGCCTATCATAAACTAATGGGAGTTGTTGTCTAACATAAACTAATGGAAGTTGTTGCATATCATGAACTAATGGGAGTTGTTGTCTATTATAAAATAATGGGAGTTGTTGTCTATCATGAACTAATGGGAGTTGTTGTCTATCATGAACTACTGGAAGTTGTTGCCTATCAT
This sequence comes from Bulinus truncatus, assembly GCA_021962125.1. Classification (NCBI taxonomy): domain Eukaryota; kingdom Metazoa; phylum Mollusca; class Gastropoda; family Planorbidae; genus Bulinus; species Bulinus truncatus. Next base: position 788,752 of record JAGDYQ010000110.1, on the reverse strand, counting down.
AAACTAGTGGAAGTTGTTGTCTATCATGAGCTAATGGGAGTTGTTGTCTATCATGAACTTATGGGAGTTGTTGTCTATCATAAACTAATGGGAGTTGTTGTCTAACATGAACTAATGGGAGTTGTTGCCTATCATAAACTAATGGGAGTTGTGTAACATAAACTAATGGGAGTTGTTGCCTATCATGAATTAATTGGAGTTGTTGCCTATCAAAAACTAATGGAAGTTGTTGTCTATCATGAATTAATGGGAGTTGTTGCCTTTCATAAATTAATGGATGTTGTTTCATATCATGAACTAATGTGAGTTGTTGTCTATCATAAAATAATGTGAGTTGTTGTCTATCATGAACTAATGGGAGTTGTTGTCTATCATGAACTAATGGGAGTTGTTGCCTATCATAAACTAATGGGAGTTGTTGTCAATCATAAACTAATGGAAGTTGTTGTCTATCATAAACTAATGGGAGTTGTTGTCTATCATAATCTAATGGGAGTTGTTGCCTATCATGAACTAATGATAGTGGTTGTCTATCATGAACTAATGGGAGTTGTTGTCTATCATAATCTAATGGGAGTTGTTGCCTATCATGAACTAATGGGAGTTGTTGTCTATCATAAACTAATAAACTAATGGGAGTTGTTGCCTATCATAAACTAATAAACTTATGGAAGTTGTTTTCTATCATAAACTAATAAACTAAAGGGGGTTGTTGCCAATCATGAACTAATGGGAGTTGTTGTCTTTTATAAACTAATAAACTAATGGGAGTTGTTGTCTATCATAAACTAATAAACTAATGAGAGTTGTTGCCTATCATGAACTAATGGGAGTTGTTGTCTATCATAAACTAATAAACTAATGGGAGTTGTTGCCTATCATAAACTAATAAACTTATGGAAGTTGTTTTCTATCATAAACTAATAAACTAAAGGGGGTTGTTGCCAATCATGAACTAATGGGAGTTGTTGTCTTTTATAAACTAATAAACTAATGGGAGTTGTTGTCTATCATAAACTAATAAACTAATGGGAGTTGTTTCCTATCATAAACTAATGGGAGTTGTTGCCAATCATAAACTAATTATTTCCACCAGAAATTCAGAGAAAAAGTTTGATGTTACATGAATTGATAATTAAATATTTAGAAAAAAAAGATTTTTTTACGTACCAGGCGGGTAAAATGAAAAAAAGATGTTTCTTGATCTTTTTTAAAAATTTGAACATCAGGGCCGGTCCTAGGTTCGTTTCGCCTCGCGTAAGTTGAACAACAACATCTCTGTCTCAAACTGCTGATATCTTGAGTCAGTCTGCACATAGTCACAACATCTCTGTCTCAAACTGCTGATATCTGGAGTCAGTCTGCACATAGTCACAACATCTCTGTCTCAAACTGCTGATATCTTGAGTCAGTCTGCACATAGTCCCAATATCTCTGTCTCAAACTGCTGATATCTTGAGTCATTCTGCACATAGTCACAATATCTCTGTCTCAAACTGCTGATATCTTGAGTCAGTCTGCACATAGTCACAATATCTCTGTCTCAAACTGCTGATATCTTGAGTCAGTCTGCACATAGTCACAACATCTCTGTCTCAAACTGCTGATATCTTGAGTCAGTCTGCACATAGTCCCAATATCACTGTCTCAAACTGCTGATATCTTGAGTCATTCTGCACATAGTCACAATATCTCTGTCTCAAACTGCTGATATCTTGTGTCAGTCTGCACATAGTCACAACATCTCTGTCTCTCTCAAACAGATGTTTAATGATGGAAAGATATTCATCAATACATGGTTTTTTATCTTCACTGTATTTACTGGTTCAACTCAATTTTACAAATATATCTGGTCATTATGCCTGGGGAGATAAGAGTGTAGCTAGAATTTCCCCCTTCCCCCACCCGGCGCTGAGTGGTGCTCACAAAGTTCAATGGGGCCTACATAGTGCCCACAAAATTTAATGTGGCACACATAGTTGATTGGGGCCGGCATATCTTAATGGGGCCCATCAAGCTGGAAGTATTCTCTTATTTTGGTAATAAATGTAATTTTATCTGTTACATGGACCCATATGCTCTATTTGCAAAAGGTCACGTGACTGCTATCAGCGGCCCTGCTCATACATTCATCAGTATAACAGAAATACTAAACAATTGATTCATACATTCATCAGTATAACAGAAATACTAAACAATTGATTCATACATTCATCAGTATAAGAGAAATACTAAACAATTGATTCATACATTCATCAGTATAACAGACATACTAAACAATTGATTCATACATTCATCAGTATAACAGAAATACTAAACAATTGATTCATACATTCATCAGTATAACAGAAATACTAAACAATTGATTCATACATTCATCAGTATAACAGAAATACTAAACAGTTGATTCATACATTCATCAGTATAACAGAAATACTAAACAACTGATTCGTACATTCATCAGTGTAACAGAAATACTAAACAATTGATTCATACATTCATCAGTGTAAGAGAAATACTAAACAATTGATTCATACATTCATCAGTATAACAGAAATACTAAACAATTGATTCATACATTCATCAGTATAACAGAAATACTAAACAAATGATTCATACATTCATCAGTATAACAGAAATACTAAACAACTGATTCATACATTCATCAGTATAACAGAAATACTAAACAACTGATTCATACATTCATCAGTATAACAGAAATACTAAACAATTGATTCATACATTCATCAGTATAACAGAAATACTAAACAATTGATTCATACATTCATCAGTATAACAGAAACACTAAACAATTGATTCATACATTTATCAGTATAACATAATTACTAAAAAATTGATTCATACATTCATCAGTATAACAGAAATACTAAATAATTGATTCATACATTCATCAGTAAAACAGAAATACTAAACAATTGATTCATACATTCATCAGTATAACAGAAATACTAAACAATCGATTCATACATTCATCAGTATAACAAATACTAAACAATTCATAATAATTCATACATAATGAAATAAATCATTGCAATTTACGATATTTAAAAAACCGCTCTCATAAATATTTTAGATTATTTTGGACCTAATGTTTCTCTGACTAAAAGATTCAAACAGACCATGTAGCAATAAACAAACATCGCTACACGTTTGTATCAAACAGACCATGTAGTAATAAACAAACATCGCTACACGTTTGTATCCACCCAGCTGGACATCATTGACACTTGACGACCAATACGTCAATTCTGGTCAAAATAAATATAGACCTCATGTAAAATCCATGTGGCAGTTGGTGTGCTCATAACAAAACTATCAAGTTACGTAAAATCTGATTTTCACTTCAATTTAAGCAATTTTAATTGGTCACTCTAAAACATTGTTGATATGATTTCTAGAAAACGACCGGACACCCGTGAGGTCAGCCGAGCGTTAGATAAGTCCAGCTGTGTGCACGTGTCTTCAATGTCTTGTTTGTTTCTCATCTCTTGTGTAATGTCCGGCTAATTAATTGTCTGTTGACTTAAATAATTTTCTTCAATTAACTTTAATTAATACAAAAATGCGTATGCATTAAATTTTGTTTATATTTACAACAGAAAGAAAGTTAAAAAGAAAACGTGTGTGTATATAGACACATAGCCACTGTCAGAAGGTATAAATTCATTAGACACTATCAAAAGATATTAATTCATAAAATGTTTTCATTAAACTAAACCTCAAGAGAATTCACAGAAAAATATTTTTAAAAGTAAAACTACTTGAGAAATTCCCGATGACATCATAATTTTCCGATGCTTGGAGCAGATAACTAGAAGTGACCTAAGATGTTGTAAGCACGATAACTCGTGATGCTCAAAACGTGCCATCTTTGAGTTAATTATTCCTTGTGAATATTCTCTAGAAATGGATCACGTTAAGACTTTCTATTTGAAATTTATTTAGAGAATAGTTTTAAAATAGAACATCAACAGCTGACTGGCTATAAGAAATACTGGAGAAAGAATAGAGGTGTGGAAGGTGATTATAGAAAAGAGACAAATCAGAGGAGATTGACAGGGTGTGTGTGTGGATAGGGGAGGGTGGATGACATATGCACAGGAAATGGGTTTAACTGTGATCATAACTCTGTGTGTGTGTTTTGTGATTATATATCGGCGTGTGTGTGTGTGCGTGTGTGTGTTTATGTGTGGGAGAGAGTGCATAGAGAAAAACACTTTGCCGGTTTGTTTATTTCAACTGAGAGATAACAAGTTACAAACGAAGAGTTAAATAAACCACAGACACCACATTTGATACAAATATGTAAACACAAAATGTCAGTCTGTAGAATTGAAATGGAATTTTTTCAAAGCATTTGTGTAAATATTAGCATACACGAGCTAAGTTGATATTTTATCAAACAATATATCAGTTATACATTGTTTGATATTTTATCAAACAGTATATCAAATCAAACAATATATCAGTTATACATTGTTTGATATTTCATCAAACAGTATATCAGTTATACATTGTTTGATATTTTATCAAACAGTATATCAGTTATACATTGTTTGATATTTTATCAAACAGTATATCAGTTATACATTGTTTGATATTTCATCAAACAGTATATCAGTTATACATTGTTTGATATTTCATCAAACAGTATATCAGTTATACATTGTTTGATATTTTATCAAACAGTATATCAGTTATACATTGTTTGATATTTTATCAAACAGTATATCAGTTATACATTGTTTGATATTTTATCAAACAGTATATCAGTTATACATTGTTTGATATTTCATCAAACAGTATATCAGTTATACATTGTTTGATATTTTATCAAACAGTATATCAGTTATACATTGTTTGATATTTTATCAAACAGTATATCAGTTATACATTGTTTGATATTTTATCAAACAGTATATCAGTTATACATTGTTTGATATTTTATCAAACAGTATATCAGTTATACATTGTTTGATATTTTATCAAACAGTATATCAGTTATACATTGTCTGATATTTTATCAAACAGTATATCAGTTATACATTGTTTGATATTTCATCAAACAGTATATCAGTTATACATTGTTTGATATTTCATCAAACAGTATATCAGTTATACATCAGTTATACATCAAATATACATCAGTTATACATCAGTTATACATCAGTTATACATTGTTTTGTTTTACCAGCCAGTGAAATGAACAATTGAGCCTCAGGTTATGAGCACTTCAAGGCCCGAATAATTCGGTTTACGAACAACTTTTTTTGTGTCTAGGTAACGAACATAGATACATCGATATGTATATAGAGATAGATAGGTAGATAAATAAATAGATAGATAGATAGATAGACAGATAGACAGACAGAGAGAGAGAGAGAGAGAGAGAGAGAGAGAGAGAGTGGGCAGGCCTTAATGTGAATGACAGACGAGCTTAGAGAACAAACTTAGGTAACGCACTACAGTTGAAGACTTTAAAGGAGGAGTAGATGTCCGATGATGAGGAGCCAGGGACCGTTACAACTGCCAGGATTAAGGAAATTTGTAGCAGGAGGTCATATGTTGATGACTTCATTGTGATCCAAACGTTTTGTTAACAGGACAGTCAAACTAATGATGGGCTATTTCAGAAATGTTCTCCAGCAAAGGTAGCGACAAAGATTCCCAGTGGGTTGCTAAGAAACAGCAAAATTCCTGAAACTATGATTGATGTTAACAAAAAAAAAAGATACGATTTCCCCCATGATTGTTTTCATATTAAGAAAAATAGACGAATTCTTTTTTTGTTCTTACATTTACTTTATTCGGCTGTTGTTTTTCTCTTTATTTGTTCTTACATTTACTTTATTCGGCTGTTGTCTTTCTCTTTATTTGTTCTTACATTTACTTCATTGGGCTGTTGTCTTGATTGATAAACTGAAGTATACGGATTATTTTTCAGAAATTCTAGGACATGATTTTAATGTAAACGATTAAACTAATTTTCTTAGTATCATTGATTTCAATATGCGGTTTACGAATGTTTTAGGTGTCAAATTTAAGTTCTGGAATGAATTAAGCTTGTGTGTGTGTGTGTGTGTGTGTGTGATATCCCTGTAAGAATGAGATTAAATCTGTTAAATCCTACAAACACCAATCGGAGAGTGTTAGTGGCGCCTTTCATTCAACTCTTTAGGTCGACAGTAAAGAGCATTACCGGACCGGACCACCTTACGGAATCATTACAAAAAAATAGGTCGCCCCCCCCCCCCCACTTAATGGTAGAATGTTTAGGTTTTGAAGAGTTTTTCTTTCATGCCCACTAAAAATGGGTGTGTAATGGAGGCACCACGGGAGACATGTAGGTAACTTTCACCATGAACTGAAGAATCACCGGAGATCGAACCCGAGACCCTCACTTGACAGTCGAGTGCAGAATGAGGCACAACAATCCGTTACCTTAATTAAGTTTGTAGCCCATAGGACCACAGTAACTAATTCTACATGTTTGTAACCCATAGGACCGCAGTAACTAATTCTACACGGGTTTGTAACCCATAGGACCACAGTAACTAATTCTACACATGTTTGTAACCCATAGGACCACAGTAACTAATTCTACACGTGTTTGTAACCCATAGGACCACAGTAACTAATTCTACATGTTTGTAACCCTTAGGACCACAGTAACCAATTCTACATGTTTGTAACCCATAGGACCACAGTAACTAATTCTACATGTTTGTAACCCATAGGACCACAGTAACTAATTCTACACATGTTTATGTGACCTATCATGACTACATTAGAACTGTTTGTGATTACAATATACTGAACTAAATATGTATTTACATGAGTACATATGTAGCAGTAAATAGATATACTCTATATACTGAACTTAATATGTCTTTACATGAGTACATATGTAGCAGTAAATAGATATACTCTATATACTGAACTAAATATGTCTTTACATGAGTACATATGTAGCAATAAATAAATATACTCTGTACACAGAAATAAATATGTCTTTAGATGAGTATATATGTAGCAGTAAATAGATATACTCTGTATCTAGTTGGGAACCACGCTTTTATGTTAGTAACGATAACACTGGGCAACAGCCAAAAAATCGTCAGGGGTTTTTCAACTTATTTAGACTAATTTTGGTGTTCTGAGTCCGAATATCACATTGATTTTGCTCGGTCAGGTCAACTTCTTGAGATGCAGCCATAGACCTACCTAACGAGCTATACGTATTCTAATATCAGGGGTTTTGAGTTCAATCATTTCTCTAAATTAGCTGCATAAAAATTAGCAGCAAGATAAACTCAATTATAAAAACAGAGATAATTATATTTATATATAAATCATCAATCTGGATTTTCACTTGATTATTTAATGCATCAGCACTTGATTGGGCACAGCCTCCATTACCCCGACCATCCATCTGCCCTTCGTCCAGCTTCTCACTGCGACGAAATTCCTGTACCAGCGTTCAGAGATCTTCCTGTCAGCGACGATGAGGCCACCACTTTAGACGAGGGAGGAGATACAGAAGAGGAGTATGAATCACAAGATGGTCCACAGCCGTTCTCACAATGTGAGCTTAATGATCTGGTTCGACATCTCAGCTTGTCGAATAATTCCTCCGAGCTGTTGGCCTCCAGACTCAAAGAGAAAAATCTACTTGGCAAGGATGCGCGTATCACTTTCGTCCGTAGAAAGCATGAGGACTACATGGTCTAATCCTGCCAGGAGGAAGACCTTGTGTACTGCCGAGATGTCGCCGGTCTTCTTGATAAACTCGGCGACATATATTGTTATCTATATTTGAACTGTTATGACATACATATATATTGTTATCTATATTAGAACTGTTATGACTAACAGATATATTGTTATCTATATTAGAACTGTTATGACAAACAGATATATTGTTATCTATATTAGAACTGTTATGACATATAGATATATTGCTATCTATATCAGAACTGTTATGACATACAGATATATTGTTATCTACATTAGAACTGTTATGACATACAGATATATTGTTATCTACATTAGAACTGTTATGACATACAGATATATTGTTATCTACATTAGAACTGTTATGACATACAGATATATTGTTATCTATATCAGAACTGTTATGACATATAGATATATTGCTATCTATATTAGAACTGTTATGACATACAGATATATTGTTATCTATATTAGAACTGTTATGACATACAGATATAGTGTAATATATATTAGAGTTAATTGGTGTTTATTCCATTTTCTTGTTCTTTAAAAACCAGAGAGAGTAGCATACATGATCCAATCAGTCGTCTTGTGTTGTGTTATAACTGCCTAATTGCTATACATGAAATAAGTCGGCATGTGTTGTGTTGTAACTGCCTAATTGCTATACATGAAATAAGTCGGCATGTGTTGTGTTATAACTGTCTGATTGCTATACATGAAATAAGTCGGCATGTGTTGTGTTATAACTGCCTAATTGCTATACATGAAATAAGTCGGCATGTGTTGTGTTATAACTGTCTGATTGCTATACATGAAATAAGTCGGCATGTGTTGTGTTATAACTGTCTAATTGCTATACATGAAATAAGTCAATTGATATGAATGGTATGCATGGTAATACTGAGTTATATAAACAGAACTAATTTATAAGTGGAGAGATAGAATCAAATGTCACGTGCTCTTTTGTCACAAAAAAAAATTGTCACACATGACAATGAAAGAGACGAAAATAAATCGTTGTGCGACCTGCTGGTGACGCCATATGGTCACGTGATGAGCCAGCAACCCAGCTGTCGTGTAATTGACATGAGCAGTACGGCCGTGGCGAGGTGGTGGGTTAATTGCTCGCTGCGTATTGGATCATCAACCGACGTAACCGCCACATGCTGCTTGGACTTTGTCACTGTCACACGTGACCAGTGGAGGAGTAAAAATATCCATTTGTGTTGAGTAGGAAAAAGTCGAAACTAAACAAGTTAAGTAATGATATACAGTAGTATAGCCATCTATAGCATACACTCGCAGACATTCACGTGAGATGGAATCTGGGATGAAGATTTTAATTAAATAAGTTGACCAGCCGTTTTCCTATATGCAGGACGTTAGTTTTTTTTTCCATTTTGTCATTTTTTTGCCTAAAAAGTGCCCCCTCCTATTCCGTGTCGTTTCTAGGGTTATGGGTGCCCTAAATAGCTACCGGGGCCTTCTAATATATAAAAAGTAAGTAAAGTTCCCTTAGCCCTATTGGACCATCCGGGCAAATGAAGTGTAGAATTCATCTGTTTCTATAACCTCGGCATATGAAGGGATTGTGTGGTTAGCACAACGTCCAGCCGCCTTTACTTTCCCAACTTAATTAAGTCAGGTATCCATTTAAAGCTAGGTGGACTTGTGAGACGACTTTGCACCAAATTTCACCTGGAAACATTCCATGGGCCTCACCGAGGAACGAACCCAGGACTCTCAGGTCGACAGTCGAGTATCTACACCACTCAGCCATCCGTCCCACACTTCTGATTTATACTATTCGGTACATTTTGTTTATCGTTGTCATTTCATGTCATGATGTGTATGTCGATATATGTTTTTACGTCACGCTAGACTAGAGGATGTAAAGATATCAGTGCACCACAATGTGCATAGGTGACATCACAAATTTCACTAATACATTTTTTTTTACTAAAGATTACAAGATCTGTTCATCACGTGACATCAACTCTACCTTAGAGCTTAGTCTTTCTTTGAGCTAATGACGTCATCATGGTGTCTTTTGATTAATATCATCATCAGTATACATGTACAGTGTAAATACAAGAGTGTACATGTACAGTGTAAATACAAGTGTGTACATGTACAGTGTAAATACAAGTGTGTACATGTACAGTGTAAATACAAGTGTGTACATGTACAGTGTAAATACAAGTGTGTACATGTACAGTGTAAATACAAGTGTGTACATGTACAGTATAAATACAAGTGTGTACATGTACAGTGTAAATACAAGTGTGTACATGTACATTGTAAATACAAGTGTGTACATGTACAGTGTAAATACAAGTGTGTACATGTACAGTGTAAATACAAGTGTGTACATGTACATTGTAAATACAAGTGTGTACACGTACAGTAGGGTGGTCAATGAATGAATGGAGAAAAAAACATTTTCTCTGATTTAATAGCACACCTTCTGAAAACTTTTGTTTTGGTCCCAAGAACTTGAATATCAAAAATTGGCCAAATATATCAACATTTAGAGGTTGCTCAAGACACCATAGTCTTGTAATGCATAGAAAACGATCGGTTTTTGTTATTGCTTACTTACTCATTCACTCATACCTGATCTTAGTGCCCTGAATAATTGTCTAATGTTTTCTATGGTAATAAATATTCTATAGCAATGTTTTATTGTTTATGTTCACAGACGCAATGTTGTTTGTTGAACAATTTGTAGTTATGTTGATAATTTTGCCTGTTATTTTGACAAAAAAAATCTGTTAATCACGTAAGGTTTCTCTGAAGCTGACTACAGTACAGAAATAGAGACTCATGGAATAACCAAAAGTTGAAGCTAGTTTAACTCACAGTATAACTCAAGTATATCTTATCGGACTTTTACAAGATGTACTACCAGCAAATGTCTTTCCCACAGCTGGTGATGTGCTGAAAGAGTTTTGCTGTCATCATCATACAGAAAAGAAAACAGTTTCTGAATGTATCAAACAAACTTCATATCAGATATTGTGACTATGGAATAAGGCTAGAATTCCAACAACATATGATACACATGTTATTGAAAAACTAAAATCTGTTTTTGAAGAATACCAGCTTATTAAGACGAATAAGGGAAGAGCAAGTGATGCACAACGACTCAGAGAAAAAAAAAACTTTGAATAAAAAAACACGTAAACTATTTGATATTGCTCACCAAGAAGCTGTACAGCTAATCAAAATTCATGAGGACATAGTATTTTTGGAGGACCAGAGGAGCACTAGGCAAAAGAAAATGAGTTGCATTGATAAACAGCTGTCAAAGAAGGAAGATCGTGCTGAAGAACGTAAACAAAAAGATGAAGACAGAAAAATGTGAGAAGAGCATCGAAAGGAAGCAAGTGTCCAGTCATCAATAACAAAAGTACCTGTCAGTAGCAACAGTGAAAGTGAAGAAAACACAGAAGAACAACAACAGCACAATAACAAAGACTATGAAATTGAAATTCCACTATAACTCATCCTGTGCTACAGATGCTTCGATCAGATGTTGTACCACTTTAAAAAAAAAAACAACTTTCTGTCAGCCGAAAGATCATACATACCACGAGAAGACAACAGAAAAATGATAGAACTCTGTCTTACAGTTTTAGGCTGTCCAGTAGGATTATTACCTTTTTGTAACCTCATATTTACATGTCAAGAATAGGTGACTTTTTATGAGTGCATTATGACACAAATAACCTTTTATGTAAATATTTGAAAAACCTTCCCCAACAAACCATAAAACGAATATCATATATTAATATATGTATCACAACACTAGGGAGCGAACGATATGCCTTTTTACCGATAGTGTGATACCGATATTTTCCCCAGCATTTTTACCGATACCGATACCGATATTTTCTTTTTAGGGGTTGACCATTATTTATGTCAACAAATTTTTGGCGATTTTTACCTCTCCCCCCCCCCTTGTCAACAACTTGTCAAACTTCCAGAGACCCCCCCTATAAAATTACGTCAACATTTGATTACCCCCCCCCCCAAAAAAAAAGGTGGCTTCCAAAATGTTTATGTGGCAAAATTAGTAGGAATATAGTTAGTTTAATTAAAATACTGAATGTTAAGCGAGTGTGTAACACAAAACTACAAACGCTGCTTAATTTTCCTATTTATTAAGTAATTATATTAAATATAAAAAAGTAACATTGTTGACGTCAACTTTTCTTGACCTCCCCCCTCCCCCTTGTCAACAATTGTCAAAAATTTTCTGACCCCCCCCTCCCCCCTATTTTGTTGACGTAATTAATGGACAGCCCCTTAAGCAACAACAATGCCAAACACGTGCTATTCTCGTGATATATGACGTATTTCAAGCCAAGTTCACATATTTTGTAACACTTCCCTTGTCTTGTTTACCCCCCCCCCCCCAGATACCGATAATTTTTTTTAATCAACAACAATGCCAAACACGTGTTTCTCTCATGCTACAGCTAATGACGTATGTCAACCCATGCTCACCCCTTCCCTGTCATATTTCGCCCACACGTAAGTCTTGTTTCCACCCCCCCCCCCCAACTTCCCATCCCAACAAAAAATGCACACAGATGTTCACTAATCGTATCATTCGTATTGTTTCAAGGTCGTATCTCTGAGGAAGACGTGACAATTTCTGTGTACGGGTTTTTTTTTTTCCTTTTTTTTAAATCTTGTCTGATCTGGTTATAGAATTGGGTTATTTACTGATTTTTTTTTTCTGCAACTCTGTTGTGAAAAAAAAAAAAACAATGTATCGGCAGCCAAATAACGGCCGGTCCGACAGTTAACCCATAGTGCCAATATCGGTTCGACTATCGGTCGCTCCCTACAACAATCGGCCGATCCGATATTAACCGATAGTGTCAATATCGGTCCGATACCGATAGCGATCCGATTATCGGTCGCTCCCTACACAACACTTTAATGGAAAGTTACATAAGAACAACATGTGTTATGGATGTTTGTATGGGTACAGAGATGTCCAAAAATATGAAATGATAAAAATGGACGACATAGGAGACATAAAAGAGTTTTATGCTTCATCATTAGTGAGAATGAAACGGTTATTAAGTGTCTTTGAAGTCTTGCAACGTGGAACAATGTCTTGCATTATTTTTATAGCTCTTTCTGCACAGCGGTTACTCCGTTCTATACCAAATATTGCTTAATCTTCACAGACCCAGTGCCTCAAGAAGCATCTTTCTGCTTCAGTGTATCTATGCAAAGCAGGTGCTAAAATCGTATTTCCTATTTTCCAGTCCTTTTGATCTGAAAACCATACTTCAGACCACGGTCTCGCTATGAAAGCACACACATTTTCAAATTTCTCGTTTCTAGTTTCTGGAATTAGAATGAATGCCAGAAGTGCTAGTATTGCACGTGAATTCCAACGAGCATTACTTAAAGCCGCCAGTCTCTGGAAGTGAATAACTGGAAAGGTTTTATTTAATTCGTAATAGTGAAATACTTGCGTCAAGTGATGTAAAAACTTCATGTCATCTCTCCATCCTTTGTTTTCTCCCATGAGTTCTTGATTATTATCTAGGTCTAAAACATGAAGCTGGCAGCCTATGTACTGAGGGATTTGTACACTGTTCTGTTGACAGTAATTTTGCAGCTTGGGTACCACACCATTTTTGCTGCCAGAATTGGTATTCGTTGTATCACAAATAATTATTCGAATACATGAATAGAGTTCGTATTCAGATAGAACAGCCGTAATCGCTGTAAATATTGTCTCTGCTTTTCCATTAGTCAGAGACAATACGGCTAATCGAATTTCTTTTTCAACGTTTTTCAGTAAAACAACTTGTTTTTCTCCTTCTATTTTTTTTTCTGTCAAAATGTATGTACCATTCAAAATTTTGTAAGCTGTTTTTAAACTGCAACTTCAACAACTCTGCTTCTTTATGAGTTGCCTTATACACTCCTGACTACGAAGGAGCTTCAAGATTGGGAGAGTGTTCACTTATTATTTTTAAAACTTTACAAGCTTTATTTGTTGACAAATTTGCTTTCCTAACTAATTTCACTGCACATTTTGCCGAACTGTAGCATTTCTTCTTGCCTCTTTCTTCATCATCTACGTCTTCTGCTTCTTTTGAAGTTTCCTCAATATTCCCGTCACTGTTACCATCACTATCACTACTACCGTATAAATCATCCACATTGAGATCTGGCGTATAACTGGTCTTAACTGATTTTTTTATTCTTTTTGATGGATGAATCTTATTTTTGGCACTTTCCTTACCAGCAACATAACCAACTTTGCCGCAAGACGTTATTTGATTTTGATAAAATTCATTATCTTCTCTGCACAGCCAGTTTCCGTTAGGGTTGGTTATGTCAAATAAAGTAGAAAATACATCTTTTATTTCTCCAGCAGGTTTTTTAAGATATTTGTCATACTTTGCAACCAGCTTTAAGATCTTCGTAACACTGATATTGTTTCCATACACGGAAAGTCAAATCTGTTCCAAAGATAAATAACTTCAGATCTTATTGTCTTGCATCTATCTGCTTTTGACTTGTACTGTTTTGATAGAAATAAAAATCTACCGATAATGTCAGAATCTTTTGGCAACTTGCAGCGGTTAGATAAAGATTCTTCTAGCACTGCAAACTCTCCACGTTTCATTAATTACAAACAGACGATTACAATTGAATGAAATTGACATGAAAGAATACAATATGCCCAAATCAACCAAGCAGACTTTCCAAATTCCAAGTAGACTACTTGTGACAATTACCAAACAACGGTATCATAAGATTTGACCATTTTTGTCAAAGTTGCAGTAGACGCATATTACATTAAAACAGTGAACTTAAAATTTAAAATAAACTTTTTTTATTTATTTATTTTGTATCAGACATGGCGGTTCAAAATACCCTATAAAGTTCCTGGATGTAATGAATGTAATCAAATATTTTTTATTGCGCAATCCATCAAAGAAGTAATTTTATTGAAAAACGCTTCTTATTTGTAAACACAAGATGGCGTTGGTGGGGAAGGTTTTTTTTGAGTGAAAAATAAATGAATATTATTTTCATATTTTGTTCATAATTGTTCATTAAAAATGCCATGTAAAATAAGATTCTGAAAAAAAATGTAAAAAGTACTAACCCTACTGTCCAGTGAATGACCAGGCTGCTTTCGTGTTCCAGGGGCCTACCATAAGGCCAGAGGGATGGCCAAAGTTACATACAGTTGGAAAATTTTTCTGTTAAGAGACGAATTCAAACTGACTGTATCTGAAGCTAAGAATTTGACAGAATGTTGTGTATTTGCCACTCATATTTATGTGTCGGCATCAGGCTTGCGGATCCGGAGCCGAGGAGCCGGGAGCAGCTACTTTTTGCTGGAGCCGGAGCCGATAAAATCTGGCGGCTCCACGGCTCTCAAATGTTTTGTTTTTTTTTACAGCAGAATTTTTTTTTAGCTTTAAAATTTCAAATTTGTTTGATTGTTCGCCTCCTACAATTTGAAATGTTGTCATTTTTACGAACGCCACAACAGCGTTTAAATAATAGCGTGCACGCACATCACCACAATAAATCTTTAATGGGGAATCGATTTGTGTTCAATTTAAATCTTGTTTACCCTCCGAAATTTTTTTAATGGCATGTTATTTTGTAATATATAAAGTTAGAACAGTTTTATTTCGTAGAATAATTGTATCAATCATTTAAAATAAAGTTTTACTACGACGACAAATATAACACGTCATTTCGTATTATTATTTGACCGCAAATTTGTAATAGACTAAAAACAAAATGGTCGCTTTCTGTATTTAACAATTTTATTATAAACAGAATATCTGAAATAGAGTAGATAAATTTATAAGGCTGTGGCTATACGGACCCGGGTCCCATTAAAATTTGATTGTTATTCGGACCCCTGGCAAATATGCACTAAGCTTAGCTATATTTAAACTTTATTAGACGGAACCCGAAAAAATAATAATACAGAGTCCGCTTAGTGGAACTCTGGACACTGAGTAACGATTAAATCATACAATTCAAACAATTATAAAATAAAAAAAACCAATAATAAAGTTTATTTATAGCTAGGCTGAGTGCATATTTGCCACGGGTCCGAACAACAATAAGACTTTATTGGGACGAGATCCGATTAAAAAGCGTAGATTATTGGTACCCCGGTCCGAATAGTCACTTCGAATTTATAAATAATAAATATAAATACTGAAGTCTTTAAAATATTTTACTATTTGCTAATTTGATCATATTGTCTATTGATTCTGCAGCACCAGTTGTGTATTGACTCTGCAGCACCAGTTGTGTATTGACTCTGCAGCACCAGTTGTAAATTGACTCTGCAGCACCAGTTGTGTATTGTCTCTGCAGCACCAGTTGTGTATTGACTTGTGGCAACAGTTGTGTATTGACTCTGCAGCACCAGTTGTTGTGTATTGACTCTGCAGCACCAGTGGTGAAATTGACTTGTAGCACCAGTTGTCTATTGACTCTGCAGCACCAGTTTTCTATTGACTCTGCAGCACCAGTTGTGTATTGACTCTGCAGCACCAGTTGTGTATTGACTTGTAGCACCAGTTGTGTATTGTCTCTGCAGCACCAGTTGTTGTGTATTGACTCTGCAGCACCAGTTGTGAAATTGACTTGCAGCACCAGTTGTATAGTGACTCTGCAGCACCAGTTGTCTATTGACTCTGCAGCACCAGTTGTGTATTGACTCTGCAGCACCAGTTGTGTATTGACTTGTAGCACCAGTTGTGAATTGACTCTGCAGCACCAGTTGTGTATTGACTTGTAGCACCAGTTGTGTATTGTCTCTGCAGCACCAGTTGTGTATTGACTTGTGGCACCAGTTGTGTATTGACTCTGCAGCACCAGTTGTTGTGTATTGACTCTGCAGCACCAGTTGTGAAATTGACTTGTAGCACCAGTTGTGTATTGACTCTGCAGCACCAGTTGTCTATTGAATCTGCAGCACCAGTTGTGTATTGACTCTGCAGCACCAGTTGTGTATTGACTTGTAGCACCAGTTGTGAATTGACTCTGCAGCACCAGTTATCTATTGACTCTGCAGCACCAGTTGTTATTGACACTGCAGCACCAGTTGTATAGCGACTCTGCAGCACCAGTTGTGTGATGACTCTGCAGCACCAGTTGTGTATTGACTTGTAGCACCAGTTGTGTATTGACTCTGCAGCACCAGTTGTCTATTGACTCTGCAGCACCAGTTGTGTATTGACTCTGCAGCACCAGTTGTGTATTGTCTTGTAGCACCAGTTGTGTATTGTCTCTGCAGCACCAGTTGTGTATTGACTTGTGGCACCAGTTGTGTATTGACTCTGCAGCACCAGTTGTTGTGTATTGACTCTGCAGCACCAGTTGTGAAATTGACTTGTAGCACCAGTTGTCTATTGACTCTGCAGCACCAGTTGTCTATTGAATCTGCAGCACCAGTTGTGTATTGACTCTGCAGCACCAGTTGTGTATTGACTTGTAGCACCAGTTGTGAATTGACTCTGCAGCACCAGTTGTCTATTGACTCTGCAGCACCAGTTGTTATTGACACTGCAGCACCAGTTGTTGTGTATTGACTCTGCAGCACCAGTTGTGTATTGACTCTGCAGCGCCAGTTGTGTATTGACTTGTAGCACCAGTTGTCTATTGACTCTGCAGCACCAGTTGTGTATTGACTCTGCAGCACCAGTTGTGTATTGACTCTGCAGCACCAGTTGTGTATAGACTCTGCAGCACCAGTTGTGTATTGACTTGTGGCACCAGTTGTGTATTGACTCTGCAGCACCAGTTGTTGTGTATTGACTCTGCAGCACCAGTGGTGAAATTGACTTGTAGCACCAGTTGTCTATTGACTCTGCAGCACCAGTTGTCTATTGACTCTGCAGCACCAGTTGTGTATTGACTCGGCAGCACCAGTTGTGTATTGTCTTGTAGCACCAGTTGTGTATTGTCTCTGCAGCACCAGTTGTGTATTGACTTGTGGCACCAGTTGTGTATTGACTCTGCAGCACCAGTTGTTGTGTATTGACTCTGCAGCACCAGTTGTGAAATTGACTTGTAGCACCAGTTGTCTATTGACTCTGCAGCACCAGTTGTCTATTGACTCTGCAGCACCAGTTGTGTATTGACTCTGCAGCACCAGTTGTGTATTGACTTGTAGCACCATTTGTGTATTGACTCTGCAGCACCAGTTGTCTATTGACTCTGCAGCACCAGTTGTTATTGACTCTGCAGCACCAGTTGTATAGTGACTCTGCAGCACCAGTTGTGTATTGACTCTGCAGCACCAGTTGTGTATTGACTTGTAGCACCAGTTGTGTATTGACTCTGCAGCACCAGTTGTGTATTGACTCTGCAGCACCAGTTGTGTATTGTCTCTGCAGCACCAGTTGTGTATTGACTTGTGGCACCAGTTGTCTATTGACTCTGCAGCACCAGTTGTCTATTGACTCTGCAGCACCAGTTGTTATTGACTCTGCAGCACCAGTTGTATAGTGACTCTGCAGCACCAGTTGTGTATTGACTCTGCAGCACCAGTTGTGTATTGACTTGTAGCACCAGTTGTGTATTGTCTCTGCAGCACCAGTTGTGTATTGACTTGTGGCACCAGTTGTGTATTGACTCTGCTGCACCAGTTGTTGCGTATTGACTCTGCAGCACCAGTTGTGAAATTGACTTGTAGCACCAGTTGTCTAATGACTCTGCAGCACCAGTTGTCTATTGACTCTGCAGCACCAGTTGTGTATTGACTCTGCAGCACCAGTTGTGTATTGACTTGTAGCACCAGTTGTGTATTGACTCTGCAGCACCAGTTGTTGTGTATTGACTCTGCAGCACCAGTTGTGAAATTGACTTGCAGCACCAGTTGTATAGTGACTCTGCAGCACCAGTTGTCTATTGACTCTGCAGCACCAGTTGTGTATTGACTTGTAGCACCAGTTGTGAATTGACTCTGCAGCACCAGTTGTCTATTGACTCTGCAGCACCAGTTGTTATTGACTCTGCAGCACCAGTTGTATAGCGACTCAGCAGCACCAGTTGTGTATTGACTCTGCAGCACCAGATGTGTATTGACTTGTAGCACCAGTTGTGTATTGACTCTGCAGCACCAGTTGTCTATTGACTCTGCAGCACCAGTTGCGTATTGACTCTGCAGCACCAGTTGTGTATTGTCTTGTAGCACCAGTTGTGTATTGTCTCTGCAGCACCAGTTGTGTATTGACTTGTGGCACCAGTTGTGTATTGACTCTGCAGCACCAGTTGTTGTGTATTGACTCTGCAGCACCAGTTGTGAAATTGACTTGTAGCACCAGTTGTCTATTGACTCTGCAGCACCAGTTGTCTATTGACTCTGCAGCACCAGTTGTGAATTGACTCTGCAGCACCAGTTGTGTATTGACTTGTAGCACCAGTTGTGTATTGACTCTGCAGCACCAGTTGTGTATTGACTCTGCAGCACCAGTTGTTATTGACTCTGCAGCACCAGTTGTATAGTGACTCTGCAGCACCAGTTGTGTATTGACTCTGCAGCACCAGTTGTGTATTGACTTGTAGCACCAGTTGTGTATTGACTCTGCAGCACCAGTGGTGAAATTGACTTGTAGCACCAGTTGTCTATTGACTCTGCAGCACCAGTTGTCTATTGACTCTGCAGCACCAGTTGTGTATTGACTCTGCAGCACCAGTTGTGTATTGTCTTGTAGCACCAGTTGTGTATTGTCTCTGCAGCACCTGTTGTGTATTGACTTGTGGCACCAGTTGTGTATTGACTCTGCAGCACCAGTTGTTGTGTATTGACTCTGCAGCACCAGTTGTGAAATTGACTTGTAGCACCAGTTGTCTATTGACTCTGCAGCACCAGTTGTCTATTGACTCTGCAGCACCAGTTGTGTATTGACTCTGCAGCACCAGTTGTGTATTGACTTGTAGCACCAGTTGTGTATTGACTCTGCAGCACCAGTTGTCTATTGACTCTGCAGCACCAGTTGTGTATTGACTCTGCAGCACCAGTTGTGTATTGTCTCTGCAGCACCAGTTGTGTAGTGACTCTGCAGCACCAGTTGTGTATTGACTCTGCAGCACCAGCTGTGTATTGACTCTGCAGCACCAGTTGTGTATTGTCTCTGCAGCACCAGTTGTGTATTGACTTGTGGCACCAGTTGTGTATTGACTCTGCAGCACCAGTTGTTATTGACTCTGCAGCACCAGTTGTATAGTGACTCTGCAGCACCAGTTGTGGATTGTCTCTGCAGCACCAGTTGTGTATTGACTTGTAGCACCAGTTGTGTATTGACTCTGCAGCACCAGTTGTGTATTGTCTTTGCAGCACCAGTTGTGTATGGACTCTGCAGCACCAGTTGTGTATTGACTCTGCAGCACCAGTTGTGTATTGACTCTGCAGCACCAGTTGTGAAATTGACTTGCAGCACCAGTTGTATAGTGACTCTGCAGCACCAGTTGTCTATTGACTCTGCAGCACCAGTTGTGTATTGACTCTGCAGCACCAGTTGTGTATTGACTTGTAGCACCAGTTGTGAATTGACTCTGCAGCACCAGTTGTCTATTGACTCTGCAGCACCAGTTGTTATTGACTCTGCAGCACCAGTTGTATAGCGACTCAGCAGCACCAGTTGTGTATTGACTCTGCAGCACCAGATGTGTATTGACTTGTAGCACCAGTTGTGTATTGACTCTGCAGCACCAGTTGTCTATTGACTCTGCAGCACCAGTTGCGTATTGACTCTGCAGCACCAGTTGTGTATTGTCTTGTAGCACCAGTTGTGTATTGTCTCTGCAGCACCAGTTGTGTATTGACTTGTGGCACCAGTTGTGTATTGACTCTGCAGCACCAGTTGTTGTGTATTGACTCTGCAGCACCAGTTGTGAAATTGACTTGTAGCACCAGTTGTCTATTGACTCTGCAGCACCAGTTGTCTATTGACTCTGCAGCACCAGTTGTGAATTGACTCTGCAGCACCAGTTGTGTATTGACTTGTAGCACCAGTTGTGTATTGACTCTGCAGCACCAGTTGTGTATTGACTCTGCAGCACCAGTTGTTATTGACTCTGCAGCACCAGTTGTATAGTGACTCTGCAGCACCAGTTGTGTATTGACTCTGCAGCACCAGTTGTGTATTGACTCTGTAGCACACGTTGTGTATTGACTCTGCAGCACCAGTTGTGTATTGACTCTGTAGCACCAGTTGTGTATTGACCCTGCAGCACCAGTTGTGCAGTACCATATTGCGCCTACTTGACCATTCACTTTATTCAAGGTTGGTGATATAGAAAGAGTAATATAAAAATATGCTGCAATGAAGTCATACTCCAATGCTCATGTCCAACCTTCTATTGAAATGAAAACAAAATCAAACAGCCTCAACAACCAGTAAAAATACACTAATTCTAAATACACCAGTTCTAAATACACCAGTTCTAAATACACTAGTTCTAAATACACTAGTTCTAAATAATGCATGAATTAAAGTTTCTGTAGCCTCACGTTTTAAAAGTAAATGTCAAAGTTTCAACTAGATAAAAAACTAAATGACTTTAAAATGTGACAGTGTGCGTTGTTTTAATAATGTAATAAGTAACAGCTGCTGGGATCAATAACACTGTCTACCTTGATATGGGTCATGTATTGGTTAAAACATTTCTCGTGTTATTCACTCAGTAATGACAAGGGTACATGTAGTCAGTACTTATATATATATATAAAACATGTACTTAAGATAATGTTTGATCATTTCAAATGTTTGTATGACCAGTGTTGGCCATGGTGACATGACATCGACAATTGTGGTTTGTATCAAGTAACTGACGTCATTGCTATGTACCCATCATCTAAATCAGTGGTCTCCAAGCCCCGAGGCGGTGAAATTATCTAATGTCAACCGGTGTGCAGCAAGGAAAAGTTTGTGGACCACTGACCAATATCATCATATCCAGGTCTGACCCATTGACTGTCGGATCTGTTGGGAGACAACGATATCAACTAGTAACTAAATATATGTGCGTTACATACGTCGTTTATATAACACTTTGACAACATGATATCATTATAGAACTTATTATCTGTCACATACCTCAGTTAAATAACAACAGACAACATGATATCATTATAGAACTTACTATCTGTCACATACCTCAGTTAAATAACAACAGACAACATGATATCATTATAGAACTTACTATCTGTCACATACCTCAGTTAAATAACAACAGACAACAGGATATCATTATAGAACTTATTATCTGTCACATACCTCAGTTAAATAACACCAGACAACATGATATCATTATAGAACTTACTATCTGTCACATACCTCAGTTAAATAACAACAGACAACATGATATCATTATAGAACTTACTATATGTCACATACCTCAGTTCAATAACAACAGGCAACATGATATCATTATAGTATTTATTACTTGTCACATGTCTCATTTACTTAACAACTGACAACATGATATCACTATAGAACTTACTATCTGTCACATGTCTCATTTATTTAACAACTAACAACATGATATCATTATAGAACTTACTGTCACATACTTCATTTACATTTTTTTAAATTGACAACATGATATAGTTATAGAAATTACAACCTGTCATATACCTCACTTATATAAAAACTTGATTACATGATATAATTATAGAACTTACTATATGTCACAAACCTCAGTTATATAACAACATGATATAACTATATAACTTACTATCTGTCGCATACCTCAGTTATTTAACAACGTGATATAATTATAGAACTTACTATCTGTCACATTCCTCAGTTATTTAACAACGTGATATAATTATAGAACTTACTATCTGTTACATTCCTCAGTTATTTAACAACGTGATATAATTATAGAACTTACTATCTGTCGCATACCTCAGTTATTTAATAACGTGATACAATTATAGAACTTACTATCTGTCGCATACCTCAGTTATTTAACAACGTGATACAATTATAGAACTTACTATCTGTCGCATACTTCAGTTATTTAAAAACGTGATATAATTATAGAACTTAGTATACTTAGAACTGTTTATTTCTTAGCTGTGTGTTTAATGTGATATATGCAGCTGAATCCCCTCGGGTGTAATGTGGGGTGTGGCTGGATGTGGCTGCTAAGGTCAAGGTACTATTGATTCAGCCCTGGTTCTACAAGCTGTCGAAAGACAAATTAGTTTAAATATACATTATTAAGTCATTTTAAAGTTTCCGTTACCATACAACTAAATCAACCATTACCAACACATTTCTCGGTCGATTGTGTCGACATTTTTTGTTTGAAATATTTGAAATTATTTTTTTGAACATCGAGTCATTTTCTTTTAAACTTCTCATCAGATAGTTATTTCGGTGAATAGCTTAAAATAGCTGTTGAAAGTATTAACAGGTACATACACACACAGACAACCAGACAGACAGACAGACATAAACATACACAGAGACATATGTGTGTATAAAATGTTGACTACTAATTATATTTATGGAAAAACATATAAATAGTGAAGTCTTGTGATGCAATTCAAACTTATAACAAACATTATATCACATTTAGTGATTGAGACTTTTATAACAAACATTACATCACATGTAGAGATTGAGACTTTTATAACAAACATTACAGCACATTTAGTGATTGCGACTTTTATAACAAACATTACAGCACATGTAGTGATTGAGACTTTTATAACAAACATTACAGCACATGTAGTGATTGAGACTTTTATAACAAACATTACATCACATGTAGAGATTGAGACTTTTATAACAAACATTACAGCACATTTAGTGATTGAGACTTTTATAACAAACATTACAGCACATGTAGTGATTGAGACTTTTATAACAAACATTACATCACATGTAGAGATTGAGACTTTTATAACAAACATTACAGCACATTTAGTGATTGAGACTTTTATAACAAACATTACAGCACATGTAGTGATTGAGACTTTTATAACAAACATTACAGCACATGTAGTGATTGAGACTTTTATAACAAACATTACAGCACATGTAGTGATTGAGACTTTTATAACAAACATTACAGCACATGTAGTGATTGCGACTTTTATAACAAACATTACAGCACATGTAGTGATTGAGACTTTTATAACAAACATTACAGCACATGTAGTGATTGAGACTTTTATAACAAACATTACATCACATGTAGAGATTGAGACTTTTATAACAAACATTACAGCACATGTAGTGATTGCGACTTTTATAACAAACATTACAGCACATGTAGTGATTGAGACTTTTATAACAAACATTACAGCACATGTAGTGATTGAGACTTTTATAACAAACATTACATCACATGTAGAGATTGAGACTTTTATAACAAACATTACAGCACATTTAGTGATTGAGACTTTTATAACAAACATTACAGCACATGTAGTGATTGAGACTTTTATAACAAACATTACAGCACATGTAGTGATTGAGACTTTAAAAAAAATTATTGGTAGAAATAAAAGTCAATTTACAAATGGAATGGTGTTATTGTTTATGAAGGAAATATTTTATACTTAATACACAAGGCTTAGACTATACCGTTACAAGCTTATTTATCAACATTACATATCCATCTATGGTTGATCTGTAATCATTTACATAATTATATGTACATGTATGTATGATCTGTAATCTATTGCATGCATTACACGTCGGTGTAGGGGTAGATGTAATATATGACAGCTGTAACCAATTGTAAGGCAGATTTTGTTTATTTGTAAAGTTTCTACCTGTGGTTCTACCATGGAGGACAAGTCTATGTGTGTGAAAGGAGGACAAGTCTATTTAAAGAACAATGAATGTTATAATGCTGCACTTGAAAAGCCAAAAATGTAAGAATGTTGCATTTTAAAGATGCAGGAGTGTTATAATGTTGCACTTTAAACAGCCATGATGTAATAATGTCACATCAAACAGCCATGATGTAATAATGTCACATCAAACAGCCATGATGTAACAATGTTCTCACATCAAATATAACCACTGTACAGGACATCAAATCAAGATAGACTGTTTCATTCTATTTGGAAATGCGTGTTTTTTGGAAAAGAAACAAATATTTTTTGATAACAGAATTCAATCATTTTCTTAAATCACTTAAAATAAATAGAGTTGATGGGTAGCATCAATAAATAAATAGAGTTGATAAGTAACATCAATTAATATGCCAGCTTCTTACTTTAATCTCTGACAAAAGATTACAAACATCATATCATCTGTTAACCTTAACAAAAAGTTTTATAGCCATTCTTTAGCTAAATACACCGAGTTGAGGTCTCATTTATTGTCAAAGAAAGTGCCTGGTTGAATCGTGTGTTATTGTCAAAGAAAGTGCCTGGTTGAAGCGTGTGTTTACTAACCTGACCTGTTCCTGAGAGTACAACCTACTAACCTAAAAATAAAAATCATATTTAATTGAATCTCTTCATCTCTGACAACGGTTCTAACTTTATTTTGTTATTAAGTCAAGTACTGTACGATTCATTTCTTCTGTGTTCTAGTCATGTGAAGCTTACTTGATGTTTGAATAGTCCTTGATGTTTGACTAGCCCATGATGTTTGACTAGTCCTTGATGTTTGACTAGTCCTTGATGTTTGATTAGTCCTTGATGTTCGACTAGTCTTTGATGATTGACTAGTCCTTGATGTTTAACTAGTCCTTGGTGTTTGACTATTCCTTGATGTTAGACTAGTCTTTGATGTTTGACTGGTCCTGGATGTTTGACTAGTCCTTGATGTTTGACTAGTCTTTGATGTTTGACTAGACCTTGATGTTTGACTGGTCCTGGATGTTTGACTAGTCCTTGATGATTGACTAGTCCTTGATGTTTGACTAGTCTTTGATGTTTGACTAGACCTTGATGTTTGACTAGTCCTGAATGTTTGACTAGACCTTGATGATTGACTAGACCTTGATGATTGACTAGACCTTGATGATTGACTAGAACTTGATGATTGACTAGTCCTTGATGTTTGACTAGTCTTTGATGTTTGACTGGTCCTGGATGTTTGACTAGTCTTTGATGATTGACTAGTCCTTGACGTTTGAATAGTCTTTGATGTTTGACTAGACCTTGATGTTTGACTAGTCCTGGATGTTTGACTAGACCTTGATGATTGACTAGACCTTGATGATTGACTAGACCTTGATGTTTGACTAGACCTTGATGTTTGACTAGTCCTGGATGTTTGACTAGACCTTGATGATTGACTAGTCCTTGATGATTGACTAGTCCTTGATGTTTGACTAGTCTTTAATGTTTGACTAGTCCTGGATGTTTGACTAGCCCTTGATGTTTGACTAGTCTTTGATGATTGACTAGTCCTTGATGTAAATAAACAGACATACTGGGAATATGAAGGAAGCATTAAGTACTGAAGACTCATAGATTTCTGTGTTACATAGAAATATTAAATGTAATACACCATCTGTCATCAGGTGATCTTCATGTTTCACAATATTGATAAGTTTTATTTTCTTTATCTTTTAAAAATTCATTTTAATAATTTTCTTCAATACAATATATTTAAGACATTCTAATACCTAAATATTACTTTGTATAATTGATAAAAAAAGAATGTTAATATCTGAAAACTTATAATGTTCGATGTTTCCTGCAGATCAGCATATTTTTCTCTCGGACCACTAATGGATGCAGCCCACAGGTTGCCGACCATTCTACGAGATTTGACTAAATACTGGAGCTAACATGTATAGAGGAAAGGATACAAGTCTCTTTATTTTAAAAATAATAAAAACATACAACAATACCTAGATCAGGTCTCTCATATTTTAAGATAATTTAGAACCGCTAATGACGTATCATGTTGAACTTTCACACTAACTACCTATTTGTCTAACTAGTTAATATATTGATAATGGTTTGCAGCTGACACACACGCTGGTACCCGCATAGAATCACTCGCTCGACTCGGCAGCATCACTCACACAGTTCAATCCTCGAGCTGTTGGTACTCGCTAACGAGGTCGCCTGTATCGATGGAAGTGACTCAAGGACGATCCGATATGACAATTCTTCGATCAGACAAAGTCCTTGACATTTTGGTAGAGTTTTCTTTCCCTGGTGACTTTTTATGACCTGTTTACCCGGTAACACACTGAATGTAAATGACATTATCTCTTTCAAATGACTTTATCTCTATCAAATGACATTATCTCTATTAGATTCCTTCACGTTAAAGAATTCAATTTTTTTTTCTCTTTCTTTTGGGAAAGTCACTGAATGGCAAAGCTTATTAATAGATTATCTATGTCAGAGATGGTTTAAAGAAAATGTGTGTTTGAGAGTATAACCTGGAATAATATCTCATCTTTATTATGGCCAACAAAACTAGATCTTAAAGAAAGCTCACCGCTATTTAAAATGTCCTTTAACCAATGGCCGCCAGGTGTGTTCTTTTCTTTTATTTATAGTTGAGCACCTAAATAGAAAAGAGAAAAATACATAAATATGTTGGCTTTCTAGAAATTCTTTCTGTGTATTCTGTGTTATGACCTGAAATTAAAACATTCTTTACAGCAGTGATCTCCAAACTGTTGTACGCGTACGCCCAAAGCTCTATGGGGAAAACCGAACCGTAAAAAAGATATAATTCAAAAACAATATCTTCCTTCAATTGTAGCCGTGAACATCGGTTAATGGCAAACAATATGACAGTATTGACAGCATCTTAAACATCGGTTAATGGCAAACAATATGACAGTATTGACAGCATCTTAAACATCGGTTATTGGCAAACAATATGACAGTATTGACAGCATCTTAAAGATGTGGTGGTGATAGTATAACAATAGTAATAACAAATAATAACGAACTTATTTAAAAAACAAAAAAACGCAAGAAATCATAGGCAAGTCTGCACTCTTCATTGAAACTTTGTAATTGTGTGGTAGTATGAAGTATGTGTGGAAGTGTGCTGTATGTGTGGTAGTGTGCTGTATGTGTGGTAGTGTGGTGTATGTGTGGTAGTGTGGTGTATGTGTGGTAGTGTGATGTATGTGTGGTAGCATGGAGTATGTGTGGAAGTGTGCTGTATGTGTGGTAGTGTGGTGTATGTGTGGCAGCATGGAGTATGTGTGGAAGTGTGCTGTATGTATGGTAGTGTGGTGTATGTGTATTAGTGTGGTGTATGTGTAGTAGTGTGGTGTATGTGTGGTAGTGTGGTAGTATGGTGCATGTGTGTATGTGTGGTAGTGGGATGTATGTGTGGTAGTGTGGTGTATGTGTGGTAGTGTGGTGTATGTATGGTAGTGTGGTGTATGTGTGGTAGTGTGGTGTATGTGTGGTAGTGTGGTGTATGTATGATAGTGTGGTGCATGAGTGGTAGTGTAGTGTATGTATTGTGGTAGTGTGGTGTATGTGTGGTAGTGTGGTGTATGTGTGGTAGTATGGTGCATGTGTGTATGTGTGGTAGTGTGGTGTATGTGTGGTAGTGTGGTGTATGTGTGGTAGTGTGGTGTATGTGTGGTAGTGTGGTGTATGTGTGGTAGTGTGGTGCATGTAAGTACTCACCACTTCTCTGTATGTATTTGTACAGTTTACAGTCGATAGATAGTTTAGTTAGACGTTCAGATAGATAGTTTAGTTAGACGTTCAGATAGATAGTTTAGTTAGACGTTCAGATAGATAGTTTAGTTAGACGTTCAGATAGATAGTTTTGTTAGATGTTCAACTTTAAACATACGACGGACAGACACAATTATAAAATAAATTGTACGACATTTTTTTAAAAAATAAATATGAGTTTTGTCCACTATTTATTTCATTTAAAAAGTAACTCAAGAAATTAATAAATTAATTATGCTGTAACGCTTTCTGTCCACATAATACATTATATAAATACACGATGTACCTTGTCCGGATAGCTATGAAGAGATATAATTTAAATTAAGCATATTTAATCTTTCGATTGTTTAATTATAAATGTAAATTTTGTCGCAACCTACTCTTTGAGCAGGTCTTTGGCGGCACTCTTAGATACTTTTATCAAAATGGGGACACCATGACATTAAGTGAGACTAGAAGTTTTTGTTTCAATGGTAAAAAGAATTTTGTTCCTTTCTCGATCATTCTATTGATCTGTCTTCTTATTCTGTCTTCTTGCCTGCGGATAATCCCGTTTTCTCTGGGAAATTCCCATCCTAATTTTATTTTGCTATAAATGTGACATTTTGAGTTTGTGTTTAGTTTACATCCTGGTGCTTCTAGGTTAGCGATGGGAAAACTACGGCCCGCGGGCCAAAACCGGCACACCGAATTGTTTATTCGACCCGCCACCTGTTTCACGGTTGAGGCTCAACATTAGATATTTGTTTTATGAGTTTTAGATTTAATTTATATTATCTCATGTTAACTCTTCATCCTTCTGTTTTTTATGCTCTGTCTCGCCGATAAAATTTATAAACCCAATGGGTACAAGGTGTGCTCTTGAAATGTTAATAAAATAAAAGTAAAATCTATGTCTATATTTTGATTTTTCCAGTAAAACTATATTAGTTCTTTTTTTCTATATGAACTATTTTTAAGCAATTTTTTTCAGTATACCTGGCCTTGCGCGGGAATGTATAGTACTTACAGATTAAAAACTTAACTTATAAATTGAAATGTATAATGTCCAAGTAGACAATTCACATATATATAATGTTTTACGCAGTGCTTTTTGTGCTTACCTTCTTCAATGTTGGGAAAAAATATTACTTTTCTTGTATTTTAACGTTTATTATTCATTTATTATATTATTAATTTGTTAAAATCGAATTATTTTAAAATTGCGCGCAATAAGAATTAAAATATAAAATGCAAAATTACGAACTGGCAGTTAAAAGTTAGGCAATCCATCACTGAGTACCGGCACCTATTAAAAGTTAAGCAATCCATCACTGAGTACCGGCACCTATTTTTTTTTACAAAAAAAAATCACCTCGCGTGTATTTAAATTGTAGCCAACATATTTAATTAGTTCTTGAACTCTTTACTCTTCTTTTATTGCTTCGGAAATGTTTACGTCATTATTTTTATAAATATAACAATATCACTCTTCAATATATTAAAAAGTAAATAAAATGAATTAACTGAAAAGTAAATGAGACGAATTTTACTTGACTGTAGTCCAGAAATGTAAGGGAAAAATCAATACACCGTCACTTAGAGATTTCTGTGAAACTTAAAAGTCTCATGCATGTATACCAAATCATGTGACTATATATAACCCATCATGTATACCATATCATGTGACTATAACACACCATGTATACTAGGGGTGTGCCGGCATCCGGTCCGGAATCCGGATCCGCCGGATTTTGCACTATCCGGTGAAATCCGGTTCTGCCGGATTTACATGTATCCGGAATAACCGGATTCCGGATTCCGGAATATGCCAGTTTTAGAATTTGCCAGATTTTGTGACTCACCGGATAAAATAAAAGTAATTCTCTTTCCCGAATTCCACACGATCACGATACATTAATCGATTGTTTCGAGCGTTGAGCTTGTTTAATGTTTTGAACATACCAGAGGCTAGAGTCAGCACCGCTAATAGTGGCCAATCGGCCCAATCCCATACATACATGATAGTGCGGGGATGAGTAATTATTATTCGTGACGTCATCTTAACCGCAATCACCAATGACGTTGTAACAGAAATAATAAGCAACTATACTGCCCAAGCGCCTGGCCTCCAGCCCGCCACCTTCATAACAAAATAAATAACAGAAATGAATGGTTTTTATATAATTCAACATTTAAGTTATTTCTATTTCTCTGAGAGATGGAAAAGATGTATTCTTTGTTATTAAATTAAAATGCATCACCCACAAGATTTCCTGTTGAAAAAATAGTTCAAATATGAATATTAAATATTGTAAAATGAAAAATAGAATATTTTTCCATTCTGAAATTTCCGTGAAGAAACACTAATTCTCTAACACTAATTAATATAACAAGTCACTGAGTTGGTAATCTAACCCTAACCCTAACGTAACGTCTTCCATTAAAAGCAATTCCTTCCCAATTTGTTTTATTTTTTAATTCTGATTTATAATAAAGGTTATTATAATTCTATTTAAACAAGGAATTAAAAGTCAAATATGCTTTTAAAAAATTTTGATTTATATTATCGTTCACTCAATTGTTAAAAATGCTTATCATTTTTGAGTAAAAATTAACATTACGTTAGCTGTCTAGTATAAATTTAAAGGTCTTTGGTGATCTCTATGTCACCAAGCTATCTTCGGCGATTCTCGCTTGCGCTATGATCTGTGTTCTTTCGTTTAAACGACAGTATGACGTAGCCGCGGCCCGCGGCGCTCAGCAGGCTTGCGAAGCCGGAGCAGGGAGCCGCTACTTTTTGCTGGAGCCGGAGCTGGAGCCGAAAACATCTGGCGGCTCCACGGCTCCCAAAGTTTTTTTTTTACAGCAGAATTTTTTTTTAGCTTTAAAATTGCAAATTTGTTTGATTGTTTGCCTCCTACAATTTGAAATGTTGTCATGTTTTACGAACGCCACAACAGTAACACGCATATCACCACAAGAAATCTTTAACGGGGAATCGTTTTCTGTTCGTTTTAAATCTTGTTTACCCTCCGAAATTTTTTTAATGGCATGTTTTTTTTTTGTTACATATAAAGGTAAAACAGTTTTATTTCATAGAATAATTGTATCAATCATTTAAAAATAACTTTTTACTACGACGACAAATAAAACGCGTCATTTCGTGTATTATTTGACCGCAAATTTGTAATAGACTAAGAACAAAATTGTCGCTTTATGTATTTAACAATTTTATTATAAACAGAATATCTGAAATAGAGTAGATACATTTATAAGGCTGTGCTATTCGGACCCGGGTCCCAATAAAATCCGATTGTTATTCGGACCCGTGGCAAATATGCACTAAGCTTAGCTATATTTAAACTTTATTAGACGGAACCCGAAAAAATAATAATACAGAGTCCGCTTAGTGGAACCCTAGACACTGAGTAACGATTAAATCATACAATTCAAACAATTAAAAAAAAATAAACAAAAAACAATAATAAAGTTTATGTATAGCTAAGCTAAGTGCATATTTGCCACGGGTCCGAATAACAATCGGATTTTATAGGGACCCGGGTCCGAATAGCACAGCCTTATAAATGTATCTACTCTATTTCAGATATTCTGTTTATTCTGTTTTAGTAGAGTTAATTTTATTTTAAAGTGAATAATTGCGACTGGTCAATTTGTTTTTAATAGAACTGTTCTTTGTTTTCAATATTTTATAAGAAATATCACACAAATAGCTAAGCTATATTCGTGCATCTTTGTCGTTCTTCCCGTGTTGTACGTTAAACCAACAGTATAATAATATAAATCAGGTATCTATTATTTAACAATAGTGTAGCAAAAAAATGGTCAATATATTTATAACAGAAATCAGAAATTGCTCAGCCTCAATAAATTTTTATCATTAAAACTCTTTACTATTTAAATTATTTTTAACAAAACTGCAACATGCCATGCATAATTGAAACGTAGTTAAAATTATATATTTTTGATTAATAGCTAAACAATCGGTACTAAAATTCACCATTCATGATATGGAAATGCAAAATATTTCTTGGGGTGGGGACTCACTGAGGTCCCCTCTCCAAACCCCTCCTCTCCGTTCGCAAGCTTTCGGCGCTGCGCGCCGCCATCTTCGCCCCCCCCCCGAACATTTCTTCTACCCCACCAGAAGCGGAATTAGGGGAAGGGGCCGGGAGTGGCATTTACCTCCCCCCCCCCCGAAATATTTTTTGTTCAAAGATCAATTTTCAACAAAGAAAACAGTTTTGGACCCCCCCTCCCCGGTCAAAGTTGTCTAGATCCACCCCTGTGCCCCCAGGATGATTTCTTCGGCAACCCCCCTCCCGAAAAAAATGTCTTCGCCCCCCCCCCCAATCTAATATTCCTGGCTACGGGCCTGTATGGATAATAACTTATTACCAATCTGCGTTATATTCTGATTTCAGTGATTTCTGAATAATTTCTATTTTCTAATTTATTTCAAAGTTCTTTACTTCCAACTTCCAATCAGCCAATGTCATTTAGCCATTTCTGTTCAGAAGGCATCCAACCCATCAGATTTAACGGTATCTGCAAAGTACCAAATCCGGAATAATAATCCGGATCCGGTACCGGATCCGGCGGATTTCGCATAAGAAAATCCGGATCCGGATCCGGTTGGAAAAAACGGATCCGGCACACCCCTAATGTATACCATATCATGTGACTATATCACACCATGTATACCATATCATGTGACTATAACACACCATGTATACCAAATCATGTGACTATAACACACCATGTATACCATATCATGTGACTATAACACACCATGTATACCAAAGCATGTGACTATATCACAAGGCACGTTTTGTGAGTGATATACTTATCGCTAAATTTCCCCTTAAGCCTATATTAAGATCACGTGGCTGTAAGCTTCCATCTTCCAGTTGTTTTTATATCGGCTTACCCAATTAGTCTGCTGTACCAAGGGGAAGCCATTCTAGTCTTTTGAAATGTTTAGATCTCCGAGGATTATCTCAGCTGATACCTCGTCTGGGCGTCTTAACATTCCCCCTCCCCACCCACCCCTATGTCCTTTTTAAGAATAATTTTATTATTTTCTAAACCAGTGTTTCTCAACATGTTGTTGTATACAATACTAAGTGAATACATCCACTGTTGTTGTATACAATACTAAGTGAATACATCCACTGTTGTTGTATACAATACTAAGTGAATACATCCACTGTTGTTGTATACAATACTAAGTGGATACATCAACTGTTGTATACAATACTAAGTGAATACTTCCACTGTTGTTGTATACAATACTAAGTGGATACATCCACTGTTGTTGTATACAATATTAAGTGAATAACCCACTGTTGTTGTATACAATACTAAGTGAATACACCCACTGTTGTTGTATACAATACTAAGTGAATACATCCACTGTTGTTGTATACAATACTAAGTGAATACACCCACTGTTGTTGTATACAATACAAAGTGGATACACCCACTGTTGTTGTATACAATACTAAGTGAATGCATCCACTGTTGTTGTATACAATACTAAGTGAATACATCAACTGTTGTATACAATACTAAGTGAATATTTCATACAATTAAGTGCAAGATTCAATGTCCACTGTTGTATACAATACTAAGTGAATATTTCATACAATATAATGCAAGATTCAATGTCCACTGTTGTATACAATACTAAGTGAATATTTCATACAATAAAATACAAGATTCAATGTCCACTGTTGTATACAATACTAAGTGAATATTTCATACAATTAAATGCAAGATTCAATGTCTGAAATAAAATTGGTTTAACTCAATAAAAACAATATGTTATTTTGCCGCTATTGTTCTAAAATACCTTTTCATGCATAGGGAATAAAGCATTTTTTCGAATTATGCTATTGTGTTGCCTATTTCATATGAGTTTCATTACATTTTATATATTTCAATTTGTCATCATCCAGTAGTATGGTGTACTGTACAGGTTATAATATATGGTGTACTCTACAGGTTATAATATATGGTGTACTGTACAGGTTATAATATATGGTGTACTGTACAGGTTATAATATATGGTCTACTGTACAGGTTATAATATATGGTGTACTGTACAGGTTATAATATATGGTCTACTGTACAGGTTATAATCTATGGTGTACTGTACAGGTTATAATCTATGGTGTACTGTACAGGTTATAATCTATGGTGTACTGTACAGGTTATAATCTATGGTGTACTGTACAGGTTATAATATATGGTCTACTGTACATGTTATAATATATGGTGTACTGTACAGGTTATAATATATGGTGTACTGTACAGGTTATAATATATGGTCTACTGTACAGGTTATAATATATGGTCTACTGTACAGGTTATAATATATGGTGTACTGTACAGGTTATAATATATGGTCTACTGTACAGGTTATAATATATGGTGTACTGTACAGGTTGTAATATATGGTGTACTGTACAGGTTATTATATATGGTGTACTGTACAGGTTATTATATATGGTGTACTGTACAGGTTATAATATATGGTGTACTGTACAGGTTATAATATATGGTGTACTGTACAGGTTATAATATATGGTCTACTGTACAGGTTATAATATATGGTCTACTGTACATGTTATAATATATGGTGTACTGTACAGGTTATAATATATGGTCTACTGTACAGGTTATAATATATGGTCTACTGTACAGGTTATAATATATGGTCTACTGTACAGGTTATAATATATGGTCTACTGTACATGTTATAATATATGGTGTACTGTACAGGTTATAATATATGGTCTACTGTACAGGTTATAATATATGGTCTACTGTACAGGTTATAATATATGGTGTACTGTACAGGTTATAATATATGGTGTACTGTACAGGTTATAATATATGGTCTACTGTACAGGCTATAATATATGGTGTACTGTACAGGTTGTAATATATGGTGTACTGTACAGGTTATAATATATGGTCTACTGTACAGGTTATAATATATGGTCTACTGTACAGGTTATAATATATGGTCTACGGTACAGGTTATAATATATGGTGTACTCTACAGGTTGAAATCAAAGGTTACTCTAAGTTTGTTTCTCTTCAGAGTCTTTTGTCTATTTATTAGTTCATCAACAGATAACCACACACCATCACATCTACCTGTCTTCAAATGTGAACTTCTGGATGTCTGTCCAATCACTGAAGTGTGTTGAAGTTTACAACTTCTGGATGTCTGTCCAATCACTGAAGTGTGTTGAAGTATACAACTTCTGGATGTCTGTCCAATCACTGAAGCGTGTTGAAGTATATAACTTCTGGATGTCTGTCCAATCACTGAAGCGTGTTGAAGTATATAACTTCTGGATGTCTGTCCAATCACTGAAGTGTGTTGAAGTTTACAACTTCTGGATGTCTGTCCAATCACTGAAGTGTGTTGAAGTTTACAACTTCTGGATGTCTGTCCAATCACTGAAGCGTGTTGAAGTATATAACTTCTGGATGTCTGTCCAATCACTGAATTATGTTGAAGTATACAACTCAAAGTGTGTGCACACCAATAGTCACTTTATATTTCTGTGTTCATATTGCCATTTAAACCTTCATATATAGAAATATATTTATGTTTTGTGTCGAATGATATTTTAGCCAGTCGATTTTACGAAGTGACAGACATATTAATTTGTTTTAAAGATTGATGAGTGTTTGGGTTGGTAGGCATTTAGTTGGGAGTGGTGTGTGTGTGTGTGCGTGTGTGTGTGTGTATGAATATTTAGATATGTAGACCTGGTAAGTAGTAGTAGTAGTAGTAATCTGTTTTTCAGAATATTTTCATCGATAATATATCCCTATTTAAATGTTCTTATTCTAACATGACCTTAAATGCATACATTGTGTTTAAAAAATAATTGTCTGTATCGGGGTGGGCAAACTTTTCAATCGCAGTCCACAATGGATTCTTGAATTTGAAAAAAGGTTTGGGAATAGAACACATGAATAAACGTAATGAACTGACTGTACTGAAGTCTTATTGCAAGTCGGATCAAATCAAATGATAGTACCTATTGTATCTATTGTACCTATTGTATCTATTGTATCTAATGTACCTATTGTATCTATTGTATCTAATGTACCTATTGTATCTATTGTATCTAATGTACCTATTGTATCTATTGAATCTAATGTATTTATTGTATCTAATTTATTTATTGTATCTATTGTATCTATATTATCTATTGTATCTATATTATCTATTGTATCTATTGTATATATTGTATCTATATTATCGATTGCATCTATTGCATCTATTGTATTTATTGTACCTATTATATCTATTGTATCTATTGTATCTATATTATCTTTTGTACCTATATTATTTATTGTATTTATTGCATCTGTTGTATATATTATATCTAATGTATTTATTGTATTTATTTTATCTTTAGTATATATTTTATCTATTGTATGTATTATACCTATTGTATCTAAATATTCCTATTGTATCTGATGTATCTATTGTATCTGTAGTATCTATTGTATCTTTCAAATCCATTGTATTATTAATACTCAGATTAATTAATTTTTTTGTAAAAATATATTGAAGAATGCAAAATATTAATAAAATACGTTTGTTTCTATTTAATTGTCTGACCTTCACAAAGATTACGTATTGTAATTAAAAATAAAATAGTGTAAACAGCTCCGTTAAAACTCATTTCATCCATATTTGTTTTAATTCAGTTTAAAAATAAAATACTTTATCCCGGAAGTGAAATATCTTATTCCCCGGACAAGTCAAAGGCCGGTGAATGAGAAACACTGATTGCTTGTAAAGTATAAAGTACATTGAGAAACATTGATTGCTTGTAAAGTATAAAGTACATTGAGAAACACTGATTGCTTGTAAAGTATAAAGTACATTGAGAAACACTGATTGCTTGTAAAGTATAAAGTACATTGAGAAACATTGATTGCTTGTAAAGTATAAAGTACATTGAGAAACACTGATTGCTTGTAAAGTATAAAGTACATTGAGAAACACTGATTGCTTGTAAAGTATAAAGTACATTGAGAAACACTGATTGCTTGTAAAGTATAAAGTACATTGAGAAACATTGATTGCTTGTAAAGTATAAAGTACATTGAGAAACACTGATTGCTTGTAAAGTATAAAGTACATTGAGAAACACTGATTGCTTCCAAAGTATAAAGTACATTGAGAAACACTGATTGCTTCCAAAGTATAAAGTACATTGAGAAACACTGATTGCTTCCAAAGTATAAAGCCACCGGTGGCGGAACGAAATATTTTTTGGGGGGGGGGGGGGGGCAAGCCAAAATTAAAGGGGGCGGGGGCGCCGCCCCCCCCCTTAAAATTTTAAGGGGGGCAAGACAAAATATGACAGAAAGACAAATTTTACACCCTTAATTCAATAATAGAATATAGTAATTATGTAGCAAGCAATTAATCGATATTAATAACAAATAATATATTAAAAAAAAAATAAAAATGAACATTGAGCACTTCTGTCGTCAACTGATTCGTAATGTCAGTCTGTTTACAAATTTAATAAAGAAATTAGATGAGAAAATTACTGATAATTATCATGAATGATGATGAACATGAAACTGATATCGGAAACGGGAAACTCAATAAACTCAAGTAATTTATGAAAAGATATTAAATAATTGTATTTTCTTTAAAAATTACATTTGCCGTCATTCGGCAGATGGCAATACATCTCTATACTTATAAGACGCATTTGCTGTCTGTCTGTCTTTTCCCTTAAAACTCAAGATCCAGACAACCAAATAACGTGAAATTTGGTACACGTACACATAATTAAATGGGGAAGGTTCTTAAACAGGTTTCGTTCCATCTCAATGGGTACTTTAATTGTAATTAATTATTTTGGATATCAAAGACATGAACATTGGCAAACTTTTACCCCGATTTCAGGTTTTACGAGCTTCTCTCCCACATAGCTAACTTACTATAAATATGATCGGTACGGGGAACCAAATATAACATTACTTACTACATTAATACATTCCATTCCTTCATCCATAGTAATTGTCATCTTTTGCTACAGTCATGCCTAAGAGAGAGAGAGAGAGGTAGGGAGGAAGAGAGGAAGAGAGGGGGGAGGGAGGGATGGAGGGAGAGAGTTAGGAAAAGAGAGGGAGGGAGGGAGGGAGGGAAAGAGGGAGGGGGAAGAGAGAGTGAGGGAGATGAAGAGATGAAATGCCGAAAATGTTGTGTATCACATTACTTTAATGTAAATGTACCCTTTTATTTCATGCAAATAAACCCTTTTTTACGCGTCTTATTTTAAATCTTAATTAAACGTCAAATTACGCTTCTTAAATAAACGGAAAACCTTATTTTAAACCGGGGCAAAGCCGGGTACTTGCAACTAGTTATAAAATATGCCACAACAACTCTCAATAAATGTGATTACTGTAAAATGTAAATTGCTTCCAAAGTATAAAGTACATTGAGAAACACTGATTGCTTCCAAAGTATAAAGTACATTGAGAAACACTGATTGCTTCCAAAGTATAAAGTACATTGAGAAACACTGATTGCTTCCAAAGTATAAAGTACGTTGAGAAACACTGATTGCTTCCAAAGTATAAAGTACGTTGAGAAACACTGATTGCTTCCAAAGTATAAAGTACGTTGAGAAACACTGATTGCTTCCAAAGTATAAAGTACGTTGAGAAACACTGATTGCTTCCAAAGTATAAAGTACATTGAGAAACACTGATTGCTTCCAAAGTATAAAGTACATTGAGAAACACTGATTGCTTCCAAAGTATAAAGTACATTGAGAAACACTGATTGCTTCCAAAGTATAAAGTACATTGAGAAACACTGATTGCTTCCAAAGTATAAAGTACATTGAGAAACACTGATTGCTTCCAAAGTATAAAGTACATGACGTACTCCAGTAATCTCACATAGGACCATGACTCTCCAAATTGAGACCACTGCAGTGGTTTAGTAATTACAAGGAGAAATTTGGGATAAATTATGAGAGACTGAATGCAACGGTGTCAATACTGCTGAAGTAAATCAAAGGTGTCATTATTGCTGGAGTAAAGCAATGGTGTCAATACTGCTGAAGTAAATCAAAGGTGTCATTATTGCTGGAGTAAAGCAATGGTGTCAATACTGCTGAAGTAAATCAAAGGTGTCATTATTGCTGGAGTAAAGCAATGGTGTCAATACTGCTGAAGTAAATCAAAGGTGTCATTATTGCTGGAGTAAAGCAATGGTGTCAATACTGCTGAAGTAAATCAAAGGTGTCATTATTGCTGGAGTAAAGCAATGGTGTCAATACTGCTGGAGAAAAGTGACTTGTAGGAATTGGTATTTTATACGTATCCGGAATTTCCAGATTTGTATAAAAACCAAAAAACTTTTATAGCTGAATTCATTTTTTATGATATTGGATAGAAAATGTGTCACACACACACACAAAAAAACTCGGCCAGGGGAGCGAGAAACCTGTCAAAAATTCCAATTGAAACTTTGATGTTGTCACAATGTTCATGGCTACATTTCTGAAGCTTCCTTTCAATCCAAAACTTTCATTCTTGGTTCATTTTTTTACACCAATAAAAAAAATACATCTCAATAAAATAAACGATGGAGATAAACTGTACGACTGCGTCACAGGTCTTTCTGTTGGGTAACACGATACGTTGCTATAGTTACAGGAATCGACACAGGGGTAATACAGTGTGACGTCGTGACCGAAAAAAGTGTTCACAAAATAAAGGAGATTAATTGAGTTTTAATTAGATGTTAATTTGATGAGTAATTGATTAGATGTTCTTTTATTAGATGTACTTTTATTAGATGTACTTTTATTAGATGTACTTTTATTAGATGTACTTCTATTAGATTACTTTTATTAGATGTACTTCTATTAGATGTACTTCTATTAGATGTACTTATATGAGATGTACTTTTATTAGATGCACTTTTATTAGATGTACTTTTATTAGATGTACTTTTATTATATGTACTTTTATTAGATGTGCTTTTATTAGATGCACTTCGATTAGATGTACTTTTATTAGATGTTCTTTTATTAGATGTACTTTTATTAGATGTAATTTTATTAGATGTACTTCTATTAGATGTACTTTTATTAGATTACTTTTATTAGATGCACTTCTATTAGATGTACTTCTATTAGATGTACTTCTATGAGATGTACTTTTATTAGATGCACTTTTATTAGATGTACTTTTATTAGATGTACTTTTATTATATGTACTTTTATTAGATGTGCTTTTATTAGATGCACTTCGATTAGATGTACTTTTATTAGATGTACTTTTATTAGATGTTCTTTTATTAGATGTACTTTTATTAGATGTACTTTTATTAGATGTACTTTTATTAGATGTACTTTTATTAGATGTACTTCTATTAGATGTACATTTATTACTTTTATTATATTTGATGAATTAAAGAATTAAAAAAAAATATTTTTGCTGACTGATTGTGCTCTGACAAAATATTTTATCCCTTTTAAAATTTTTTAGACAAATGAAAAAAAAAGTAAACATTTCATTTCCAATGGAATTTTAGTGAAATAAACTTTAATGTTTAAGTAAAGATTAATTCGACCAGGTTCTGATTGACGCGAGTTAAGTTGTAGTATACATTAATCTGTTGAAAGACAAACCTCTATTACCTATTCGGGTAAGAATTTTTTTTATTATTCCTTACATGAGCAGAATGATGAACTAGGTCAAAGCTCAAAATCTGTTTTCAAAACAAAATCTAAAAGTTGCAGACTTTCTGCATGTTATTATTTTATGATCATGAGCACTAAAAGGTCTGATGACATATTGATGAAATAATAACGGCCAACACTAAACACACAAATTATATTTGTAGAATGAATTAAAGATTATCGAAACTGAAACTGGCTACACTACAGATTTCGGAATAAATATTTTCCAGAAAATTTCCAATAAGTAGACTATTGAATTGACTGTCATAGGTTGCGGGCATTAATCAAATGGAAAAGAAAACTTTTTTTAGTTAATATAATATTTATTTATAGTTTCCTGGTACGATATGCTGGCCAGGCTTGCGGAGCCGCCATATTTTTTTCCGGCTCCGGCTCCCACAAATTTGACGGCTCCGGCTTGGCTCCGGCTCCCTATTAAGATAATATCACACGAGACAAAATTTTTTGTAATTGCGCCACGCAAACATGCCGCTGATAAAAAGTTATGCAAATTTTGCCAGATAATGTCTCTATATGCTGTGCCTGACATTAGTTGGGAATGTTGACAACTAATTCTACCAGCGAATTTGTATTTTTTTAGTACGCCTTCACATTCAGACATAATTAAATAAAGGAGATGAGAGGTATTACTTAATACATCAAGTGAAATTTAATAAAAGTATGACAGGTTCACCACTATGATCGTTTGATTTTCAAAATACCAATCTTTCTGTTCAACTCCTTAGCCTTGTGTTCGATTCCCTAGCCTTGTGTTAAATTCCCTAGCCTTGTGTTAAATTCCCAAGCGTTGTGTCCAACTCCCAAGCCTAGCGTTCAATTCCCAAGCCTAGTGTTGAATTCCCTAGCCTTGTGTTCAATTCCCAAGCCTAGTATTCGATTCCCTAGCCTTCTGTTCATTTCCCTAGCCTTCTGTTCATTTCCCTAGCCTTCTGTTCATTTCCAAAGCCTTGTGTTCAATCCCCAAGTCTAGTGTTCAATTCCGTAGCCCTGTGTTCAATTCCCAAGCCTAGTGTTCAATTCCCTAGCCTTATGTTCAATTCCCTAACCTTGTGCTCAATTATCTAGCCTTGTGTTGAATTCCTTAGCCTTCTGTTCATTTCCTTAGCCTTATATTCAATCCTTTGAATTTAATGACGTTTTTGGACAGTCCTTTTTCCCAAGAACTTTTCACTGGTTAGTAGCCAAACATTTTTTTTATTATACAATCGCAGCAATTTCACTTCAAGCCTGAGCAGGTTTAGGTTCGGGTGGGTATTGGATTACAAATTACACAGACTTTACCTTCACTGTGTATTGTTTTTTTTTTTTGGTTATTTGTTTGTTTTTGTAAGTTGATTATATCAAGGGACACAACACAAATTATAAAGTTGCCAAAGAAAAAATAACATTACTTCCCATTGAAATAAGATTGTCTTAGGTCTCAGGGAATACACAAATACAACAAACTTACATAAGAACACAACAAACATTCATAAAAACGCAATAGACACACATAGAAACACAACATACAAAAATACAAACACAACAGACATAAATATGGAGTGAAAAATTATAGTAGATATTTTTTTATGGAAGACTAGTGTCTATCTCAGATGTACTACACCAAAGGGGTACGGGAAAGTTTATGAAAGTTATGCAGCGACTTATAATTATAGTTTAAAACATCAAAAAGTTTGAAGAAGTTCGCCAGTTTGCTGCGTGACTCATCACCAAATCGCATACACAAGAGTCGCATTAAAGAGGTCAGCAAAATCCAATATGAAAACAAGATATCTATTTGTGAACTATTGTGTGAGGGCTACCCACAGACATACTTTCACACCCTGTGGGATACAGTCGCAAACAAGTTTGAGAACCACTGGTATAATTAGTTAACCACCGTCACTTGAAATGTGTACCTACATGACTGAACTCACAGGTAACCACCGTCACTTGAAATGTGTACCTACATGACTGAACTCACAGGTAACCACCGTCACTTGAAATGTGTACTTACATGACTGAACTCACAGGTAACCACCGTCACTTGAAATCTGTACCTACATGACTGAACTCACAGGTAACCACCGTCACTTGAAATGTGTACCTACATAACTGAACACACAGGTAACCACCGTCACTTGAAATGTGTACCTACATGACTGAACTCACAGGTAACCACCGTCACTTGAAATGTGTACCTACATGACTGAACTCACAGGTAACCACCGTCACTTGAAATGTGTACCTACAT
Source organism: Bulinus truncatus (assembly GCA_021962125.1). Taxonomy (NCBI): domain Eukaryota; kingdom Metazoa; phylum Mollusca; class Gastropoda; family Planorbidae; genus Bulinus; species Bulinus truncatus. The sequence goes on along the minus strand of JAGDYQ010000110.1, from coordinate 745,299 downwards.
GACTGAACTCACAGGTAACCACCGTCACTTGAAATGTGTACCTACATGACTGAACTCACAGGTAACCACCGTCACTTGAAATGTGTACCTACATGACTGAACTCACAGGTAACCACCGTCACTTGAAATGTGTACCACTGTACCTACATGACTGAACTCACAGGTAACCACCGTCACTTGAAATGTGTCCCTTCATTACTGAACTCACATTAACATCGAGATTTGTATTTTTTTCCTATATAAACATAAATAATAAGACGGTTATTGTAAAGCCTTTTTAACACCCTTACCCATGACTGAATGTTCTAAGTTGCACCTCCCGAAGATATAGATATGTGACAATTACCAACAGACCGTTAGTTTATTTAATAACACGTATGAACATTACATTAATGAGTATCTAGTAGCCAATGCTATTACATTTATACATCTATGGTTGGTGTCACCCGGTGCGTAAAATTCAGAGTGTCACCCCCCCCCCACCCCGCACACTTCCACCATGAATAATGGAACATATTTCGAATTTTTGTGCAATAGACCATAGATAGTCACCTGATATTGTAATGTTTGTGAAATACGTCCAATCGGTCCACAGCTGATGAGTTTTAATAATGTAATGATGTGTAACAAATTACACAATATAATTTAACGTGTAAGCATTTTAGAACTGAAACAACCAGCAAAGAAAAGTCAAAATATTGTTATTTTGAAAATAAACTTTTTAAAAAATTTTCTTTTCCTGGTTTCAAAGCTTATCAAAACATTATATACTGACCACTCCGTTGTCAAAATCAATATCTACTGCCTTCAGATGTCTTCTCAGCTTTCGAATCTCTTTTTAAAAGCTAAACTTCGGATAACTCATCATAGAAAAATGAAAGTGATCAAACATCTGGATAGTGTGTGACATGTCAGGTGTAAACATAATTCCGAAATACTTCGCAGCCTTTATATCCATTTAAGGATGACCTTCACATGATGAGCCAGGACATTTTAGACTCATTTTGATTTTCAGGTGACAGATAAGTACGAATGTTCAGGTGACAGATAAGTACGAATGTTCAGGTGACAGATAAGTACGAATGTTCAGGTGACAGATAAGTACGAATGTTCAGGTGACAGATAATTACGAATGTTCAGGTGACAGATAAGTACGAATGTTCAGGTGACAGATAAGTACGAATGTTCAGGTGATAGATAAGAACGAATGTTCAGGTGACAGATAAGTACGAATGTTCAGGTGACAGATAGGTACGAATGTTCAGGTGACAGATAAATACGAATGTTTTATTTGTACATGAACTCCTCTTTAACATCAAATTCTAATGCATCTCAAGAAATTTCCCTTTATTCAACGAAGATTCATCTTTCTTGTATCAACGTAATGCCAAATTTTGCTTTACAACCTGTGTAAATTATCCCTCCACGTTTTATTTTCCCTGTCTATCACAGCAACAATTTCGGCACCAATTGTTTTGTGCAGATTTAGTACAGCTGCCAATGTTTTCTATTTTTCAATGCAATGTAGGTTCTCTTTCGAGATATCATAATCATGTAATTGTTGGCTCAATGTAGGCTCTCTTTCGAGATATCATAATCATGTAATTTTGGCTCAATGTAGGTTCTCTTTCGAGATATCATAATCATGTAATTGTTGGCTCAATGTAGGTTCTCTTTCGAGATATCATAATCATGTAATTTTGGCTCAATGTAGGTTCTCTTTCGAGATATCATAATCATGTAATTGTTGGCTCAATGTAGGTTCTCTTTCGAGATATCATAATCATGTAATTTTGGCTCAATGTAGGTTCTCTTTCGAGATATCATAATCATGTAATTGTTGGCTCAATGTAGGTTCTCTTTCGAGATATCATAATCATGTAATTGTTGGCTCAATGTAGGTTCTCTTTCGAGATATCATAATCATGTAATTTTGGCTCAATGTAGGTTCTCTTTCGAGATATCATAATCATGTAATTGTTGGCTCAATGTAGGTTCTCTTTCGAGATATCATAATCATGTAATTTTGGCTCAATGTAGGTTCTCTTTCGAGATATCATAATCATGTAATTGTTGGCTCAATGTAGGTTCTCTTTCGAGATATCATAATCTTGAAATTTTTGGCTCAATTTTCACCACTTCTTAAGCCCGGAGACAAATTTGAATGTTGTTTCTGTAAGCCTAACAGCAAAGAGTCTGCAGCAAAGGCAGTATAATTTCTCCCTAATGATTGAAAAACCATCCTTGATCTTAGTATTTTTTCACTATTTGGCATCACCGTGTAAGACCATTCTTTGCATTGCCTGGGCACATCTCCATTAGCATCTTGCATTCTCATAGCACTGAAAGGTCCGTCCTTATTCTATAAAGAAGACTTCTTCTATTGATAACTTCAACCCAAATATGATCTGGAACTGGTATATTACGGAAACTGGCATCTGATAAAATATTCCAATTTTTCTCATTAAATCGACTCATCATCACATAAATTACAATCATTTTCAGCTTCCAGTTATGTATCCGATCTACGTCTATTAAATGTATGTATGCGTTTATTTACTCCATTTCTGTAGGAGGAATTATCAAGGTTGGCTTGATAAACAAAGTCTACTGATAAACACTGGCCACAATTAGATCTCTTGATTTATCGAACTATGGATCCAAGGAGCGATTTTTGGCCTGTCATTGCTGACAACCACTAGGTCTTTTTTTATCTTTGTACTCCATATGACATGATGTAATATTCTCGAGCATGAAAGTTGAAAAAATATAAAAATCATAATTCTGGTATTATATTATTATATTATTTATATATGGTAGTATTACTGAATGTATTTCAGAAAGCTATACATTACTTTCATTAAAATGCGTTTGTAAACTAAGTCTCCAATTTCATGCAACCACGTGACAGCATGCGCAATTTTTTTTAGCGTATTTGCTAATAATCCGAGCAGCTTAGAATTTTATTCATTTTCTTATGCTCCAGACACTCTACATGGTGGCACTCTGTGATACTGCTCATGTGTTTTGCTATGATCGTTTATCAAACCCGACTAGACCGAGTTCTTTCTGCTATTAAATATAGAATTTTTCATTTTGGTGTCACCCCTAAAATGGTGTCACGTGGTGCGGCTCGCAAACCCCGCACCCCCACAGTGACGCTACTGCATTTGTGAATTCATCAATCATCTCACTAACATTTTGTTTTGGTTGGTGATCAGTTTAGACAATGTGGCGATTGTCACGGGTTGTGACTAATCTGTCGAAACCATCCTCCTCACTCCAACCCTTAACTTAATAGTATTACTAACATTAAGACGTATATTATACCATGTATAGTAAAATACGTTCCCGTTCTCCAGTTCCCCCCCCTTTTACCCCCCCCCCCCGTAATTGCGTCATAAGAGCAGGTGGTCAGCGAAAACCTCCGCCGATGAATAGGGCAGTAGTTGGCAGAAACACGTTACATTCCTCGCGGGATTCTCCCTGGCCACTGGGCTCCTGTTCAAAGCCGACAAAGGGACGGATGTCCAGTTACTTCTGTCTTTGTCGGTATGACGTACTCCCCCCACCCCTTCCCCATCTAGGCTCCACCCCCTGATTTGAAAGAAACAGATATTATAATTGATTGGCTAGGGGTCACGTGGAAGAAAGTGTTTGAGTAATGTAAGATAGATTTATAGACATTCGACCGGTGAGCCGGGTCGTGGCTAGTCGCAATTGGACTGAGTGATAGCGAGTCGATTGATGTGTCTCTGTTTGAGAGAAGTGAGGAAGAAATAGAGAGAGAGAGAGTAAACTAGTGATAACGTCATTGTTCCCCTTATTCATTTTATATTGGATTATTTTGCTGCAGTTTGGATTATCTTTGCTTATGATAAGTCACCAGATCCCTGTTACGGACTGGTGCCTTTGTATAAATAAATATATCTTGGTGTTGTACACACGACTTGTTGAATTGATCATCGTCCCTTGTTTTACGTTTAATTGCTGGTGAGACTGTGTGTGGTAGAAACACAAATACAAATGCAAGTCATCATTGAGTCAGCCCTCATACTCTTAGCGACAAGCCAAAGATACTCATAGGGGTCCTCAACATCTGAGAGGCTCGTTTCGGGATCGAACCTTCACCTGAAGTAGTATTCTGCAATAATCAGGCGGGGCCGAAGCTGATTCAACTATAGACTCGGGGTGCTTAATCTCTGCCCCAAGTCTTCAGTAGGCCAGTTTATCATCAGACTCGGCCGGTTTAAAACGTGAGTGATAAACGCTACGTTGACTCACGTGCATCGTCGGACAAAACCAGAAGTCCACAATTCTTCAGTAGGCCAGTCATTCATTGGACTCGGCCGTTTTGAAACGGGAGCAGTAATCACCACGCGTACTCACGTAGTCCGACTGAAAGTACAGACGAAGTCAACAAGACAGTTAAAGGAAAAGCCGCACTGTTATCGGCGAATAAATAACATTTAGACTTTAGACTTTATGCATGTGTGTAAGATTGTGTACGGTGGAAGATATTTCGTATTCTGTTGAAAGGAGGGAGGAAGCGTCAAGGTAAGCCATTTTAATACACTTCTTTTGATTGTGATCATTTGTGAGTGCTCTAACTGCGTGTTTAGCTGCACGGCGAGCTTCATCTGGGTTAACTGTTACTTATCTTAGGCTCGTATTAACGTCACCAACCATGAAGTCTATGGAGGAGTACGTACAGTACTTCATAGGCTTGGGGTGCGATGTTAATACGGCCATAAAACACGCTAAATGAGAAAGGGATAGAGAGGTGGAAGAGGCTAGGCTAGAACGGGAAGCAGAAGCTGAACGTGCTAAGCATGAAGCAGAAGCTGAACGCGCAAAACATGACAAAGAGGTAGAGTTAGCTAGGCTTGATAGGGAAGCAGAATCTGAACGTGCTAGGCATGAAGCAGAATCTGAACGTGCTAGGCATGAAGCAGAAGCCGAGCGCGCTAAGAATGAAAGAGATAGGGAGGTGGAGTTAGCTAAATTAGCATCTGAGGAGAGGGAGGCCCTAGCACGGTTAGAGAGGGAAGTGGGGCCGGCAAGCCCAACTCCAAGCAGTCAGACAACGACATCCTCCAAACCCAAACTCCCCAAACTTGACGAGACGGATAACATAGACGCCTACATCCGTAGGTTTGAACGATACGCTCTGTCCGCGGGTTGGGAACGACATGAGTGGGCCTCCTGCTTGACATCACTACTCACGGGACGGGCCCTGACGACAGCTACCCGCTTGACGGCTGACGAGTCAAATGACTTTGACTCACCGAAAGCTGCCCTCCTAAAGTCATTCGACTATACGGAGGAAAGTTTTAGACGTAAGTTTAGGGGGGCCCATTTAGAAACAGGGGAGACCTACCCCCTATTTGGTGCACGTCTAGCTGACCTCCTGACGAGGTGGGTTGAGCTCAGTGGGACGGAGCATAGCTTTGATGGTGTGATGGACCTCCTGCTCAGGGAGCAGTTGATGGACGTGGCCCCTAGTGGACTACAGATATTTCTAAAGGAGCGAAAACCAGGGTCATGGGACGAAATGCTCGCCCTGGCCGAAAACTACAGGGAAGCTCATGTGGGCAAAGGGGCAGAACCCACAATGGGGGGGCCTCGAAGGGAATCAACCCACAGGGAACCCCATAAAGTACCCTTTAAAAGGGAGGGGCCCAAACCAGAGGCCCCTAAAGGTAATGGGAGGCCCAATGTTCTTCCTAGGCCAGATACCGGGCGCCCTTGGAGACCGAGAATGTCCTGCTTCACGTGCGGGTCACCTGAACACTGGTCGGGAAGGTGTCCACAGCGGAAAGTCAGTCCGATGGGGGCAGTAAGATCAACATCCCCTCTCACCCCGCCCCAGGCCACAGCAACGTCGGATCGTGAGGGAGAACAGGTAACTGAGGTAGGGGCTGCTGTCACACATGAGGACACTTCTCCACTTTCAAAAGGGTTTGTTAACGGACACCCGGTGCAGGTCCTAAGGGATTCGGGATGTTTGGGGGTTGTGGTCTGGTCCTCCTTAGTACCGGTCGAGGGCAGAACTGGGCGGAGGGGCCAGTTGAAGACCATTAACGGGGGCGTGTTTGAGGCCCCAGTCGTTGTGGTACAAGTAGACACGCCGTATTACGCGGGGCAGTTAGAAGCATGGGCACTAGATGAGCCCCTCTATGACCTCATTATCGGCAACATACCAGGGGCTCGACGCCCCTTTTCACCCAACCCTGACTGGGAGGGGAAATCCACTACACCCGACCCAACACCCCTGAACCTTTCAGAGGAAGGTTTGACTAACTGTGGAGTGATGACCAGGGAGCAGGAGAGAAAACAGATGAAACCAGTTAAACCCCTCTCCACGCCCCCGTGCCCTGCATCAGCCATTACCCCTTCTGAGTTCCTCATCCAGCAACAAAACGACCTCTCCCTTCGTAAGTTAAGAGAATGGGCAGAAAGTTGAAAGGTCAACAACCACCGGGGCCACATGGAGAGATATGTAATAAAAGGGGACCTGTTATACAGAGAGCTGGTAAGTAAAAAGGGGGAGACATCCACCCAGTTAGTGGTGCCCAAAGAGCAGAGGGGCAAGGCGATGAGAGTGGCCCATGAGATCCTTTTCGGGGGTCATCTGGGGGCAAAGAAGACCCTTGAGAGGACCCAATCTCAATTTTATTGGCCAGGTATAGGGGGCGACGTGAAGAGGTATTGTAGGTCTTGTGACCGGTGTCAACGCACCACCACTAAAGGGAAGACTAGCAAACTACCACTAGGTACCATGCCACTCATAGATGTCCCCTTCAAACGAGTAGCAGTTGATATCGTGGGCCCCTTCGACCCCACATCAAATAGGGGGAACCGCTACATTCTGACCCTTGTAGATTACGCCACACGGTACCCCGAGGCGGTACCTCCTCGAGTTATTGATACCGAGAGGGTAGCTGAGGCCTTAGTGGAAATATTTACTCGGGTAGGGGTCCCAGAGGAAATATTGTCCGACAGAGGGAGCCAATTTACATCCCAGCTGATGGGAGAAGTATCGAGACTACTGTCTATGCGCCAGCTCTTGACCACTCCATACCACCCCCAGTGTAATGGGCTAGTCGAAAGGTTCAATGGCACTCTGAAATCAATGCTGGGGAAAATGTGTTGTGAGAGGCCCAAAGACTGGGACCGGTACCTGCCGGCCCTGTTGTTTGCTTATAGGGAGGCCCCTCAGGAAAGTTTAGGTTTTTCCCCATTTGAGCTTCTGTATGGACGGAAGGTAAGGGGGCCCAGCCATATACTCCGTGAGCTATGGTCCAAAGAGCAGGAACCCATCGAAGTTCGGACCACTTACCAATATGTGGTCGACCTTCGTAACAAACTGGAGGAGACCTGTCAACTAGCCCAGCAAGAGTTAAGCCGAGCCAGTGAAAGGGCTCGCAAATACTTTAACCAGAAGGCTAAACTCCGAGAGTTTGCCCCAGGTGATAAAGTATTAATTCTCATGTCTGATGAGAAAAACAAATTGCTAATGCAGTGGAAGGGCCCCTACCAAGTGATCAAAAGGGTGGGGCTCCTTGACTACCAGCTCCAACTCCCCAAGGGGATTAAGGTCTTCCATGGGAATCTTTTAAAAGCTTATATAAGCTGGGACCCAGAGGATTTGGTGGGGGGCCCTGCGAGTAAAGCGAGGTCAGTGGAAGAGGGGAGGATAGAAGGGTCAGACAGGGGACAAATGCAATCAAAGGGGGAAGAAAGTATTCTCGCCGCAGGGGCAATAATTGACCTAAGTGAGGAGAGCTTAGATAAAGGGGAAATATTGCTACCAGGGCAGGGGACAGAGACGGCCACTGACGTGGTGATCTCCCCCCCTACTATCCGAGCCCGAGTCAAAGAGATAAAACAACTCTGCGACCGTTACTCGGACGTCCTGACTGATCTCCCCGGTCGGACTAACTTGGTCGAACACGACATACGTCTGATAGACGACAAACAGGTCAGACAGCCGATGTATACCACACCCTTTGCGGTCAAACAGTCCATTGAGAGGGAAATTGAGGACATGCTTAGACTAGGGGTCATCGAGAGGTCCCATTCTCCTTACTCCTCCCCGGTGGTGTTAGTGAAGAAAAAGGATGGGACGTATAGGTTCTGCGTAGATTATCGAAAGTTGAACAAACTCACGGTTTTCGACGCGGAACCCCTTCCAAACCCAGAAGCCTTGCTAGCTGATATAGCACAGGACGGGACAACGTTCCTGTCAAAGATAGACCTCAGTAAAGGGTACTGGCAGGTACCCCTTAGCGACCGGGCACGTTAAATGACCGCCTTCCAAACCGCCGCGGGCCATTTCCAATGGCGGGTGATGCCGTTCGGCCTGGTCACCGCCCCGGCCACATTTTCACGCCTTATGAGGGAGCTACTGAGAGGGCTGGGGGCGTCGTGAACTACTTGGATGACATACTCATCTGCACACGGACCTGGGAAGAACACCTTCAGGTCCTAGAGCAAGTATTTGGCAGATTGCGTAGTGCGGGGCTTACAGCCCGACCGGTTAAGTGCATGCTAGGGGGCGAGGGCGTCTACTTCCTGGGTTATCGTTTGGGTGGGGGTGGTATAAAACCCGGTCAGGTGAAAGTGGAGGAGATTCTAAAGATCTCCCCGCCGAAGACCAAAACTCAGGTCCGGGCCCTGATGGGGCTCATAGGCTACTATCGGCGGTTCGTCCCAAACTTTGCCGCCGTGACGGCCCCTCTTACTGACCTGACCCGAAAGGGCTGCCCCACCAACGTTACATGGACAGACAGCTGCCAGAAGGCCTTAGAGACTGTACAATCCTTTTTAAGTAGTGAGCCCCTCCTCCGACTACCGGACTTCACACGCCGGTTCATCTTAAGGACCGATGCCTCGGCCACTGGGCTGGGGGCCGTGGTACTCCAGGAGTTCCCGGATGGTAAGTTCCCCATAACTTACATCAGCCGCAAGCTGACCGAAAGGGAAAAAAGGTATGCCACCATAGAACGGGAGGGCCTAGCTATTGTGTGGGCAACCAAAAAGTTAGAAAGGTTCTTATACGGCACTGAATTCACCCTCGAAACCGACCATAGGCCCCTCATCTTTATCTCGGAGAGCAAAATGAAGAACGATCGGGTAATGCGGTGGGCCCTGGCCCTACAGCAGTATAGATTCGTGGTGCACAGCATCAAAGGAAAGGATAATGTAGGGGCAGATTTGAAGCATGTCGGTTTGAGCTAACTCACAAAGGGCCACTCTTAGAGAGGTTATTGGATGGCTTGCCTAGAGTGAGCGAATCTCGTGCGATTGCAGTTATGTCAATTGTTATATTTATTATGCATGGTTTCCTCTCTATTACAGGGGGTTTAATGTTGTAACGCTGTTGTATCTATCAATGTAAAGTCATCCCTTCAACGGGAGACTATCTTGCTTACCCTATTTCGTATCCAGTAACCGCCTATGTAGGCTTACTGATACAATTAATTTTGTTTTAAGTGCCACCTTTCGGAAGAAAGAGTGTTCACTATTTTTTTTATCTCTGGACCAATTGTTTTGGCCAGACCTTATGTCCGGCTGGCATCATGCTATACACCGTTGTAATTGTTCTGTTTTATTTTTGGGTTGTTTAAATATGTATGGTTTTACCCACTGACCCTATCCATTATGTTGTGGTCAGGGTTACTAAGATAAGTTTTCTTTTTGTGTTATTCAAATGTGACCCTCCATTTGTTTTGGGCATTTTCATATAAAGATAGTTACAGGCACATATGCTTATGTATAACCCCGGGTTAATTCGCCCTTTGTTCTAGTCCTAAAGTATGGAAAGGACTCGATCCTTTTATAATTTGTTTTATGTTATGTAATGGCCTCACCCTTTTACGGTGTCGTCATCCCTATGGTTTCGAGTAAGGTGGGGGTGATGTCACGGGTTGTGACTAATCTGTCGAAACCATCCTCCTCACTCCAACCCTTAACTTAATAGTATTACTAACATTAAGACGTATATTATACCATGTATAGTAAAATACGTTCCCGTTCTCCAGTTCCCCCCCCCCCTTTTACCCCACCCCCGTAATTGCGTCATAAGAGCAGGTGGTCAGCGAAAACCTCCGCCGATGAATAGGACAGTAGTTGGCAGAAACACGTTACATTCCTCGCGGGATTCTCCCTGGCCACTGGGCTCCTGTTCAAAGCCGACAAAGGGACGGATGTCCAGTTACTTCTGTCTTTGTCGGTATGACGTACTTCCCCCACCCCTTCCCCATCTAGGCTCCACCCCCTGATTTGAAAGAAACAGATATTATAATTGATTGGCTAGGGGTCACGTGGAAGAAAGAGTTTGAGTAATGTAAGATAGATTTATAGACATTCGACCGGTGAGCCGGGTCGTGGCTAGTCGCAATTGGACTGAGTGATAGCGAGTCGATTGATGTGTCTCTGTTTGAGAGAAGTGAGGAAGAAATAGAGAGAGAGAGAGTTAACTAGTGATAACGTCATTGTTCCCCTTATTCATTTTATATTGGATTATTTTGCTGCAGTTTGGATTATCTTTGCTTATGATAAGTCACCAGATCCCTGTTACGGACTGGTGCCTTTGTATAAATAAATATATCTTGGTGTTGTACACACAACTTGTTGAATTGATCATCGTCCCTTGTTTTACGTTTAATTGCTGGTGAGACTGTGTGTGGTAGAAACACAAATACAAATACAAGTCATCATTGAGTCAGCCCTCATACTCTTAGCGACAAGCCAAGGATACCCTCATAGGGGTCCTCAACAGCGATCACGTGATTACACTGAGACAAACAAAAAAAGACGAACATTTTTGAATTTTACTTATGATGTATGTCAGTGACATTCTTAGTTGTATTATCACGATTATAATTTGCAATTCAGGAAAATAATTTTACAAATGAATAATTACAAGTTTATGGTTATATAAGTCTACCTACATTAATAATAAGATACATGTGATAAGCAAATGTACATAGTTAAAGAAGAACTGTGCATATAGTATTGGCCAACAGTATAAATTATCATCTTGTTATTGTCTCATACAATAGTAGTGAAAAAAAAACAACTAAAAATATACATAAAGAGTAATGACACACTGACAGTGTTTGATGAATTGATGTCAAGTCACATCAGCATATACAACATTCTAGCATAGATGCACAAATAATTTTAATCTATATAACACATTTTTACACTGGTTCTCTGTAAAGTATATATATATATATATATATATATATATATATATATATATATATTACTAGTATATAAAATAAATATGTACACTCACTAAATACGTTTAATTCCTATAATTAATTTTAAAAAATTTAACGCAATATTCTCAACATTTAGCGAAAGATTTTTCTGGTCAACTCCCTGCAAGACTGGGTTTTGAGTGAAACAACTATAAGTCTGAGTTGATAAGTTCTATCGATCACATCATTGATAAGTTCTATCGATCACATCATTGATAAGTTCTATCGATCACATCATTAATAAGTTCTATCGATCACATCATTGATAAGTTCTATCGATCACATCATTGATAAGTTCTATCGATCACATCATTGATAAGTTCTATCGATCACATCATAGATAAATTCTATCGTCCACAGCATTTATAAGTTCCACCGATCACATCATTGATAAGTTCTATCGATCACATCATTCCTTCAATCAGTTGATGTAGTCAGTATTCATATCGATTCGTCCACGTTCTAAAAATAATAAAAGATACAATTTTAACAGTGTCAGAAATTGTCGGAATGTAGATGTAGTCACTTAAAATCTTATAGTTAACATTGTTTTGCCATTCACAAACTCTAGAAAGCCCATCTTGAAACTTAGTAAAACTATACAAACAATAAAAATCATATTAAGAGGCTCTTTTATGGCACTTAAACACCTAAAACCAAGTCTCCAATCAATAATTCCGACAAACTCAGAGAAAATTGCATGCCATGGCTCTATAGAAATAAGAAAATTGGGAAAAATTGCTACTGAATAATTATTTACTTCTAGCGATGGCGATGTCATATTAGGAAGAAATAAAATCACAATATACAAAATGAAACCATGGATATATACATGTTTGTATGTTTGGTTTATCAGCACTGAAATTAGCATGAATGCCAAACTGTGCATAAAACTGCATTTTGAATAAATACAATTTGCTAATAACTTTTATGTTAAATTATCGGGATTAAGATATTCAATGAATTTTAATATCCAAATCGACAATTTCATAATATAGCTGTGACCTGCCTTTCTAAACTGCACACATCTACACGCATGCGTCATGTGGTATCTTGAGGGGCATGACTTAAATTCTGAACCAATCTAATAGGATAAAAATAATAGTGGGAGGGGAAGGGGGTGGGGTCGTTTTAAGAATAAAAGAATTTAAAAGGACATGACCTCGCTGGAAGATTTACTAGTATTTCGATAGAACAAACAAAACATACAAAGATATCACTTTAATATGAAACGGTAAATTTACTAGTATCTCGATAGAACAAACAAAGTTTGATAAGTCCCAAGTTAAACGTGTAGTATTGAGTTGACTTACTGTGTGATGGTGGTCCAGGTTCTCTAAAGGCCGGGTTGACATACTGGGCTGGTTGACTATTCTGAAGGTTGGCTCGCCGCCTTCTTACAATACAGATGGTCACAACAATGATGGTAGCTATGAGCAGTACTCCACAACCCACACCTATACCAATACCTATTTCTGTAGCTGGAATACCTGAAGGTGTACAAAGAAATTGAATACATACCAATACATCAAATAGTAGGAATAAACAAGGGGAAAAACACTCTGTAACATATATTATTCAACGTCATCTGTACTAGGATTTATATCCCGGGATTGTTGGATTCTGGGATCGACGGCCAGATTCTATCTCACATTCTACTTACCTGGAAATTCTATATCACTGACCACACACCGGGAAATTCTATATCACTGACTACTTACCGGGAAATTCTATATCACTGACTACTTACCGGGAAATTCTATATCACTGACTACTTACCTGGAAATTCTATATCACTGACCACATACCGGGAAATTCTATATCACTGACTACTTACCGGGAGATTCTATATCACTGACTACTTACCGGGAAATTCTATATCACTGACCTCTTACCGGAAAATTATAAATCACTGAACACTTACTGGGAAATTTTATACCACTGACCACTTACTGGGAAATTTTATACCACTGACCACTTACTGGGAAATTCTATACCACTGACCTCTTATCGGGAAATTCTATATCACTGACAACTTACCGGGAAATTCTATATCACTGACCACTTACCGGGAAATTCTATATCACTTACCTTACCCCTTACCGGGAAATTCTATTTCACTGACCACTTACCGGGAAATTCTCTTATCGTTGCATATCCCGGGATTCTATTTAAATTCAAACTATATCTTTCTTAACTAATTTAAAATATTCTCCTACTTCACATTAGTTTAAATTTTGCACAGTAAGTATTTTACAACGTTTTTCTTAACTTTACTTCTTGTCTGTTTGATTGTTTGTTTGTCCGCGGAATTCGGCAATCCAATTTTAGACTACTTTCCGAAAAGATATAGCTCTGATACTTTCAATATAGCTCTGAACCCGATGACAATGCAATATTCTTACTATTTCATTATGATTTGATGAGTTTTTTAAGTATTCTTCGATAAACATGATACTCGAATACGTTTCACTACTTTCTTTGATTTTCTGCGCATGAATACGCTTGACGTCAGAGCTTCCCAGTATGTTCGAGCAAAACTATATATAGTTTAATCGGGTCTGTCTTACACCAACATTTTTTAACTCTTCTTATTAATTGAAAAAAATAACTAAAAAGTAGAAAATAAAAATTACATTTAAAAAAAATATTTTTATAAAAAACAACGTTCCAAAAAGCAGATAATAATTTCTGAATAAATTGGTAACATGGTAATAGTAAAAGACTTTATAAGTGCTTCTGATTTTTATAAAAACGAAAAACGATGGGCGCATGTTATACAACACTAGAATTAATTTTACATACTCATTTGCAATTAGTTATCTAGAATAAGTTCTAATAGATGATCTGCAATATCGTGATATTTCAAAAACCTTCTGTAATAATTCTTTTGGGATTTAATTGTTAACATTTGATGATACTAATACTGTAATACAAACATTCACATAATATAAGATTCATGCGCCCAACGTTTTTCGTTTTTATAAAAATCAGAAGCTCTTATAAAGTCTATTGCTATTACCATGTTACCAATTTATTCAGAAATTGTGATATAGAATGTCAGAAAGATGTTACCGCAGATTACAATACAGGTGTATTTTTCAAATATTTTAAAGAGCATTAATTCAGCGAACGCCTTAAGCACTGCGTCCTGTTTGACCTCAGAAGCTGCACAATCATCTCCAGGTGTCATGTCCCTAGTTACTACCCTTGATAATTAATTATCGCCCTTTTGTTCTCATTATAGAACATGTGTGTTAATGTGTGGTAATGACCAAATAACCAAGGTCAAAGCATGATAAAATATGATGACCAGCCTAGAGCTCAATGATACCAGTTTAAATGTGTAACCAGGGTTGGAGACACAGAGTTAGGCTGATTGACATCTGATGTGGACACATATCTGAGGGCCGACCACTGGTATAAACACTAACACAACTGGAGACAGATGGAAGGTCGTGTCATTATGAATTGGTCATATTTGTAGAAATATTTGAAGTAATATGTTTTATATAAGAAACATAGACTTAAGAATGAAGTGTAGATTATTTTTTATATTCATCTAACTATTGGAATTTGTGTATGTCTAGCTATTTTATCTGTTGTCAATAAACTTGTATTTTTGTTTGAAACCGCTGATTTTGAGTAAACATCCAATGTTTGCGAATTCGGAATTCGACATTGGAATTCGACACTACGTTTCTGACTTGATACACACCAACATCCACCAAATTATAAATCCAGATTCCCAAAAGGTAATAAACCCAGACCTCTACAACATTTTAAATCGAATCTCCACAAAATAATCAACCCATATCCCCAATAAATTGAAATATACAGTACCTTTAGAAATTGTTGTAGATGGTGGATCTTCCTTTATAACATTAAATTTGACATTGACTGTTCCAGCATCATTCTTGATATCCAGATTGTAAGTTGTGCTTCCTTTAGTGTTGGCATCATTTATTTTCACAGTGACCAGACCAAAAGGTGGAGTTAACTTGGTGTATGTGATCTTATGTTCTACTGTGGCATTCTTCAGTACGTTATTTATTTCAACTTTTAAAATGAATTCTTTGGGCTCTGGATACCCGTAAATTTGTATGGTAAAAATTGTGTTGTCGCTGGCAGTATATCGGATCTCTTTGGTTTTGTTTTCATACATTGATTCAGATGGTGCCAATTGAGGTTTACCTGAAATGTTTGGATAATTAATGGAACTAAGACGTACTAGTAGAGCATCTATACATGGACAACTAAATAAATACTCCGTATTAGTTTGACAAAGAAATCAATAGCAAAAATAAAAGCCTCTTAGTCAGTGTATATTTCTACAGTAGTGTGTTATTTAATTCTAGCTGAACCATCAAAACCTGTTCACAGAGATATACTAAAGTTTTAATTTTGAGGTTATCATGAATTGGTCGATGTAATTATATGGCTCAATTTATTCTATGTTTTGAGAATTTCAACAAACAAACAAACAATATTTATAAAATCAAGACGAGGCAAGAAGCCATTAATATTTAAACAGGAAACAGTATTTTTACTTTCGATATGCAGCAGACAGACTTGAAACGGAAATTATTCATATAGATAACTTCAGATAGTTATGAACTTTCCACTTACATGTTATGTTTATATCCACATGTGACATATTTGATATGGTTCCATTGCCAAGACCATAACAGAAGTACCTGCCGGCATCTCTGCAGGTCAACCCAGTCAAAGTGTAGTTCACTGATGGCCTGTTTGAAGTGAAATCTCGTATAATGCTCAGTTCGCTTCCATTCAAGTAAGCTTTAGGCTCAGGGATGCCTTCTACGTCACATGACAGCTCAGCTGTGTCGTTGGCATTCAGTTGAATAGAATCTACTGCTCCATTGATTGTAAAGTTGCGAACTTTCGCTGACACTGACAGGTAGAAGAAATGAAAAGAGAAAAAAACCACCATTGTTAAATATACTGATAACTTGAACTAATATATTGCACCTTGTTATAGCATACTAATAACTTGAACTAATATATTGCACGTTGTTATAGCATACTAATAATTTGAACTAATATATTGCACGTTGTTATAGCATACATTGATTTAAATTTTATAAACCATAATATATGAGTTTTGTTTTTTCTTAATGTGATATATATTTTTTTTTTAACTTTTTTTTTATATTATTGAAAAGTTGTAAGAAATTATAAAATTGTGGAATTATTTCAATGGGAACTTACACTGAAGACTATACTGAGTTTACATAACAGCAATGAATAATACAACACTTGTCTAATGTTTTGATTCAGTTTTATTGACACAAAAATAGTGTACAATGGCTCATTAGATACATTGTTATTTATGTGAGATCAGGCAAGTAGAACAACATTTTTTAAGAGTTGGCAGTTTTAATTAAAGTAAATGTATATTGTCAACTTGCCCTTTCTCTCCACATTCAGTTTATCAACTCAACACGTAAGTCAGTGTGATCCATTTTATTTGTTACAAAAATTATACGGTTTACTCTAATATTGTAAATATCAGTATGGGAATATTTGTTCACTGATAGCTTCTAAAAATAAAAATGTTTACAAAAACGACAAAACTTGAGCTTATTGTTTGTCAGTACACGAGCTTTGTAATTTTTTTTCACTATAAATATTATATAATGTATTAAAAAATGACATGGGCACCAAATAGGCCTATTAATTGCGTCCCGTGAATCATTTGTAAAAATAGTACCCATTGTTATACACTTGATAGACAAGTAACTTTTTTTTTAGAGGATTATCCATAACTTGTGGTCTGTGTTGCAGCAACAGGTCATACTGACTATATGAGAAGTATCCAGCATGTGACGACGTGGATAGATTTGTACTGCAATAGATGGATAGATTGGTACTGCAATAGATGGATAGATTGGTACTGCAATAGATGGATAGATTGGTACTGCAATAGATGGATAGATTGGTACTGCGATAGATGGATAGATTGGTATTGCAATAGATGGATAGATTGGTACTGCAATAGATGGATAGATTGGTATTGCAATAGATGGATAGATTGGTACTACGATAGATGGATAGATTGGTATTGCAATAGATGGATAGATTGGTACTACGATAGATGGATATATTAGTACTACGATAGATTGATAGATTGGTACTGCGATAAATTGATAGGTTGTTTCTGCGATAGATCGATAGATTGGTACTGCATTAGTTGGATAGATTGGTACTGCGATAGATCAGTACTGCGATAGATGGATAGATTGGTACTGCGATAGATGGATAGATTGGTACTGCGGTAGATGGATAGATTGGTACTGCGATAAATGGATAGATGGGTACTGCAATAGATGGATACAATATTATATCAATCTTGCATTTTTTAGAATTTAAGTCCATGGCTTTTGTTATAGATTTAGTTTTTTGTATTAAGTATATATTTTGTCTATATAGTTTGTCTATATATTTTGTCAATATATTTTGTCTATATATATTGTAATTAAAAGATGTATTAATTAATTGATTTGCCCATTTATCAATCACTCTTTTAAATATCTATGCATCCATAAGTGTATCGATACATCAATTTATGTTTATATCCACATCTGTATAATGGTCTCCATGGAGATGAAACAGATACACAATCGATCAGTTGGTCTCATATCTCTTCATGATCATGTCGTTTCTTGCAATCTGTAAATATATGAAGTTCAAATCAAACAACATACTACAAACTATCATTAATGTGTATTTTGTCCATTTTATTATGCATATATTTGTGTAAGTTCATCAGCACCAAGATCTGGCAGGAGAACATTTCAGTTTTTTGCTACTTAACTCAATATCCAGTTGACTGACTCACCTACTAAATCAACTCAACTAGCTGACTTATACTGTACCAGCCTCTGCCATCTTGCTGACTTATACTGTACCAGTCTCTGACATCTTGCTGACTTATACTGTACCAGTCTCTGACATCTAGCTGATTTATACTGTACCAGTCTCTGACATCTAGCTGACTTATACCGTACCAGCCTCTGAAATCTAGCTGACTGAATCTGTTCATTATCTAGACACCTCTGAGCACTTCCCGTTGACTCTGTAGATGAAGAAATTCTTTTATTTAAAATGATGAAGATTAATAATTCATTGATGTATTATTTGGGTAAGGTGATGGTATTAGTTGGGTACTAGTTTGGTAATACTTAAAAACTGCATTAGTACTTAGTATAATGACTACTAGCTGAAGTTCTTAAAACGTGTATTAAAGTTTGATCTACTGACATAATAGCCTCACTAATTTAAATAATAGATATGATCATCAAACTATAAAGTAACTTGTGAACCATATGAGAGGAATTTATTAAAGTCTCCCATAGTGTCTCCAAAATGCTGACATAAAATATTTAGATTCTGTATTTTCTTACTGTCTATCTCTATAATATTTTTAAAACTATGCATATTCATAATAGCTGAGGCTTCAATGAGCGGTGAGGCGCCACTGGTGTCATAACAAGTATTTCTAGAGACTATAACAAGTTACAGAAGAAATCTACTGGTTTCATAACAATTATTTCTAGAGACTACAACAAGACGACAGAAGAAATCTACTGGTTTCATAACAATTATTTCTAGAGACTACAACAAGACGACAGAAGAGAATCTACTGGTTTCATAACAATTATTTCTAGAGACTACAACAAGACGACAGAAGAAATCTACTGGTTTCATAACAATTATTTCTAGAGACTACAACAAGACGGCAGAAGAAATCTACTGGTTTCATAACAATTATTTCTAGAGACTACAACAAGACGGCAGAAGAAATCTACTGGTTTCATAACAATTATTTCTAGAGACTACAACAAGACGACAGAAGAAATCTACTGGTGTCATTTGGTCTCTATAAATAGACATGTTTAAAAACTACTATACTATACAAGTAAACACCTGTTTATGTCTAATAATGACGCATTTTTTAAACATAGAAAACCATTTGGAAATTTTCCCCATTTCATTGATACCGCCATTCATATTTTTATCCAATCATAATCTAGAGCTGTAATAATTTTTTTTTTAAACTGTCAGTGAATTAATGATATAGTACTCTATAACGATCTTGTTTGTCTATTCTCGTGTTATTTAAAAGAGCTTTCAATAAAGAATCTTGGAATGGCTCTAGAAAGACAACAATATTCGTTGAATCTACTTCCTTGTAAAGTGACATGACAAGCAGTAAGACAGAATCAATACAAAATCTAACTATAGATACTATTACCGTAAAACTATAAGAATTTGTGTACTTTAGCCACATAATATATTTTGATCATATAATTTAATTGTATTTATTAAATAATCTACAAAGGGTCAGCATTTCAAAGGCCAACAAATGGGTGCTAGATACGCTAGTGTTAAGTCACTGATGTGATCTGACATAATTTTACGTTTTTGAAATGCATTTAAAAAATTGGATATTGGATATTTCATAAATGAAGATAATTAAAACTATACATATCTGATAACTCAACTGAGTTAAATTACTTGGGTAATTACTTTTCTGAGTAATATTATTTTACTGAGTGACTCAATTGTCTTACTGAGTAATTACTCGTTTTACAGGTTGAATTACTTAATCGAGTTGAATTACTTTACTGAGATAATACTGTTACTTTATTATTACAACGTGTTGTTGTGTACTTTGACAGGACTAGAGTGAATCACAATATATATTAAGCAGAAAGAAAATTACATTTTAGTGTAATATCACGAATATCACCTAAAGCGAATTGGTCCAATAGTTCTAAGGCAGCAAACAATATTGTAAAGGACTGGGATAACTTTTGTAATTTAAAAAAAAAAAAGTTAAGTTGGAATTTTTTCAAGAGGGTTTTTTTCAAGTGGGGATCCTCCTCATTCAAAACCTTGGCAATAGTCCCAGTGCCACCCCCCCTCACCCCCGTCAGGCTGCTAAGGAAATTCCCTCATTGATGTACGGGTGCACATACATGTTTCATTGAGTAAAACTACATTCTACAATATAGCGCACAAAAAGTTTGATTTACTTCTAAAGTTGCAACCAGTAAATATCTCGCGTCGCATAGATAAATGAAGGGAACATTGGCCGATACTGACGGGAACATTGGCAGCTACTGAAAGGAACATTAGCCGCTACTGAAATGTAAATAAAGCCACCGAGCTGTTGTCTGAAAGTAAGGCTAAGTATCTAAAGTCTTTGTATTTACCTGGTATAAGCAGGTAAACAAAATAGGCAGTCACTTCTCGTTATAATTCCAGTGTGCATTGATATGAGCTGTTAACCCAACTGAAAACTTTTTGCTAAAACTAAACTATGAAAAATATAATTTGATCTCAAATGTTAATATGATCGTATCAAACTGAGAGTTCTCATCACATGATTTCCTCGTACTACGCCACTGGTTGGACACTGTCGTCCCTCATACTACCCCACTGGTTACACAGATTTGTTCGGCCTGTTATACTAAGCAACGGGTTGGACAGTGTCTCGCCTCATACTACGCCACTGGTTGAACAGTGTTCCCCCTCATACTACGCCACTGGTTGGACAGTGTCGCGCCTCATACTACGCCACTGGTTGAACAGTGTTCCCCCTCATACTACGCCACTGGTTGGACAGTGTCGCGCCTCATACTACGCCACTGGTTGAACAGTGTTCCCCCTCATACTACGCCACTGGTTGGACAGAGTCGCGCCTCATACTACGCCACTGGTTGAACAGTGTTCCCCCTCATACTACGCCACTGGTTGGACAGTGTCGCGCCTCATACTACGCCACAGGTTGAACAGTGTTCCCCCTCATACTACGCCACTGGTTGGACAGTGTCGCGCCTCATACTACGCCACTGGTTGAACAGTGTTCCCCCTCATACTACGCCACAGGTTGGACAGTGTTGCGCCTCATACTACGCCACTGGGTGGACAGTGTTCCCCCTTTATACTACGCCACTGGTTGGACAGTGTCGCGCCTCATACTACGCCACTGGTTGAACAGTGTTCCCCCTCATACTACGCCACTGGTTGGACAGTGTCGCGCCTCATACTACGCCACAGGTTGGACAGTGTCGCGCCTCATACTACGCCACAGGTTGGACAGTGTCGCGCCTCATACTACGCTACTGGTTAGAAAGATTAGTGTCATACAAAACACTAGTAATACATTGAAAAAAAGAAAGTTTAACTGTGGAGGTAAATTACTTGTACAGGCAGTCAAATTTAGAGCTTTGAACACAGAAATTTGTACCTGAGTATTTTGTAATTCCCAGCAAAGGAGAATTGGATAAGGTAAAATGGCGAGAAACTCCACGGAACATTGAAAAGAAACGAGATGGATGCCTAATGTAGGTTTAGAAACTCAGAAAATGGCTCAGATAGATTCAATACATTGGATATAACACAACCTACAAACAATTACATTGGATATAACACAACCTACAAACAATTACATTGGATATAACACAATCTACAAACAATTACATTGGATATAACACAACCTACAAACAATTACATCGGATATAACACAACCTACAAACATTATATCTCTCTATTGAAGGGAATTTAATGGAATATAATTTGTCTTCCTTGCAGTAAAATAATACAACGATTTTAAATTTGACATAGTTGCCTGGTAATTTAATTAAAATAAATGTAAATCGTTTATTTTAAATTTTTTTGCGCTATAGAAAATGGAGATATTGTTGGTGAATGTTATTAGCATCAAGAGTGACAGTCAAACACCAAGTCTATAAACTATTTCGTTATTTTCTGTAATATTCGATTAAAATGGTACTGGGGATACATTAGTGACGTTAAATTCCAGAGCTTGTCGCGAGACTGGATCATTCAAAATTATGGATACATACAAACTTCTTGGTAATTTTTTATGTTCACTAATACTATGAGAATAAATTAAATAATAAACCGACTGAATACATTGAACTCAGAGAAGATGAAGAGGCACGCAGTAATCCGAGTTTTTAAGTATTTTAGCAGCCGTCATTATACAGCTTAAATAGACCAGGGGTGACCACTATGGACAGAGTGGGCTGATATAGACCAGGGGTGACCACTATGGACAGAGTGGGCTGATATAGACCAGGGGTGACCACTATGGACAGAGTGGGCTGATATAGATCAGGGGTGACCACTATAGACAGAGTGGGCTGATATAGACAAGAGGTGACCACTATAGACAGAGTGGGCTGATATAGACCAGAGGTGACCACTATAGACAGAGTGGGCTGATATAGACCAGGGGGGACCACTATGGACAGAGTGGGCTGATATAGACCAGGGGTGACCACTATAGACCTTGGAGGCTGATATAGACCAGGGGTGACCACTATAGACCTTGGAGGCTGATATAGACTAGGGGTGACCACTATAGACAGAGTGGGCTGATATAGACCAGGGGTGACCACTATAGACAGAGTGGGTTAATATAGACCAGGGGTGACCACTATAGACCTTGGAGGCTGATATAGACCAGGGGTGACCACTATAGACCTTGGAGGCTGATATAGACCAGGGGTGACCACTATAGACAGAGTGGGCTGATATAGACCATGGGTGACCACTATAGACCTTGGAGGCTGATATAGACCAGGGGTGACCACTATAGACAGAGTGGGCTGATATAGACCCACCACTACAAACCATGGAGGCTAGTATTGACCAGAGGTGACCACTCTAAACTATGGGAGGCTGCTATAAACTAGGGGTAAATTCTTTAACAGTAAATAGTAGTAAATATTGAACGAGTTACATTATGACAATCATGTCTGTGACAAATATTAACTAAGCTAGTCAAAATATGACCAGCTTATATGAAATTGAACTAAAATACTTAAAAAATAACATTGTATTAAACAAATATATATATATATATAGTTAGATAGATAGATAGATAGATAGATAGATAGATAGATAGATAGATAGATAGATAGATAGATAGATAGATAGATAGATAGATAGATAGATAGATAGATAGATAGATAGATAGATAGATAGATAGATAGATAGATAGATAGATAGATAGATAGATAGATAGATAGACAAATCGTAAGTTTAACTTTCTTCAACTTACCTTGTTCCCCTGACTAGACTTGTTGACAACTGATTGTGTCTAGCGACAACGACCTATATAACAAATCAATCGTTGCTGTGAACCAGGAAGCTCTATACACCATTCGTATTAAAAATATCTTACACTCTATTCAAAGTATTTTTTTTCTTGACGCTCTACCAGATCCAACAAAGTCTGCATTGACTATAAAAATCTGTATAAATCACTGAATAACTCAACACTACATGGTCCATAGAGAATGAATAACACTTAAGATTTCACTTCACCTTGGTTCATCATACACAGGTAGCGGTACACAAATTTTTAATTTACAATCTGACACACACATTGGCTCTTAACTCACAATTAATTAGAATAAGCTGTATTCAACAATACTAAATTATTAAATGTAAGTTATATTTCTAATGGTCTGAAGTGCCATACATTTCTAGTTGACTTTGTTACAAATCTTAGCTGAGTGGGCCTATCTTGACCCAACACCTGGGATGAGGGCCGTTTTAAGGCATCGTAGGCCCTAAGCACTTTCAAAGTCGTAGGCCCTCCCCGACTTCATTTTAAATATTTTTCAAGAATGCACCCGAACTTCTTTGTGATTTGAAATCTAAATAAACTTTCCGCATTGTTAATTATTCTATGCAGTGATGACGTAGTAATTCCGATGTTACGCCATGCACTTCGCATTCATTGTTTGTCGTTAATCGTGTGCTTCTTTTTTCTAACAAAATTTTTAAAAGTAACGAAAGTACTTTTAAATAACCATGTCTGATGGATACCAGAGGAAACACGAGAGTGGATTTGAGAAGCGGAAGAGAAAGGGGGAGAAAGAAAAACCACTGAAAAAAATTCGGGGTTAGTTGCTGCAGTTTATGAGCAGAGACACTGATTGCATTACTGGTAAAACTAGTAATACTAGTGATAATGACATTTCATTTACTTCTTCGGCCGCAATATACACCAACAATACTGCAATACCAGAAATAATGTTACCGGGCTGTGCTGAAAAAAGTGAACCAACCGAAACAAGTGTTACCAAGGAATGGTATTTGCAAATTCTGTTATGGGTCATGTCTATTAAACTAGCATATCAGTATTAGCAGAAATGTTTATATAGTAAACAGGCAGACGTCTATAATATTCTCCCTACCTCTAGACACAACTTTAATGAAGTTTCTCGAAACGTCAAGAATATATTTAACTGACATCTATATGACATCTAGACATATGATATAATTGTTTATTAAAATATACTTCAAACTATCGATTTCCTAAACAAAGTCTATGAGTTAAAAATAGTGTTACATATTCCTTTAAGATCTGACCAATCAGAAAATGACATTAAAACAAAAACAAAACAAACATTAACAATCTATTACTGCGATGGATGTAATAAATCTATTTTTGATAGAGTGACACTAGCTTATAAAAGAGTGACACTAGCCTATGATAGAGTGACACTAGCCTATGATAGAGTGACACTAGCCTATGAAAGAGTGACACTAGCCTATGAAAGAGTGACACTAGCCTATGATAGAGTGACACTAGCCTATAATAGATTGACACCAGCCTATGAAAGAGTGACACTAGCCTATGATAGAGTGACACTAGCCTATAATAGATTGACACTAGCCTATGATAGAGTGACACTGGCCTATAATAGATTGACACTAGCCTATGATAGAGTGACACTAGCCTATAATAGATTGACACTAGCCTATGAAAGAGTGACACTAGCCTATGATAGAGTGACACTAGCCTATGATAGAGTGACACTAGCCTATGAAAGAGTGACACTAGCCTATGATAGAGTGACACTAGCCTATAATAGATTGACACTAGCCTATGAAAGAGTGACACTAGCCTATGATAGAGTGACACTAGCCTATGAACACTTAAATGAATTTACTAGTTGGCATTGAGAGAATTTTTTTAAATTCAATATATTACATTTTACAAATACACGGACATCTGAATTTGACTGTGCTAGTAATGCCGCCAACAATGTGATGCTGCCTGATGCTGGTGCCTCTGTCTATTTGTATCGCGAAACTGTTGTGAATTTGATTTTCATTAAGAAGTTGATGTTCTTAATACCCGGATTAATGTAACTAGCAATAAATGATTTAATTAGGTTTCTATTTTGGAAACTGTTTCCCGGGATCCCGGTCGAATTTCAGCTCATTAAACACATTCCGGAATATAATTTACATTAAACACATTCCGGAATATAATTTACATTAAACACATTCAGGAATATAATTTACATTAAACACATTCCGGAATATAATTTACATTAAACACATTCTGGAATATAATTTACATTAAACACATTCTGGAATATAATTTACATTAAAAAAATAGAAATTTGCTTCTTTCACATTCGTCATAATATTAATTCATCATTAATGACTACATAAAATTGACCTACACTGTATATACATCTCTCTAAAACTAACATTAATGCAGAGATAAATGAGTCTTTTTTATGTAGTTGTTCTATTGAAGGATGGACTACCCAAAAATAAACAATTTGACTCGCCGACTGAGAAATGAAAAACAAGCACTCACATTTAGACAATATTTATACATAAAGGGTTAATTGTACACATTTAGACACTATTAATACATGAAGGGTTAACTGCACACATTTAGACACTATTGATACATAAAGAGTTAATGTACACATTTATATACTGTAGATACATAAAAAATTAAATGTATAGTTTATACACTATTGATACATAAAGAATTAAATGCACACATTTAGACGCTGTTAATACATAAAGGGTTAACTGTACACATTAGCTTATCGATTAGAATTGTTATGGGGCGTGGATGTTTATGATAAAGACATGATAAATTGTCAAATCTATTATTCTACAATAATTCAATGATAATGATTTCTATTTCACTTATTTATGTTATTTGGCTGGTTATTATTTCACACCAACCGATCAGATTTTTTTTTTAAATAATTTAAAATTTAACGCCTTTTGGTTAATTTATTTCCAGTCTTCAATGAATGATATTGGCAAATTTTTTTCACACAAATTTCCAATTAAAATACATACCCTTTGTTCAATAATCTCTCACTAAAATGCTTTAAAATAAATAATTATTATTACCTCTCTTATCTAAGCTAAATTTTAATTCGTCTTAAAGAGAATCTAATTATTCCAGCGATTCTGTGTAGTGAAAATTTTTTATTCCGGCATTTAGGAATATGTAAAATGAGAAACAGCAATTAAATATTTAAGACAGAGCTACTTACTTGTTTACCTTTAATTATAAATTAGTTTTGTATTAGTTTGTTAGTTGTTGTTGTTTTGCCAACTGACGTATTTCTCATTTCGTTTTTAATTCAATACAGTTAAATCATAATTAATTAAATTATGTTCATTTAAATCATGTTCAACTAATTCATGTTCAACTAAATCGTGTTCAATATATGTTATCTGCTTCAAACTAACGTATGTGTAAATGTTGTACCGAAATTCCAATATCGTCTGCTTAACATTTGAATGAAAAAGGTTTTGTTTTGTTTTGTTAAAGCAGATTCCTCCCCCCCCCCCCCAACCACTTGAATGAAATTATGTTCACTCATAGATGTGTAAAGTCCCTGTAAGGATGAGATGAAATCCCTTAGATCCTATAAACCACTAATGGGACGGTTTTATGGTGCCCTTCTTTCATCCCCACCATAGCCGATAGTGCAATGGCCATGGAGGCACCACGGGAAATATATCGGGAACTTGAGCCTAGACCTGAAAAATTTCCTTGGTCCTCACCGGAGATCGAACCAGGTACCTTCAGGTCGACAGTCGAGCGTGTTACCGCACGACCATCCGTCCCTCTGGCTCTTCCAGTAACAACATGCGCAATCGAGAGATCATTTAGCACTCTTCTTCTTCCTTTGGCTCTACAGCCCATTTAGGGCCCTGGCCTGCCATACTATACTTCTCCACTTTTCCCGATCCAGGGTCTTCTTCCTCCACTCTCTCACTCCTATGGCTTTAAGGTCTTTCTCCACTTCCTCCAACCATCTGCTTCTTGGCCTGCCTTTAGGCCTTTTCTCATTAGGTGTTGTCTTATAAATCGTTTTTGGACCTCTGTTGTTTTCCATTCTTTCTATGTGCCCTACCCACCTTAATCTATTCATTTTAATTTCAGCTGTTATATTTGGTTCTTCGTACAGTTTGTACAGCTCTGAATTGGTTCTACTTCTCCACTCGTTATTGTCCTTTACTGGCCCATATATTTTCCTAAACATTTTCCTTTCCCAAGTGTTTAGCATATTTTCTGCTTGTTTGCTGATGGTCCATGTTTCGCTACCATATGTTACTGCTGGCCGGATCATTGTCTTGTATATGGTTTTTTTAATTTTTCTGGAGATCTGTCTGTTTTTCAGTATTTTATGCAGTGTATAATATATTCTGTTCCCTACTTCTATTCTGTTTTTTATCTATATCATTATATCGTTTTTCTCACTTATGGTTGATCCCAGGTATTTAAAGTTTTCTACTCTTTCAAATGCTCTATCACTGATTTTGAAAAATTTTTCTTTTCCTTCTTTTTCATTTCTTTGTAACAGCATATATTGAGTCTTTGTTTCGTTTACTGTTAAACCTGCTTTCTGAGCTGCTGTTTCTAATTCTATGTATGCTTTTGCTATATCCTTGCTTTGCTTTCCTATCAATGTTATGTCATCAGCATATGCAAGGTATTGGATGGGTTCTGTAAATATTGTTCCTGTTTTCATAGACTTTGTTTTTTCACTTCTGAGGTAGTGTGTTATAGTTCCTCGCTTATCCAACTGTACGTTTCTTATGACTTTTTCTAGGGTTAAGTTGAAAAGTATGCACGAAAGGGAGTCTCCTTGTCTAAGTCCTTGGTTTACTTTAAAGTCTCTTGAGCTTTCCCCTTGGATTTTCACTTTGCTTCTTGAGTTGTTTAATGTCATACGTACTAGTCTAATGAGCTTGTTGGGGACACACAACTCCTGCAATGTTTTGTAAAGATAATTTCTATTGATGCTGTCATATGCCATCTTGAAATCTATGTACAGCTGATGCAGGTTTATATTATGCTCATAACATTTTTCTAGAGTGTTTCGAAGGGAAAAAGATGTGGTCTGTGGTTGCTCTGCTAGGCCTGAAACCACATTGATAGTCACCTAATACTGTTTCACTGAAATTCCCTATTCTGCAGGCTATTATTTTTGTTAGTATTTTATAAACAGTGTTGAGAAGTGAGATTCCTCTGTAGTTGTTGCAGTTAAGTTTCGAACCTTTCTTGTGTAGTGGAACTATTAAGGCTGTTTCCCATTCTGTTGGCATTATCTCTTCTTTCCATATTTTATTGACCATCCTGTGTATTTCTAAGTGTAGTGTGCGTCCTCCATATTTGAGTAACTCAGCATTTATGTTATCTTCTCCTGGTGCTTTATTGTTTTTGGTCTTTTTAATAATATTATTTATTTCTTCTATGGTTGGTTCTTCTATTTCTGTCCCATTGTCCTCTGCAATGTTTGGTACATCATTTTCGCTGTCAGTTTTAATGTTCAGCATTTCTTCAAAATATTCCGCCCACCTTTCTAGAACCATTTCATTTTCTATAAGCAGGTCGCCTGATTTGTTAAGACACATGTGAGATCTTGCTTGGAAGCCGTTACTTTCCTCTTTGATGGCCATGTACATTTTTCTTGTTTCTTTTTCTTTTGAGTATTCCTCTAGTTTTACTAGTTTTCCCTTTTCCCATTCACGTTTTTTCTTTCTGCATATTTTAGTGGCCCTCCTTCTAGCCTCAGTGTATGCGTGAGTTGACTTCCTGGTTGCTTTTTGTAGCATTATCATCCTCAGTTTGTTTCGTTCTTCCACTTCTTTTTTGCATTCATCGTCATACCATTCAGCTCTTTTCTTCTTTTGCTTGTACCCTATGACACTTTCCGCTGTGTTTTTTATGGTTTGTTTAATCTTTTCCCAGTGGCTATTTAGATTTTCATTATTATCTATATCTAGTGTTTCTAGTTTGCTTTTAATTTCTTGTTCATATTTTTCTTTTGTTTGTGGCTCTTTTATTAGTTTTTCACAGTCAAATTGGTTTGTTATCTTTGCTTTTGTGTTGTGAAAGATACTTATTTTTTGTCTATACTTTATTTTGACTAACATGCGGTCTGTGTCGGCATCTGCTCCTCTGAAGCTTCTGACATCTTGAATATCTGAACCATGTCGCCTGTCTATTAGCACATGATCTATTTGATTTTTTGTCACCCCATCTGGTGACCTCCATGTTTCTTTGTGTATTCTTTTGTGTGGAAACTTAGTACTTCTAATGGTCATGCCTTTGCCAGATGCAAAATCAATCAGACGCGTTCCATTATCGTTGCTTTCTTCATGTAGACTGTAGCTTCCAATTGTCGGTCTGTATACTGTTTCTTTGCCAATCTTAGCGTTGAAGTCTCCTAACACTAATTTGATATCATGTCTAGGTGCTTCTTCATATAACCTTTCTAGGGCATCATAAAATTCCTCTTTGGTATTCCCTTCTGAATCTTCAGTGGGTGCATGGGCACATATTAGGGTCATATTGAACATTTTGCCACGAATCCTGAGGCTGCACAATCTTTCATTGGTTGGTTTAAAGCCAATTATTTGATTGAGGATGTTTTTCCTGACGGCAAAACCTGTTCCTAATGTATTTGTGGTGTTTCCACTATAAAAGATGGTATACTCTGTTGTTTTTAGTATGTCTGAATTTTTCCATCTGATTTCTTGGAGTGCTGCTATTTTTATTTTGTATTTTCTAAGCTGTTCAGTGAGGCGGGTTAGGGCTCCTGCTCTGTATAGGCTTAACACGTTCCAAGTCGCTAGCCAGTAATCATGTCCGTGATCATGCGAAGGTCGGTTTCCATTTGAATCAGTCCGGTTTTTGAATTGTTGATTGGCTTTCGTAACTAGTGTTTTTTTAGCACTCTAAGACGAGTAAAAACGTGGCTACGCTTAACAAATGGTGATGATCGTTTATCTGGTCTTTGTATGATGAGTATCAAAAATGTAAAGAAAATGTTATCAATCGATTTGGACTAATACCTAGAAGTTTACAATTTTTATTCCAGAATAAATAGTTTAAAATTACAATATTATTTCTGATCAGTGTAATTTATAATTTTATACTTTATTTTATTAGTAGGGCTATAGTATTTTATTTGAAATCTCTTAATGGCAGTGTAGATATTTATGTACACTTGTGCTATTCACTGCTGATAAAAATAATTCACTTCCTGTTCACAAAAAATTCATACAGTAAGCTACAGAAGCATAATGGACATAAATAATACACGAGATAAAAAGGGTTGAAATATACACGGTTGGAGAAAAAAGAAAAAAAGCTGCTAGAGGAAGTGGGGGGGGGGGTATGTTACTAAGATATCACTTAACACACTGTGTATACTGTACAGCACATGATTGGATCGTTCAATCAACATTTTATCAGTCAATGTGTAATGAAAGTTAGATGAAAAGGAAATAATGTCATTTTATTATATTGCAAACACCGATATTAATAAACGGATTATTATTAGTATTATTTGGAACGACAACAAAAACAAATATCTTTAATAAATGTTTTTTTTTATATTTGCAATATTCACAAACTGTCAACAATAAAATTATGATCAGACTATGATGAGACTAGACTATGATGAGACTAGACTATGATGAGACTATGATGAGACCAGACTATGATGAGACTATGGTGAGACTGTGGTGAGACTAGACTATGATGAGACTATGGTGAGACTAGACTATGGTGATACTATGGTGAGACTAGACTATGGTGAGACTAGTCTATGATGAGAGTATGGTGAGACTAGCCTATGGTGAGACTAGACTATGATGAGACTATGGTGAGACTAGACTATGATGAGACTATGGTGAGACTAGACTATGGTGAGACTAGACTATGATGAGACTATGGTAAGACTAGACTATGATGAGACTGTGGTGAGACTAGACTATGATGAGACAATGATGAGACTATGATGAGACTAGACTATGATGAGACTATGGTGAGACTAAACTATGATGAGGCTATAGTGAGACTAGCCTATGATGAGACTATAGTGAGACTAGACTATGATGAGACTATAATGAGACTAGGCAAATTTAGACTAGATTTGATGCTACTAGACTATGATAAGACAAGACTATGATGAAACTAGGTTATGATGATACTAGACTATGATGAGTCTAGACTATGATGAGACTAGACTGTGATAAGTCTGTGATGAGGTGTATTGTCTTGATGAAAATCTAATGGACAGTATTAGAAAATAAAAGTAATAGGAATACGTCTTTTACTTAGTACTACATCGGAGTATGTCTTTAACTTAGCACTACATCCGAGTATGTCTTTAACTTAGTACTACATCGAGTATATCAGAGAACATTGCTTATTTACTTGGTGTTTGCCCTTTTTTATAAGAAATATTTCAGTGTTTTACACTACAGACTCATGACCAATCAACAAGTTTTTAATTTAACTTTGAAATCATAAACAAATAAATAAAAATAATGTATAGGTACAAAGTATTTTATTGTTTTAACAGTTACACAACGGTAGTAGATAATTTTGATACGATTACATACAGAATTGCATAGTTAGTTCTCAACAAACACAAACAAAGAATGACAGATATTTATTTGTTTATATTGAATTGTAAGGGGAATTATTTTTATTATAGATCGATCATCAGTTTATATCTTGTGTCAAATAGTTCAAAAAAATAATTCATAGAAATAATTCATAGAAATAGTTCAAAGAAATAATTCATAGAAATAGTTTATTGCTCTTTAGTTATCTTCTTACAAATTAGTTTATGTCCTTTCTTCCAGGCCTCTTTTTGACATTTTTGTGAGCAGTACCAGGCACGAGCACATCTCCCACAGTGAGGAAACAGTTTAGTACAGACGTCAGCCACATTCTGTGTTGGTTGGTCTCCACATTTTTCGGACCTCGCTGTACCTTCTGTTCGCTGAAGGAAAGAATCCAGTGAAGTATCAGTGACACTGGGATGATCTCCCCTTTCATTAACCGAGTCTAAGTTTGAAATAATAGAATCGTTTAAAGTTTCCTTATTCTGCATAAAATCATCACTTTCGTGATTTCCGGCAATGTGGCCAAGATCATTTGATTGAAAGTTGATGTTTTGTGGTTCTGGTGCATGATCTGGACAATGGTGGCCATTTAAATTGCGTTGTTGATTTACATCATCGGTTATTTTGTTGGTTGTACACGTTTCTGTAGGACTGTGGCCATTGTCAGCTGTCTCTACCTTCTTGCCACAGTGGGTGCACTCGTTTGGTCCATCACCCTCGTACTCACATCTCAGACAATGACATATGAACTTGTAGCGACTGTAAGAAATGAAAGGGTTTTGGTGTTATTTGAAAAGAATAGATTAAAACAAATTAAAACATAAACATAGATACACTATGAGAGAAACAAAACATACAATTCTACAAAGTTAGTTATTGTGGTGATGTGGGTTGAACAGCTGCAACCAGGGCCGCCGTATTAATTATGGGCACCGGGCCACAGAAGACATGTGGGCCCCTACACATTTGTTTGATTGCATATTAAGATCTCGACTTATCGGCTTACGATTATCCGCCCTCCACACTAACCGGACTAGTAAACAATATTCAGGCTATCTTTATTCATGAAAAAATATTTAAAACTAATGTAAAGAGCTTAAGTAATAAAATGGTGTTTGACTTATTTATACATGTACGGAGCTAGAGCCTATTTCACTATGGCATTTCATTGCAAATTTTAGTCCCGATGGTCGAAAGTCTACTGTAGTGTATAGTCCAATAAAATATGTTTATGTTACGTAGGCCTGACTGTTAGCTATGTAGGCCTGACTGTTAGCTATGTGGGTCTGATTAAAAGCTATGTGGGCCTGACTGTTAGCTATGTGTGAGCCTGACTGTTAGCTATGTGGGCCTGATCATTAGCTATGTAGGCCTGATTAATAGCTATGTGGCCTGATTATTAGCTAAGTAGGCCTGACTGTTATCTATGTGGGCCTGATTAATAGCTATGAGGCCTGACTGTTAGCTATGTGGGCCTGATTAATAGCTATGTGGCCTGACTGTTAGCTATGTGGGCCTGACTGTTAGCTATAGCCTGATTGTTAGCTATGTAGGCCTGATTAATAGCTATGTGGCCTGATTAATAGCTATGTGGCCTGATTAATAGCTATGTGGCCTGATTGTTAGCTATGTATGCCTGATTGTTAGCTATGTAGGCCTGATTAATAGCTATGTGGCCTAATTAATAGCTATGTGGCCTGATTCATAGCTATGTGGCCTGATTCATAGCTATGTATGCCTGATTAATAGCTATGTGGTCTGTTTAATAGCTATGTGGCCTGATTAATAGCTATGTGGCCTGATTGTTAGCTATGTGGGCCTGATTAATAACTATGTGGGCCTGATTATTAGCTATGTGGGCCTGACTGTTAGCTATGTGGCCTGGTTAATAGCTATGTGGCCTGATTAATAGCTATGAGGCCTGATTGTTAGCTATGTGGGCCTGATTATTAGCTATGTAGCCTGATTAATAGCTATGTGGGCCTGATTATTATATATTTAGGCCTGACTGTTAGCTATGTAGGCTTGATTGTTAGCTATGTGGGCCTGACTGTTAGATTGACCCAATAAAATAGTTTTGCTTTGTCATTGTTTTCAACACGCTGCCATTAAGAGATTTCAAATAAAATAGAACAAAAAACTCAATTTAGAAATGACTAGTTTGTGAGGTCCCTGTAAGCGAGATGAAATCTCTTAGATCATATAAACAACTAATGTTTTTATGGTGCCCTTTTTACATCTCCACCATAGCCGATAGTGTAATGGCAATGGAGGCACCACGGGAGATATAGCGGGGACTTAAGCCATGATCTGAAAAATTTCCTTGGGCCTCACCGGAGATCGAACCAGGTACCCTCAGGTAGACAGTCGAGTGTTTTTCTACAGGGCCATCTGTCTCCGCAGAAATTACTAGTAGATTTGTTCATTTCAAATCCGTTGTTCTTTGTATATCATCTTGACTGTAGTGGGACCAGGCCATTCGATCCACCCCCGTACAGCCCTTGTATATATATATATATATATAAATATATAGGCTAATAACAATAAAATTAATTTACCTCCATAATCTAACTCTTCTCTCTGTCCTAGTCATCAAAGGGCTAACATAACTGACAACTATTTCTTGACCTTCGAGTATATCTTGTACAGCCTTGACCCAAATGCCCGGTCTTCCATCAACCTCGCCACTCATTATTACAGCATTGTTCATACAGGAGTGGTTCAGCAATGATGCAAGGGGAAACAATCCATGGAATTGAGCCCTAGGCAAACACTCCGCGAAGAACTGGCCAATCTTCTTGTACAATTTCGGCTCTAGTTTAATTTTGTCTGTGAAGCAAAGTAGAGGATCTATGACGTCATGGAACTGAATGAAGTTGTGGAGAATTTGACTGTGTCTGGTGTTGAACTCTTCTGGTGTGATCTCGTAGCGAAGAGGTTTGTATCTTTTGAAGATGCTGACCATCAGCTCGTACATTTTGGGGATTGATTCTTGGACACTTTCTTTGACTGGACCTAAATACCTATTTAATTAAGAATCAAGAAGTACAATTATATTTGTGTTTATAAAAGCATTTTTTATTATAATTTCTGTAAATGAGTTATGTGAGCCATTGGTGATGTATGAATAAATAATAATTTGACGTGTTCATTTTGACGAAAGTATTGCAGTCATTGTTAATGATTTTTTATTCATACGTTTCCCTACAGCATTTCAACTACAGTAAATTTCTTTTCATTATATGATAGATATTACTCAATTTAAATTATGGTAATGCTATTAAACAATCTCGTACAATTGTATTTGGTAAACAGTTCTTTGCAGTTAAAAAATGTACAGACAATGCTCCATCCGACTAGGACCCAGACGTTGGTTTCAATGTCATCAATCAACAATCAATGCTCCATCTGACTATGACACACACATTGGTTTCAATGTCATCAATCAACAGTTCTACACAAGTTAACCAATCAAAACAAATACAAAATACAACAATATGGGTGCCCTGGTTACAGTTGAATAAACAACACTTATAGAATGTGAACAATGTTTATTGTATCACTTACTAGGTCAGTTATGTTTGTTATATCACTTACTAGGTCAATTATGTTTGTTATATCACTTACTAGGTCAATTATGTTTGTTATATCACTTAGCAGGTCAGTTATGTTTGTTATATCACTTACTAGGTCAATTATGTTTGTTATATCACTTACTAGGTCAGTTATGTTTGTTATATCACTTACTAGGTCAATTATGTTTGTTTATCACTTACTAGGTCAGTGATGTTTGTTATATCACTTACTAGGTCAGTTATGTTTGTTATATCACTTACTAGGTCAGTGTAAATGAACGTTATTGTATGAACTGGTTAATAATGAGAACTCAATTCATGTCCATGGTTCATATGATTTATTGACGACACAATAATATAAATAAACAGAATAAATCCAATGAATAATACTTGTTAACAATGAACTTAACTGATCAACTAAAACTTCTGATATGTACTCGAATACTCTCTCATTACTTAACTGAACTTCTGAACTCAAATAACTTCACTGACTCAATTGACTCAACTCTCTTCTTTCTCTTTATATAATTTCCTTCCAGCCATCTCGAACATTCCACATCGCTCTGTCTCTCACTCATTTAGTCAATACAATTTACCAATAAACAACATATTTGTTTTCTATAAATATCTAGAATAATAAACAACATATTTTTTTTCTATAAACATCTCGAATCTTGACCCCGTGACCACATGTTGACCTGGTTGGCCCAGCTCCAAAGATACACACACACCTGTGTGCGTAGTACTCATAACTATACCATGACAGTCAGTCAGTTATGTTTGTTATATCACTTACTAGGTCAATTATGTTTGTTATATCACGTACTAAGTCAGTTATGTTTGTTATATCACTTACTAGGTCAGTTATGTTTGTTATAGTTGTTATATCACTTACTTGTCAAATTTGGCAGAGGACAATTTCAGCAACTGGGAAGACCCCTGACTGACGTCACCAAGTTTAGATTTTGCAACAGAAATGATGACCGCCCACAGTTTGGCCAGTAATGTTGGGCTAAACTCAGCATTCCACCATCCTTGCCAGGAGAGACCATCGGTCAGAGTGACGTCACGGAATGACTTTCTGACATCATACAACATGGCCACGCTGGAAACTTGTGACGATGGGCAGCCAACTTTGTGGTACCTGATAATATTATATTGTTTTGTATTCATTTCAAAATGTCTTTATATTTTATTTTGCAGATATTATTTGTCAGTATAAAACGTCATCATTAGACGAGAACAAAATTGTTTATGTTTATTAAAAGATTACCTTTCCCAAGCATCCTGTCTGCATGCTTCACTGCAATAGACAACTCTGTCACAGCATTTGCAAGGAATTACCTCCCTTTTCAACCAGTACTTTCTAATGGCTTTCTTCAAATCAGGCACAGCAAGATGTCCCTTAGAGAAAATATCTTCTGGCCTGACCAAGGACAATCCACAATGTGAGCATGCGGAGATGGTGTCTGTTGACATGGTCTGGTCGCACAGTTCAGGAATTTCCTTAAATATTATGCTCCCTTTAGAAATGAAGTTGGCAGCAGATAAACCTCGTCCATGTTCTGTGATAATAACTTTAACCGGAGCTTTCTGGAGAAAATTAAATTCATTTAATAGACATTTAACAAAAGTACCAAGACGTGCAGAACATTCAGAGAGTTTACCACTTTACATAAAATGTATGACGTATAGCAACCCGTCACTTGGACTATACATTTATAATTTACATTCATCGTTTCTATTTATTTTGTTAGTCTCTTGTTAGATTTGTTTAGTATGTGTATTTGGTATTTCTGAGTGTCTTGAACAAAACCATTGGTTTTACATTGATCATTTATTTTTTTCTGGAATGTTATAATCGTTTAGTTTCAACAGCTAAAAGCAAGATAGAAAGGGTATTACCTAAACATTTCACCTAATGGATCAACAGTAAATATGTCAATTATCATAAATTGTCTAAACACTAATGACGCACATTTTGTCAAAACTCGTTTGTGTGGAATAGCAAGTAACAGAGTTTAAAGTTGACCGAATAAACACTTCAGCATCATATGTAGATGGCAATTAGATAGATAGATAGATAGATAGATAGATAGATAGATAGATAGATAGATAGATAGATAGATAGATAGATAGATAGATAGATAGATAGATAGATAGATAGATAGATAGATAGATAGATAGATAGATAGATAGATAGATAGATAGATAGATAGATAGATAGATAGATAGATAGATAGATAGATAGATAGATAGATAGATAGATAGATAGATAGATAGATAGATAGATAGATAGATAGATAGATAGATAGATAGATAGATAGATAGATAGATAGATAGATAGATAGATAGATAGATAGATAGATAGATAGATAGATAGATAGATAGATAGATAGATAGATAGATAGATAGATAGATAGATAGATAGATAGATAGATAGATAGATAGATAGATAGATAGATAGATAGATAGATAGATAGATAGATAGATAGATAGATAGATAGATAGATAGATAGATAGATAGATAGATAGATAGATAGATAGATAGATAGATAGATAGATAGATAGATTGTCTGGGTCTAGTATAGTGAGGGTGTCTTGATCAATTCAATAGATCACAAAGAGACAGAACTTTGTCAGAGTTTTTTTTTTTACTTTGAATTAATCAAGTGATTTCCCTTACAATGAAAGCAATTCTTTCTATAATAACTTTTTCCTATTAACTTTTTTGTTTGTAGTTGGATAACTTCCACTATCTATAGGCTTACATCGTGATTTGTCTTTCAAATGAGTGTAATCTATGAACAATGAAAGTGACCAACGTCAGTTCTATTTCACACTAGTTGTTATCATTTGTCTGTGTGACTTACCTGAACATAACTCTGATAAATTCTCTTTAAGTGAATCTCCTGCAGTAATTCATACGAGACTTTGGCCCACTGCAAATCTTTTGACGTTGCCATGACAACTTTTTTCAACAGTCTCTCAGCACTAGTGGTTAGTCCTAGTTTATCAAGTGCTTTAGCTGTATCATAAATATTACATAAGTTAGGCTTGGTTTATCAGGTGCTTTAGCTGTATCATAAATATAGCAAAGGTTAGGCTTAGTTTATCAAGTGCTTTAGCTGTATCATAAATATAACATAATTTAGTCCTAGTTTATCAGGTACTTTAGCTTTATCATAAATATAACATAAGTTAGTCCTAGTTAATCAAGTGCTTTAGATATATCATAAATATAACATATCAAAATCTGTTTTGCCATTTAAAAATACAACGAAAACTAATACGTGAGTATACCTACATACATTTAGTACAAGTATGTATACCTACACACATTGTGTACAAGTATTTATACCTACACACATTGTGTACATGTATGTATACCTCCTTCAGTAAGAATTTCAAACGTCCTCACGTGGCTTTCTGTATTTACCAACGTCTTCAAGGCTTCCAGGTGATCCCCCATTGTATTTAATATCTTGACCTTCAGGGTCCAGTGACGTCCATCCAGAATGTCCATTGCATCTTCCAGATAGATTAAAGCATCGCAGTACTGTCCACTGTTGAAGGCTTCCACTGACCGTAAGTAAAGGGTGTGCCCATTTGCTGAAGAACAACTTGATGTATCTAAGGATGTAATACTTTGTTGTGGTGTACAGCACAACGTATCACTGGCAGATGTGATGATTTCATTCAGTGCATCATACAGGCCCCATTTCTTCAACACGCCATCTTCCATTGACTGAACCAGGTCATCGCCAGGCAGGCCAGAGGTTAAAGTTGAATGAGAAGTCATAATGATCTAGAATTGTTACGTATTAAAATGCCAGCATCAATAATTGCAAATTGATAGAATGTTAAATATATGTACTGATAAATTAAATTATAAATAATATATTAATCAAATATAATTATAAATCTCAGTTACAACAGAGTAGAAGAAGACAGACTACAATGTCTGATTCCCATAAGAACTTCCTAGTTTATCTACTTCTTTAGTTGTCCACTTTACCAAATAATAACATCAGGACAACGGCCTTAAAAAATATCCTACACCTGCATATATTACTTTGTGTTTGATTTACCTGTAGTGACAGCGTTGTAAGTTACTCATCTAAGTAAAGACCACAGATGGTGTTGACCACAGATGGTGTTTACCAGTGCTCGATTTAAGAAAAAACCAGTGCCGGGGTAAAAAAAATTCCTGCAGACCCGGGGATAAATGTCTATGGTTTCATCTCCGGCGGGGATATATTAGCAGAGCCGGGGATGATAGTTCTCAGTGCCGGGGATATCTCCGGCATCCTCGGTGGTAAATCGAGCCCTGGTGTTGACCGCAGATGGTATAAACTACAGATGGTATTTACCAAAGATGGTGATGACCTCAGATGGTATAGACCACAGATGGTTAGACCAGAGAGGGTATAGACTAAATTAAAGGTTCAAATATCAGTGTGCTCGTGACCTCTTCAACCGTGCAGTCGTCATCCAGTGACCACCACGTAAGATACGCCTATGATAATGGTTTAATGGTTACTATTATAAGATCACCTCATCGATAATTTGGACCTCTTGGATAAATATATTCACTAGTTCATATATATATATATATATATACGTGTGTGTGTGTGTGTGTGTGTATAGCTGTATATGTGTATATATATGTAATCTTTTTTATTTTATTTTGCCTCATTTCGTGATTGGGTGCATTATATTTAGTACACACAACATTTAGATGAGATTTAGCACCTTCCGCCTCCCCTCTCCCCTTTCAGCATCGTAAACCATGCACAAGCCACTTGTTTGTCAATTCTTGTTTAGAGATACGTACGTATATATTGTAAAACTATCCATACAGTAAACTATGAAACACTACTCATACTGTGAACCGAGTAAAACTACTCACACAGTGAGCTATGTAAAATTACTCATACAGTGAACTATGTAAAACTACTCATAAAGCGAAATATGTAAAACTACTTATACAGTGAACTATGTAAAACGACTCATACAGTGAACTATATAAAACTACTCATATTGTGAACTATGTAAAACTACTCATACAATGAACAATATAAAACTACTCATACAGTGAAAAATGTAAAACTACTCATACAGTGAACCATGTAAAACTACTCATACAGTGAACCATGTAAAACTACTCATACAGTGAACCATGTAAAACTACTCATACAGTGAACCATGTAAAACTACTCATACAGTGAACCATGTAAAACTACTCATACAGTGAACCATGTAAAACTACTCATACAGTGAACCATGTAAAACTACTCATACAGTGAACCATGTAAAACTACTCATACAGTGAACCATGTAAAACTACTCATACAGTGAACCATGTAAAACTACTCATACAGTGAACCATGTAAAACTACTCATACAGTGAACCATGTAAAACTACTCATACAGTGAACAATATAAAACTGGTTAAACAACTCATCTAATGAACCTCGTACATTTTATTAAACAACACATAGAGTAAACAATAGATTAACTTACATGATAGATTGTGTCCACACTACCACTACACAGGTCATGTGTACTAGTTTATTAGACGTAAGTTCTCCAGTCGACTTACCTGTTCCTGTGGTGTTGAGGGGATGGGGAAGGGGAGGGGGTGGTTGTGATGTTGTGATCAACGGAATGAACACAACGTGAGCACGCACCTTGTTCATCACAGGGGTAGATAACCTGTTCATCACAGGGGTAGATAACCTGTGGCTTAATTTGGATCCATAACTAACTGTTGGCTGGAAACTGCCACTCCAGCATCATTTGCGGAGATGTAGATTCAGTCATTAGGAGCAAGTATCGATACAAAACTAGCAGCCGATTATTTCAATATATTATTCCATTACAACTAGGTATCGAGCTTTGGCCACTGAGTATCGCAAAAAAAAAATGAGTCGCACAAACTTTGTTGTTGTAATTATATGTGGTGAAGGGTTTACTTGTCATCATAAAATACTTGGGACTCAGGTCCGTACTCATGGGGCATGTAGATCATACACCATGAAATACTTAGACTGGGGCATGTAGATCATACATCATTAAATACTTAGACTGGGGCATGTAGATCATACATCATTAAATACTTAGACTGGGGCATGTAGATCATACATCATGAAATACTTAGACTGGGACATGTAGATCATACATCATGAAATACTTAGACTGGGACATGTAGATCATACATCATGAAATACTTAGACTGGGGCATGTAGAACATACATCATGAAATACTTAGACTGGGGCATGTAGATCATACATCATGAAATACTTAGACTGGGGCATGATGAGACAACGACTATAGACTGGGGCATGATGAGACAACGACTATAGAGTGGGGCATGATGAGACAACGACTATAGACTAGGACATGATGAGACAACGACTATAGAGTGGGGCATGATGAGACAACGACTATAGACTGGAACATGATGAGACAACGACTATAGAGTGGGGCATGATGAGACAACGACTATAGAGTGGAGCATGATGAGACAACGACTATAGACTGGGACATGATGGGACACCCAGGCCAAGCGCTGTTCCACATGAGTATCCAACCACTAGATGAAACAGTTCCGCCTGGATATATTTAATTGTTGTAAGACTCACAAAGTATTTAAACGAGGCGTCGCAAATTGGGATCCCGAATATCGAAAATACCGGGATTTAATTTTAGGAAAAACCGGGATTTTCGATAATCTCAATATTTTCAGTATTCCATCTTTGAAAAATATAATATAATAATAGCGATTTGGGCGCTGCGTTAAATCGAAAGTAAAGAATTAATACAACAGTATTCCAGTTTAAAATACAATCATGAAAAAATCGGATCTGCCCGAAACCAAAAATAACCTAGCCTACCGATGAAGCCTAAGGGGATATAACTCTATGCAAATGTTTGCAGGGTACAGCTAGTAATTATAAATTTTCATAATTAGAACAAAACTTGTAAAAAATAATTGTATTGTGTTAAAAACTAAAAATTTATATAACAACAAAGCCAGCTGTTGATGCGATCGCTCGACGGACAACTTGTGTTAATGTGTCCAGTTTGTGTTACTGTATCCAGATTGTATTACTGTGTCCATATTGTGTTACTGTGTCCAGTTTGTGTTACTGTGTTCAGTTTGTGTTTCTATATCCAGTTTGTGTTACTGTGTCCAGTTTGTGTTACTGTTTCCATATTGTGTTACTATGTCCAGATTGTATTACTGTGTCCAGTTTGTGTTACTGTGTCCAGTTTGTGTTACTGTGTCCATATTGTGTTACTGTGTACATATTGTGTTACTATGTTCAGATTGTGTTACTATGTTCAGTTTGTATTACTGTGTCCAGTTTGTATTAATATGTCCAGATTGTGTTACTGTGTCCATATTGTGTTACTATGTTCAGATTGTGTTATTATGTTCAGTTTGTGTTACTGTATCCAGATTGTGTTACTGTCTCCATATTTTGTTACTATGTCCAGTTTGTGTTTCAATGTCCAGTTTGTGTTACTGTGTCCTATTTGTGTTACTGTGACCAGTTTGTGTTACCATGTCCATATTGTGTTACTGTGTCCAGTTTGTGTTACTGTGTCCATATTATGTTACTATGTTCAGATTGTGTTACTATGTTCAGTTTGTGTTACTGTGTCTAGTTTGTGTTACTGTGTCCATATTGTGTTACTATGTCCAGTTTGTGTTACTGTGTCCAGTTTGTGTTACTGTGTCCATATTGTGCTACTGTGTCCATATTGTGTTATTATGTTCAGATTGTGTTACTATGTTCAGTTTGTGTTACTGTGTCCAGTTTGTGTTACTATGTCCATTAGGTATATCACTTCAGAACAACATTTTTATGGCATATCATCAACAGATGAGTTATTATTGTAGACCCCAGACGCCAGTCACAAAGAACAGATGACAATGATTGTTAGATTTGTTACAGCAAATGAATCCACAAATGACAAACCTTCAGAAGTTTCTATCAATGAACACTTCATTGGATTCGCAGAACTTGAAAAATCTACAGGTGCAAGTATGTAGGAAATTTTACTTAAAGAGCTGTCAGATTCAGGCATTTTTCTAAATGTTAAGAGGGGACAAAGCTACGATAACGGAGCGAACATGCGGGGAATACACAATGGTGTCCAAGCAATAGTTAAAGAGCTAAATTGAAGAGCCTTTTATGCCCCATGCAATGCGCATTCGTTGAATTTGGTGGTGAATGATGCCGTAAACTGTTGTTTGGAAGCAGTAAGGTTTTCTGAGGTAATTCTAAATATATACACCTTTTTTTCTTCATCGCTGGAATGTATTGTTAGAATATGTCAAAAACAAAGAGGCAGCAGGTTTAACTGTTAACAAGTTATACGCACGCAACACGTTGGGAAAGTCGAGTTAATGCCGTGAAGGTAATTCGATACCAAACAGTTGAAATTTACGATGCACTCGTTTCAATTGCTGATGACATTTCCCTTACTGGACCACGTGGAACCCAGTCCCGTGCAGAAGCTAAGGGAATAGCACACAGAATGCTCGATTTCAAATGTATTTGTTCATTAGTGATTTGGTATGATGTTTTA
The DNA here is from genome assembly GCA_021962125.1 of Bulinus truncatus. Lineage (NCBI taxonomy): Eukaryota > Metazoa > Mollusca > Gastropoda > Planorbidae > Bulinus > Bulinus truncatus. The sequence goes on along the minus strand of JAGDYQ010000110.1, from coordinate 701,074 downwards.
TTTGAGATCAATATATCTAGCAAAACATTTCAAGAAAAAGATCTTGATTTAAAAAAAATCTATTAAACAATTGAACACAACTAAAACTATGTTCCAGAATTATAGAACAGATGAAGGTTTTGCCAAAGCAATTACAACAGCTGTCAAGGTCCCCTTGCGGGGTCCCTGCGGTCGTTGTCTATTGGTATGAGTTCTGGCCAACATTTATATTTGTCCCAGCCACGTAGTTATACAGGACGCACAACACAACGATAAATTGAGTAAAGAAACTCGGAAGTAAATACGCTACAACACATATTTATTTACCTCAAACATAATATACACAGGGGGCCTTAAAAAAGGCCGTAGCTTTACCAGCTACTACAAAACCCATACATATAACAAACATAATACACCACGACAGAATAGTTAGCTGGGGTGGGGTAGTTCTAAAGGAACTTAGGACTGTGGTGATCGAACACTTAAGTTCTGCCACACGGACAGCCTATCTTCCCCCACCCCGCTCGAGTAATAGCACGACTTCACTCAGTCACCCTCTGCCGCCGACTCCCCAATTCTAACTCCCAGTTTCGCCACGCACACCGGATCTCCCGGCATGCGTGCCGAGACTTCCGCTTCACTCACCAATCGCAGTGACCGTGTACGTCACAACGATAACGCGTGATCAGTGGCGCCTTCAAGCATGGGAATAAAGGGACAAAGAACCCATCCCTCTCGCTCGTCTGAATGTCAAGGGCACAGATTATCTCCCTTATAGACATTTCCAGGTGATGTCAGAATTAAAGGGGGTTAATCTTATGCCAGACGCACTGGCCACAGTGCTGACACCTGGAAATACAAAAGCCTTTGGCTATCCTATATATTTATCTCCTCCCTCCAGTAATTAAATAGGAGTGGGTTCTGGATTTCATAAGACTTAAGACACAGAATGTGACAACAGCTAAATCATTGGCTGAAGAATTGCGTATTGAGTGCTATTTCAATACGGAAATACAAATAAGATCTCGACTAAAAAAGAGACAATTTGACTATGAAGTTCCAGACGATCCAATTCCCGAGCCAGAAATTAATTTCAGAGTAAATTTTTTTCAACCAGATATTGGATACCGCAATTCAATCAGGTAATGATCGATTTATGCCGTTAACATCTCTATAGTGATTTATTTGGATTTTTGTATGACAAAAAACTGGAGAAATGTGATAAAAGAGAGGTTTTCAAAGATTGCATGGACCTTCAATTAGCTTTAACATCTGTAAACGAAGATTCGGCAGACATTAATGCAACAGAACTGTGCGATGAATTATTTGATTTATACAAGGAGAATCACAGAAAAATAAAGTCCTAGAGTTATATTAGACTATCTATGTGGAATGGGCTTGATTGCTCTTTTTCCGAATGTGTACGTGGCATTGCGAATTTTGCTTACACTCCCGATAACAGTGGCGAGTGCAGAGAGGAGTTTTTCGAAGCTCAAACTCATAAAAACATATCTTCGTTCTACCATGTCTCAGGATCGTTTGGTTGGATTAGCTACAATATCTATAGAGAAAACGATGGCAGAAGATTTGGATCTGACCGAAATAATTGAAGAGTTTGCCTCTGCAAAAGCTAGAAAAGCATATTTTTCTTGAATTCTCTTCAATCTTTTTAACGCTTAATAAACATGACATTTCATTTTTTTTTATTTTTCATTACTTTTTTTTAACTTAGCCAAAAAAAAAACTTCCTAAAATATACTACGTATACTTAAAACTCTTTAACTTTTATAAAGTTGCCAAATTTAAAAATGTATTATAATAAATAGCATTTATAGAGTTTTCTTAGAAAAATGAAACTAAAAAGGGCGGCATTTTTGTCCTTGCCTATATCACAAAAATGTCTAAGGCCGGCACTGGCTAGCTTCACTTCTTTTGCTTCATTTTTTAATACAACTACTTGGTGTTCTTTTTTCTTCATAATTTTACCATCAAAATGTAAACTCCATAAGCTAATACGCAAAGTATTTATTAATGTTTCTTTTACTTTACTTGCTTCTCTGAATACAGCTCGATAGACACCTGACTGAGAAGGAGTTGCTATTTTTACGCCGGACTTATGCAAAATTTTGCTTACTAATGCTGCTCTTCGAACTGGTAGTTTCCCAGATTGAACTAATGAAACTGCACTAGAAGTAGATTGCTGTGATTGTTTCTTATGTGTGCTTTGATCCAAGCTTTCTGTGGATGACTGCATTGCATCAGCACCATCCGAGCTACTTTGAGAAATCTCGTTATCGATCACTGGAATTTTGAATCACAGGAATTTTCGAAACTGCTTTGTTGTTGTTGTGCCTCATTAATTTTGCAAACAATTTTCCGTTTTGATGAATGAATTGTACTTTGACTAGCAATTTTAGTTGTAGCATATCCCGTCTTACCTCCACTTTGAATTTGTATTTCATAAAGTCTTTTGTCCTCAGCACATAACCATTGACCAGTTTTGTTTGTGACATCAAATAACTTATCGAACTGCTCCCGTATGTCACCCACAGGTTTTTTCAGATGAACATCTTACCTTTTAATTAAAGTGTCAATTTTTCTGCTCACTGATCGCAAAGACAGCATTGGGAAATTCAAAAAGCTCCATAATAGTTCTACTTCTTTCCTGAGTGCTGCAACTCTTTTCAATCTGGATTTTTCCATATAGGCCAAGCCCATGTAGCGACCAATTATCATCCACTCTTTTGGCATTCTAGAATGTGAATGCAATTGCTCGATCTCGATTACAATTTTGTTTCTTTTCTTAAGAGTGTTTTGAAATTTTTCAAATTACTCGCCCGTTTGTCCCTATTTTTAGCAACGGAAAAGGATGATTTTTTGTAAGACATTTTTAAGAATAAAATTAAGCAAATTAAAATAATTATTCAAACTCTAGTATAATTGAAAAATCTAACATGGAGAACAGAAAATAGAATTTTAATGGTAAACAAGAGGAGTAAAAGTGAACTTCAGTAAAAAGAGCCAAATAGATTTTTTTAAACTAAAAAATGTTTTGGTGGGTGAACTTCTTACACAAACTTAATGATTTTTTTGTTGTATTTATTATTTTTATATAAAAGCTCATCAGAATCTGGCACGCCACTTATAAAATTAAAAAATTTGTTTTTCAAGTCATATACCTAATGTCCATATTGTGTTACTGCGTCCAGTTTGTGTTACTTTGTCCATATTGTGATACTGTGTCCATATTGTGTTACTGTGTTCAGTTTGTGTTACTGTGTCCATATTGTGTTACTAAGTCCAGTTTGTGTTACTGTGTCCAGTTTGTGTTACTGCGTCCATATTGTGTTACTAGGTCCATATTGTGTTACTGTGTCCAGTTTGTGTTACTGTGTCCATATTGTGTTACTATGTCCAGTTTGTGTTACTGTGACCAGTTTGTGTTACTGTGTCCAGTTTGTGTTACTGTGTCCAGTTTGTGTTAATGTGTCCAGTTTGTGTTACTGTTTCCATATTGTGTTACTATGTCCAGATTGTATTACTGTGTCCAGTTTGTGTTACTGTGTCCAGTTTGTGTTACTGTTTCCATATTGTGTTACTGTGTACATATTGTGTTACTATGTTCAGATTGTGTTACTATGTTCAGTTTGTATTACTGTGTCCAGTTTGTATTAATATGTCCATATTGTGTTACTGTGTCCATATTGTGTTACTATGTTCAGATTGTGTTACTATGTTCAGTTTGTGTTACTGTATCCAGATTGTGTTACTGTCTCCATATTTTGTTACTATGTCCAGTTTGTGTTTCAATGTCCAGTTTGTGTTAATATGTCCAGATTGTGTTACTGTATCCATATTTTGTTACTATAATCCAGTTTGTGTTACTGTGTCCAGTTTGTGTTACTGTGTCCAGTTTGTGTTACCATGTCCATATTGTGTTACTGTGTCCAGTTTGTGTTACTGTGTCCAGTTTGAGTTACTGTATCCAGATTATTTTACTGTGTCCATATTGTGTTACTATGTCCAGTTTGTGTTACTGTGTCCAGTTTGTGTTACTGTGTCCAGTTTGTGTTACTGTGTCCAGTTTGTGTTACTGTGTCCAGTTTGTGTTAATGTGTCCAGTTTGTGTTACTATGTCCATATTGTGTTACTATGTCCAGTTTGTGTTACTGTGACCAGTTTGTGTTACTGTGTCCAGTTTGTGTTACTGTTTCCATATTGTGTTACTATATCCAGATTGTATTACTGTGACCAGTTTGTGTTACTGTGTCCAGTTTGTGTTACTGTGTCCATATTGTGTTACTGTGTACATATTGTGTTACTATGTTCAGATTGTGTTACTATGTTCAGTTTGTATTACTGTGTCCAGTTTGTATTAATGTGTCCAGATTGTGTTACTGTGTCCATATTGTGTTACTATGTTCAGATTGTGTTACTATGTTCAGTTTGTGTTACTGTATCCAGATTGTGTTACTGTCTCCATATTTTGTTACTATGTCCAGTTTGTGTTTCAATGTCCAGTTTGTGTTAATATGTCCAGATTGTGTTACTGTATCCATATTTTGTTACTATGTCCAGTTTGTGTTACTGTGTCCAGTTTGTGTTACTGTGTCCAGTTTGTGTTACCATGTCCATATTGTGTTACTGTGTCCAGTTTGTGCTACTATGTCCAGATTGTGTTACTGTGTCCAGTTTGTGTTACTGTGTCCATATAGTGTTACTATGTCCAGTTTGTGTTACTGTGTTCAGTTTGTGTTACTGTGTCCAGTTTGTGTTACTGTGTCCAGTTTGTGTTACTGTGTCCAGTTTGTGTTACTATGTCCAGATTGTGTTACTGTGTCCAGTTTGTGTTACTTTGTCCAGTTTGTGTTACTGTGTCCAGTTTGTGTTACTGTGGCCAGTTTGTGTTACTATGTCCAGATTGTGTTTCTGTGTCCAGTTTGTGTTACTATGTCCAGTTTGTGTTACTGTGTCCAGTTTGTGTTACTGTGTCCAGTTTGTGTTACTGTCCAGTTTGTGTTACTGTATCCAGATTGTGTTACTGCCTCCATATTGTGTTGCTGTATCCCGATTGTGTTACAGTGTCCAGTTTGTATTACTGTATCCAGATTGTGTTACTGTGTCCAGTTTGTGTTACTGTATCCAGATTGTTTTACTGTGTCCATATTGTGTTACTGTGTCCAGTTTGTGTTACTGTATCCAGATTGTGTTACTGTCTCCATATTGTGTTACTGTATCCAGATTGTGTTACTGTCTCCATATTGTGTTACTGTGTCCAGTTTGTATTACTGTATCCAGATTGTGTTACTGTGTCCAGTTTGTGTTACTGTATCCAGATTGTTTTACTGTGTCCATATTGTGTTACTATGTGCAGTTTGTGTTACTGTGTTCAGTTTGTGTTACTGTGTCCAGTTTGTGTTACTGTGTCCAGTTTGTGTTACTATGTCCAGATTGTGTGACTGTGTCCAGTTTGTGTTACTATGTCCAGTTTGTGTTACTGTGTCCAGTTTGTGTTACTGTGTCCAGTTTGTGTTACTATGTCCAGATTGTGTTACTGTGTCCAGTTTGTGTTACTATGTCCAGTTTGTGTTACTGTGTCCAGTTTGTGTTACTGTGTCCAGTTTGTGCTACTCTATCCAGATTGTGTTTTCTGTCTACATATTGTGTTACTGTGTCCAGTTTGTATTACTGCATCCAGATTGTGTTACTGTGTCCAGTTTGTGTTACTGTATCCAGATTGTTTTACTGTGTCCATATTGTGTTACTATGTCCAGTTTGTGTTACTGTGTTCAGTTTGTGTTACTGTGTCCAGTTTGTGTTACTGTGTCCAGTTTGTGTTACTGTGTCCAGTTTGTGTTACTATGTCCAGATTGTGTTACTATGTCCAGTTTGTGTTACTGTGTCCAGTTTGTGTTACTATGTCCAGATTGTGTTACTGTGTCCAGTTTGTGTTACTTTGTCCAGTTTGTGTTACTGTGTCCAGTTTGTGTTACTATGTCCAGATTGTGTGACTGTGTCCAGTTTGTGTTACTATGTCCAGATTGTGTTACTGTGTCCAGTTTGTGTTACTTTGTCCAGATTGTGTTACTGTGTCCAGTTTGTGTTACTATGTCCAGTTTGTGTTGCTGTGTCCAGTTTGTGTTACTGTGTCCAGTTTGTGTTACTGTCCAGTTTGTGTTACTGTATCCAGATTGTTTTACTGTATCCAGATTGTGTTACTGTCTCCATATTGTGTTACTGTATCCAGATTGTGTTACTGTCTCCATATTGTGTTACTGTGTCCAGTTTGTATTACTGTATCCAGATTGTGTTACTGTGTCCAGTTTGTGTTACTGTATCCAGATTGTTTTACTGTGTCCATATTGTGTTACTATGTCCAGTTTGTGTTACTGTGTTCAGTTTGTGTTACTGTGTCCAGTTTGTGTTACTGTGTCCAGTTTGTGTTACTGTGTCCAGTTTGTGTTACTATGTCCAGATTGTGTTACTGTGTCCAGTTTGTGTTACTATGTCCAGATTGTGTTACTGTGTCTAGTTTGTGTTACTTTGTCCAGTTTGTGTTACTGTATCCCGATTGTGTTACAGTGTCCAGTTTGTATTACGGTATCCAGATTGTGTTACTGTGTCCAGTTTGTCTTACTGTATCCAGATTGTTTTACTGTGTCCATATTGTGTTACTGTGTCCAGTTTGTGTTACTGTGTTCAGTTTGTGTTACTGTGTCCAGTTTGTGTTACTGTGTACAGTTTGTGTTACTGTGTCCAGTTTGTGTTACTATGTCCAGATTGTGTTACTGTGTCCAGTTTGTGTTACTATGTCCAGATTGTGTTACTGTGTCCAGTTTGTGTTACTTTGTCCAGTTTGTGTTACTATGTCCAGATTGTGTTACTGTGTCCAGTTTGTGTTACTATGTCCATTTTGTGTTACTGTGTCCAGTTTGTGTTACTGTGTCGAGTTTGTGCTACTCTATCCAGATTGTGTTTTCTGTCTACATATTGTGTTACTGTGTCCAGTTTGTATTTCTGCATCAGATTGTGTTACTGTGTCCAGTTTTTGTTACTGTATCCAGATTGTTTTACTGTGTCCATATTGTGTTACTATGTCCAGTTTGTGTTACTGTGTTCAGTTTGTGTTACTGTGTCCAGTTTGTGTTACTGTGTCCAGTTTGTGTTACTGTGTCCAGTTTGTGTTACTGTGTTCAGTTTGTGTTACTTTGTCCAGTTTGTGTTACTGTGTCCAGTTTGTGTTACTGTGTCCAGTTTGTGTTACTATGTCCAGATTGTGTGACTGTGTCCAGTTTGTGTTACTATGTCCAGATTGTGTTACTGTGTCCAGTTTGTGTTACTGTGTCCAGTTTGTGTTACTGTGTCGAGTTTGTGCTACTCTATCCAGATTGTGTTTTCTGTCTACATATTGTGTTACTGTGTCCAGTTTGTATTTCTGCATCCAGATTGTGTTACTGTGTCCAGTTTGTGTTACTGTATCCAGATTGTTTTACTGTGTCCATATTGTGTTACTCTGTCCAGTTTGTGTTACTGTGTTCAGTTTGTGTTACTGTGTCCAGTTTGTGTTACTGTGTCCAGTTTGTGTTACTGTGTCCAGTTTGTGTTACTATGTCCAGATTGTGTTACTATGTCCAGTTTGTGTTACTGTGTCCAGTTTGTGTTACTGTGTTCAGTTTGTGTTACTGTGTCCAGTTTGTGTTACTGTGTCCAGTTTGTGTTACTGTGTCCAGTTTGTGTTACTATGTCCAGATTGTGTTACTGTCTCCAGTTTGTGTTACAATGTCCAGTTTGTGTTACTGTGTCCAGTTTGTGTTACTGTGTCCAGTTTGTGCTACACTATCCAGATTGTGTTTTCTGTCTACATATTGTGTTACTGTGTCCAGTTTGTATTACTGCATCCAGATTGTGTTACTGTGTCCAGTTTGTGTTACTGTATCCAGATTGTTTTACTGTGTCCATATTGTGTTACTATGTCCAGTTTGTGTTACTGTGTTCAGTTTGTGTTACTGTGTCCATTTTGTGTTACTGTGTCCAGTTTGTGTTACTGTGTCCAGTTTGTGTTACTATGTCCAGATTGTGTTACTATGTCCAGTTTGTGTTACTGTGTCCAGTTTGTGTTACTATGTCCAGATTGTGTTACTGTGTCCAGTTTGTGTTACTTTGTCCAGTTTGTGTTACTGTGTCCAGTTTGTGTTACTATGTCCAGATTGTGTTACTGTGTCCAGTTTGTGTTACTATGTCCAGATTGTGTTACTGTGTCCAGTTTGTGTTACTTTGTCCAGATTGTGTTACTGTGTCCAGTTTGTGTTACTATGTCCAGTTTGTGTTGCTGTGTCCAGTTTGTGTTACTGTGTCCAGTTTGTGTTACTGTCCAGTTTGTGTTACTGTATCCAGATTGTGTTACTTCCTCCATATTGTGTTGCTGTATCCAGATTGTGTTACAGTGTCCAGTTTGTATTACTGTATCCAGATTGTGTTACTGTGTCCAGTTTGTAAGTTACTGTATCCAGATTGTTTTACTGTGTCCATATTGTGTTACTGTATCCAGATTGTGTTACTGTCTCCATATTGTGTTACTGTGTCCATATTGTGTTACTGTATCCAGATTGTGTTACTGTCTCCATATTGTGTTACTGTGTCAGTTTGTATTACTGTATCCAGATTGTGTTACTGTGTCCAGTTTGTGTTACTGTATCCAGATTGTTTTACTGTGTCCATATTGTGTTACTATGTCCAGTTTGTGTTACTGTGTTCAGTTTGTGTTACTGTGTCCAGTTTGTGTTACATTGTGTCCAGTTTGTAGTACTGTGTCCAGTTTGTGTTACTGTGTCCAGTTTGTGTTACTATGTCCAGATTGTGTTACTATGTCCAGATTGTGTTACTATGTCAGTTTGTGTTACTGTGTCAGTTTGTGTTACTGTATCCAGATTGTGTTACTGTGTCCAGTTTGTGTTACTATGTCCAAATTGTGTTACTGTGTCCAGTTTGTGTTACTGTATCCAGATTGTTTTACTGTGTCCATATTGTGTTACTATAGTGTCCAGTTTGTGTTACTGTGTTCAGTTTGTGTTACTGTGTCCAGTTTGTGTTACTGTGTCCAGTTTGTGTTACTGTGTCCAGTTTGTGTTACTATGTCCAGATTGTGTTACTATGTCCAGTTTGTGTTACTGTGTCCAGTTTGTGTTACTATGTCCAGTTTGTGTTACTGTGTCCAGTTTGTGTTACTGTGTTCAGTTTGTGTTACTGTGTCCAGTTTGTGTTACTGTGTCCAGTTTGTGTTACTATGTCCAGATTGTGTTACTGTGTCCAGTTTGTGTTACAATGTCCAGTTTGTGTTACTGTGTCCAGTTTGTGTTACTGTGTCCAGTTTGTGTTACTCTATCCAGATTGTGTTTTCTGTCTACATATGGTGTTACTGTGTCCAGTTTGTATTACTGCATCCAGATTGTGTTACTGTGTCCAGTTTGTGTTACTGTATCCAGATTGTTTTACTGTGTCCATATTGTGTTACTATGTCCAGTTTGTGTTACTGTGTTCAGTTTGTGTTACTGTGTCAATTTTGTGTTACTGTGTCCAGTTTGTGTTACTGTGTCCAGTTTGTGTTACTATGTCCAGATTGTGTTACTATGTCCAGTTTGTGTTACTGTGTCCAGTTTGTGTTACTATGTCCAGATTGTGTTACTGTGTCCAGTTTGTGTTACTTTGTCCAGTTTGTGTTACTGTGTCCAGTTTGTGTTACTATGTCCAGATTGTGTTACTGTGTCCAGTTTGTGTTACTATGTCCAGATTGTGTTACTGTGTCCAGTTTGTGTTACTTTGTCCAGATTGTGTTACTATGTTCAGATTGTGTTATTATGTTCAGTTTGTGTTGCTGTGTCCAGTTTGTGTTACTGTGTCCAGTTTGTGTTACTGTCCAGTTTGTGTTACTGTATCCAGATTGTGTTACTTCCTCCATATTGTGTTGCTGTATCCAGATTGTGTTACAGTGTCCAGTTTGTATTACTGTATCCAGATTGTGTTACTGTGTCCAGTTTGTGTTACTGTATCCAGATTGTTTTACTGTGTCCATATTGTGTTACTGTATCCAGATTGTGTTACTGTCTCCATATTGTGTTACTGTGTCCATATTGTGTTACTGTATCCAGATTGTGTTACTGTCTCCATATTGTGTTACTGTGTCCAGTTTGTATTACTGTATCCAGATTGTGTTACTGTGTCCAGTTTGTGTTACTGTATCCAGATTGTTTTACTGTGTCCATATTGTGTTACTATGTCCAGTTTGTGTTACTGTGTTCAGTTTGTGTTACTGTGTCCAGTTTGTGTTACTGTGTCCAGTTTGTGTTACTGTGTCCAGTTTGTGTTACTGTGTCCAGTTTGTGTTACTATGTCCAGATTGTGTTACTATGTCCAGTTTGTGTTACTATGTCCAGTTTGTGTTACTGTGTCCAGTTTGTGTTACTGTATCCAGATTGTGTTACTGTGTCCAGTTTGTGTTACTATGTCCAGATTGTGTTACTGTGTCCAGTTTGTGTTACTGTATCCAGATTGTTTTACTGTGTCCATATTGTGTTACTATGTCCAGTTTGTGTTACTGTGTTCAGTTTGTGTTACTGTGTCTAGTTTGTGTTACTGTGTCCAGTTTGTGTTACTGTGTCCAGTTTGTGTTACTATGTCCAGATTGTGTTACTATGTCCAGTTTGTGTTACTGTATCCAGATTGTTTTACTGTGTCCATATTGTGTTACTATGTCCAGTTTGTGTTACTGTGTTCAGTTTGTGTTACTGTGTCCAGTTTGTGTTACTGTGTCCAGTTTGTGTTACTATGTCCAGATTGTGTTACTATGTCCAGTTTGTGTTACTGTGTCCAGTTTGTGTTACTATGTCCAGATTGTGTTACTGTGTCCAGTTTGTGTTACTTTGTCCAGTTTGTGTTACTGTGTTCAGTTTGTGTTACTATGTCCAGATTGTGTTACTGTGTCCAGTTTGTGTTACTATGTCCAGATTGTGTTACTGTGTCCAGTTTGTGTTACTTTGTCCAGATTGTGTTACTGTGTCCAGTTTGTGTTACTATGTCCAGTTTGTGTTGCTGTGTCCAGTTTGTGTTACTGTGTCCAGTTTGTGTTACTGTCCAGTTTGTGTTACTGTATCCAGATTGTGTTACTTCCTCCATATTGTGTTGCTGTATCCAGATTGTGTTACAGTGTCCAGTTTGTATTACTTTATCCAGATTGTGTTACTGTGTCCAGTTTGTGTTACTGTATCCAGATTGTTTTACTGTGTCCATATTGTGTTACTGTGTCCAGTTTGTGTTACTGTATCCAGATTGTGTTACTGTCTCCATATTGTGTTACTGTATCCAGATTGTGTTACTGTCTCCATATTGTGTTACTGTGTCCAGTTTGTATTACTGTATCCAGATTGTGTTACTGTGTCCAGTTTGTGTTACTGTATCCAGATTGTTTTACTGTGTCCATATTGTGTTACTATGTCCAGTTTGTGTTACTGTGTTCAGTTTGTGTTACTGTGTCCAGTTTGTGTTACTGTGTCCAGTTTGTGTTACTGTGTCCAGTTTGTGTTACTTTGTCCAGATTGTGTTACTGTGTCCAGTTTGTGTTACTATGTCCAGTTTGTGTTACTGTGTCCAGTTTGTGTTACTGTGTCCAGTTTGTGCTACTCTATCCAGATTGTGTTTTCTGTCTACATATTGTGTTACTGTGTCCAGTTTGTATTACTGCATCCAGATTGTGTTACTGTGTCCAGTTTGTGTTACTGTATCCAGATTGTTTTACTGTGTCCATATTGTGTTACTATGTCCAGTTTGTGTTACTGTGTTCAGTTTGTGTTACTGTGTCCAGTTTGTGTTACTGTGTCCAGTTTGTGTTACTGTGTCCAGTTTGTGTTACTATGTCCAGATTGTGTTACTATGTCCAGTTTGTGTTACTGTGTCCAGTTTGTGTTACTATGTCCAGATTGTGTTACTGTGTCCAGTTTGTGTTACTTTGTCCAGTTTGTGTTACTGTGTCCAGTTTGTGTTACTATGTCCAGATTGTGTGACTGTGTCCAGTTTGTGTTACTATGTCCAGATTGTGTTACTGTGTCCAGTTTGTGTTAATTTGTCCAGATTGTGTTACTGTGTCCAGTTTGTGTTACTATGTCCAGTTTGTGTTGCTGTGTCCAGTTTGTGTTACTGTGTCCAGTTTGTGTTACTGTCCAGTTTGTGTTACTGTATCCAGATTGTTTTACTGTATCCAGATTGTGTTACTGTCTCCATATTGTGTTACTGTATCCAGATTGTGTTACTGTCTCCATATTGTGTTACTGTGTCCAGTTTGTATTACTGTATCCAGATTGTGTTACTGTGTCCAGTTTGTGTTACTGTGTCCAGTTTGTGTTACTGTGTCCAGTTTGTGTTACTATGTCCAGATTGTGTGACTGTGTCCAGTTTGTGTTACTATGTCCAGATTGTGTTACTGTGTCCAGTTTGTGTTACTTTGTCCAGTTTGTGTTACTATGTCCAGTTTGTGTTACTCTGTCCAGTTTGTGTTACTATGTCCAGATTGTGTTACTGTGTCCAGTTTGTGTTACTATGTCCAGATTGTGTTACTGTGTCTAGTTTGTGTTACTTTGTCCAGTTTGTGTTACTGTATCCCGATTGTGTTTCAGTGTCCAGTTTGTATTACGGTATCCAGATTGTGTTACTGTGTCCAGTTTGTGTTACTGTATCCAGATTGTTTTACTGTGTCCATATTGTGTTACTGTGTCCAGTTTGTGTTACTGTGTTCAGTTTGTGTTACTGTGTCCAGTTTGTGTTACTGTGTCCAGTTTGTGTTACTGTGTCCAGTTTGTGTTACTATGTCCAGATTGTGTGACTGTGTCCAGTTTGTGTTACTATGTCCAGATTGTGTTACTGTGTCCAGTTTGTGTTACTTTGTCCAGTTTGTGTTACTATGTCCAGATTGTGTTACTGTGTCCAGTTTGTGTTACTATGTCCATTTTGTGTTACTGTGTCCAGTTTGTGTTACTGTGTCGAGTTTGTGCTACTCTATCCAGATTGTGTTTTCTGTCTACATATTGTGTTACTGTGTCCAGTTTGTATTTCTGCATCCAGATTGTGTTACTGTGTCCAGTTTGTGTTACTGTATCCAGATTGTTTTACTGTGTCCATATTGTGTTACTATGTCCAGTTTGTGTTACTGTGTTCAGTTTGTGTTACTGTGTCCAGTTTGTGTTACTGTGTCCAGTTTGTGTTACTGTGTCCAGTTTGTGTTACTATGTCCAGATTGTGTTACTATGTCCAGTTTGTGTTACTGTGTCCAGTTTGTGTTACTATGTCCAGTTTGTGTTACTTTGTCCAGATTGTGTTACTGTGTCCAGTTTGTGTTACTATGTCCAGTTTGTGTTGCTGTGTCCAGTTTGTGTTACTGTGTCCAGTTTGTGTTACTGTCCAGTTTGTGTTACTGTATCCAGATTGTGTTACTGCCTCCATATTGTGTTGCTGTATCCAGATTGTGTTACAGTGTCCAGTTTGTATTACTGTATCCAGATTGTGTTACTGTGTCCAGTTTGTGTTACTGTATCCAGATTGTGTTACTGTGTCCATATTGTGTTACTGTGTCCAGTTTGTGTTACTACATCCAGATTGTGTTACTGTCTCCATATTGTGTTGCTGTATCCAGATTGTGTTACTGTCTCCATATTGTGTTACTGTGTCCAGTTTGTATTACTGTATCCAGATTGTGTTACTGTGTCCAGTTTGTGTTACTGTATCCAGATTGTTTTATTGTGTCCATATTGTGTTACTATGTCCAGTTTGTGTTACTGTGTTCAGTTTGTGTTACTGTGTCGAGTTTGTGTTACTGTGTCCAGTTTGTGTTACTATGTCCAGATTGTGTGACTGTGTCCAGTTTGTGTTACTATGTCCAGATTGTGTTACTGTGTCCAGTTTGTGTTACTTTGTCCAGTTTGTGTTACTGTGTCCAGTTTGTGTTACTGTGTCCAGTTTGTGTTACTATGTCCAGATTGTGTTACTGTGTCCAGTTTGTGTTACTATGTCCAGTTTGTGTTACTGTGTCCAGTTTGTGTTACTGTGTCCAGTTTGTGCTACTGTATCCAGATTGTGTTACTGTGTCCAGTTTGTGTTACTATGTCCAGATTGTGTTACTGTGTCCAGTTTGTGTTACTTTGTCCAGTTTGTGTTACTGTGTCCAGTTTGTGTTACTATGTCCAGATTGTGTTACTGTGTCCAGTTTGTGTTACTATGTCCAGATTGTGTTACTGTGTCCAGTTTGTGTTACTTTGTCCAGATTGTGTTACTGTGTCCAGTTTGTGTTACTATGTCCAGTTTGTGTTGCTGTGTCCAGTTTGTGTTACTGTGTCCAGTTTGTGTTACTGTCCAGTTTGTGTTACTGTATCCAGATTGTGTTACTTCCTCCATATTGTGTTGCTGTATCCAGATTGTGTTACAGTGTCCAGTTTGTATTACTGTATCCAGATTGTGTTACTGTGTCCAGTTTGTGTTACTGTATCCAGATTGTTTTACTGTGTCCATATTGTGTTACTGTATCCAGATTGTGTTACTGTCTCCATATTGTGTTACTGTCTCCATATTGTGTTACTGTATCCAGATTGTGTTACTGTCTCCATATTGTGTTACTGTGTCCAGTTTGTGTTACTGTATCCAGATTGTGTTACTGTGTCCAGTTTGTGTTACTGTATCCAGATTGTGTTACTGTGTCCATATTGTGTTACTATGTCCAGTTTGTGTTACTGTGTTCAGTTTGTGTTACTGTGTCCAGTTTGTGTTACTGTGTCCAGTTTGTGTTACTGTGTCCAGTTTGTGTTACTGTGTCCAGTTTGTGTTACTATGTCCAGATTGTGTTACTATGTCCAGATTGTGTTACTATGTCCAGTTTGTGTTACTGTGTCCAGTTTGTGTTACTGTATCCAGATTGTGTTACTGTGTCCAGTTTGTGTTACTATGTCCAGATTGTGTTACTGTGTCCAGTTTGTGTTACTGTATCCAGATTGTTTTACTGTGTCCATATTGTGTTACTATGTCCAGTTTGTGTTACTGTGTTCAGTTTGTGTTACTGTGTCTAGTTTGTGTTACTGTGTCCAGTTTGTGTTACTGTGTCCAGTTTGTGTTACTATGTCCAGATTGTGTTACTATGTCCAGTTTGTGTTACTGTGTCCAGTTTGTGTTTCTATGTCCAGTTTGTGTTACTGTGTCCAGTTTGTGTTACTGTGTTCAGTTTGTGTTACTGTGTCCAGTTTGTGTTACTGTGTCCAGTTTGTGTTACTATGTCCAGATTGTGTTACTGTGTCCAGTTTGTGTTACAATGTCCAGTTTGTGTTACTGTGTCCAGTTTGTGTTACTGTGTCCAGTTTGTGCTACTCTATCCAGATTGTGTTTTCTGTCTACATATTGTGTTACTGTGTCCAGTTTGTATTACTGCATCCAGATTGTGTTACTGTGTCCAGTTTGTGTTACTGTATCCAGATTGTTTTACTGTGTCCATATTGTGTTACTATGTCCAGTTTGTGTTACTGTGTTCAGTTTGTGTTACTGTGTCCAGTTTGTGTTACTGTGTCCAGTTTGTGTTACTGTGTCCAGTTTGTGTTACTATGTCCAGATTGTGTTACTATGTCCAGTTTGTGTTACTGTGTCCAGTTTGTGTTACTATGTCCAGATTGTGTTACTGTGTCCAGTTTGTGTTACTTTGTCCAGTTTGTGTTACTGTGTTCAGTTTGTGTTACTATGTCCAGATTGTGTTACTGTGTCCAGTTTGTGTTACTATGTCCAGATTGTGTTACTGTGTCCAGTTTGTGTTACTTTGTCCAGATTGTGTTACTGTGTCCAGTTTGTGTTACTATGTCCAGTTTGTGTTGCTGTGTCCAGTTTGTGTTACTGTGTCCAGTTTGTGTTACTGTCCAGTTTGTGTTACTGTATCCAGATTGTGTTACTTCCTCCATATTGTGTTGCTGTATCCAGATTGTGTTACAGTGTCCAGTTTGTATTACTTTATCCAGATTGTGTTACTGTGTCCAGTTTGTGTTACTGTATCCAGATTGTTTTACTGTGTCCATATTGTGTTACTGTGTCCAGTTTGTGTTACTGTATCCAGATTGTGTTACTGTCTCCATATTGTGTTACTGTATCCAGATTGTGTTACTGTCTCCATATTGTGTTACTGTGTCCAGTTTGTATTACTGTATCCAGATTGTGTTACTGTGTCCAGTTTGTGTTACTGTATCCAGATTGTTTTACTGTGTCCATATTGTGTTACTATGTCCAGTTTGTGTTACTGTGTTCAGTTTGTGTTACTGTGTCGAGTTTGTGTTACTGTGTCCAGTTTGTGTTACTGTGTCCAGTTTGTGTTACTTTGTCCAGATTGTGTTACTGTGTCCAGTTTGTGTTACTATGTCCAGTTTGTGTTACTGTGTCCAGTTTGTGTTACTGTGTCCAGTTTGTGCTACTCTATCCAGATTGTGTTTTCTGTCTACATATTGTGTTACTGTGTCCAGTTTGTGTTACTGTCCAGTTTGTGTTACTGTATCCAGATTGTTTTACTGTATCCAGATTGTGTTACTGTCTCCATATTGTGTTACTGTATCCAGATTGTGTTACTGTCTCCATATTGTGTTACTGTGTCCTGTTTGTATTACTGTATCCAGATTGTGTTACTGTGTCCAGTTTGTGTTACTGTGTCCAGTTTGTGTTACTGTGTCCAGATTGTGTTACTATGTCCAGATTGTGTGACTGTGTCCAGTTTGTGTTACTATGTCCAGATTGTGTTACTGTGTCCAGTTTGTGTTACTTTGTCCAGTTTGTGTTACTATGTCCAGTTTGTGTTACTCTGTCCAGTTTGTGTTACTATGTCCAGATTGTGTTACTGTGTCCAGTTTGTGTTACTATGTCCAGATTGTGTTACTGTGTCTAGTTTGTGTTACTTTGTCCAGTTTGTGTTACTGTATCCCGATTGTGTTACTGTATCCAGATTGTATTACTGTGTCCAGTTTGTGTTACTGTATCCAGATTGTGTTACTGTGTCCATATTGTGTTACTGTGTCCAGTTTGTGTTACTGTGTTCAGTTTGTGTTACTAAGTCCAGTTTGTGTTACTGTGTCCAGTTTGTGTTACTGTGTCCAGTTTGTGTTACTATGTCCAGATTGTGTGACTGTGTCCAGTTTGTGTTACTATGTCCAGATTGTGTTACTGTGTCCAGTTTGTGTTACTTTGTCCAGTTTGTGTTACTATGTCCAGATTGTGTTACTGTGTCCAGTTTGTGTTACTATGTCCATTTTGTGTTACTGTGTCCAGTTTGTGTTACTGTGTCGAGTTTGTGCTACTCTATCCAGATTGTGTTTTCTGTCTACATATTGTGTTACTGTGTCCAGTTTGTATTTCTGCATCCAGTTTGTGTTACTGTGTCCAGTTTGTGTTACTGTATCCAGATTGTTTTACTGTGTCCATATTGTGTTACTATGTCCAGTTTGTGTTACTGTGTTCAGTTTGTGTTACTGTGTCCAGTTTGTGTTACTGTGTCCAGTTTGTGTTACTGTGTCCAGTTTGTGTTACTATGTCCAGATTGTGTTACTATGTCCAGTTTGTGTTACTGTGTCCAGTTTGTGTTACTATGTCCAGTTTGTGTTACTTTGTCCAGATTGTGTTACTGTGTCCAGTTTGTGTTACTATGTCCAGTTTGTGTTGCTGTGTCCAGTTTGTGTTACTGTGTCCAGTTTGTGTTACTGTCCAGTTTGTGTTACTGTATCCAGATTGTGTTACTGCCTCCATATTGTGTTGCTGTATCCAGATTGTGTTACAGTGTCCAGTTTGTATTACTGTATCCAGATTGTGTTACTGTGTCCAGTTTGTGTTACTGTATCCAGATTGTTTTACTGTGTCCATATTGTGTTACTGTGTCCAGTTTGTGTTACTACATCCAGATTGTGTTACTGTCTCCATATTGTGTTGCTGTATCCAGATTGTGTTACTGTCTCCATATTGTGTTACTGTGTCCAGTTTGTATTACTGTATCCAGATTGTGTTACTGTGTCCAGTTTGTGTTACTGTATCCAGATTGTTTTATTGTGTCCATATTGTGTTACTATGTCCAGTTTGTGTTACTGTGTTCAGTTTGTGTTACTGTGTCGAGTTTGTGTTACTGTGTCCAGTTTGTGTTACTATGTCCAGATTGTGTGACTGTGTCCAGTTTGTGTTACTATGTCCAGATTGTGTTACTGTGTCCAGTTTGTGTTACTTTGTCCAGTTTGTGTTACTGTGTCCAGTTTGTGTTACTGTGTCCAGTTTGTGTTACTATGTCCAGATTGTGTTACTGTGTCCAGTTTGTGTTACTATGTCCAGTTTGTGTTACTGTGTCCAGTTTGTGTTACTGTGTCCAGTTTGTGCTACTGTATCCAGATTGTGTTTTCTGTCTCCATATTGTGTTACTGTGTCCAGTTTGTATTACTGCATCCAGATTGTGTTACTGTGTCTAGTTTGAGTTACTGTATCCAGAATGTTTTACTGTGTCCATATTGTGTTACTATGTCCAGTTTGTGTTACTGTGTTCAGTTTGTGTTACTGTGTCCAGTTTGTGTTACTGTGTCCAGTTTGTGTTACTGTGTCCAGTTTGTGTTACTATGTCCAGTTTGTGTTGCTGTGTCCAGTTTGTGTTACTGTGTCCAGTTTGTGTTACTGTCCAGTTTGTGTTACTGTATCCAGATTGTGTTACTGCCTCCATATTGTGTTGCTGTATCCAGATTGTGTTACAGTGTCCAGTTTGTATTACTGTATCCAGATTGTGTTACTGTGTCCAGTTTGTGTTACTGTATCCAGATTGTTTTACTGTGTCCATATTGTGTTACTGTGTCCAGTTTGTGTTACTGTATCCAGATTGTGTTACTGTCTCCATATTGTGTTACTGTATCCAGATTGTGTTACTGTCTCCATATTGTGTTACTGTGTCCAGTTTGTATTATTGTATCCAGATTGTGTTACTGTGTCCAGTTTGTGTTACTGTATCCAGATTGTTTTACTGTGTCCATATTGTGTTACTATGTCCATTTTGTGTTACTGTGTTCAGTTTGTGTTACTGTGTCCAGTTTGTGTTTATGTGTCCAGTTTGTGTTACTGTGTCCAGTTTGTGTTACTATGTCCAGATTGTGTTACTGTGTCCAGTTTGTGTTACTATGTCCAGTTTGTGTTACTGTGTCCAGTTTGTGTTACTGTGTCCAGTTTGTGCTACTCTATCCAGATTGTTTTTTCTGTCTACATATTGTGTTACTGTGTCCAGTTTGTATTACTGCATCCAGATTGTGTTACTGTGTCCAGTTTGTGTTACTGTATCCAGATTGTTTTACTGTGTCCATTTTGTGTTACTATGTCCAGTTTGTGTTACTGTGTTCAGTTTGTGTTACTGTGTCCAGTTTGTGTTACTGTGTCCAGTTTGTGTTACTGTGTCCAGTTTGTGTTACTATGTCCAGATTGTGTTACTATGTCCAGTTTGTGTTACTGTGTCCAGTTTGTGTTACTATGTCCAGATTGTGTTACTGTGTCCAGTTTGTGTTACTTTGTCCAGTTTGTGTTACTGTGTCCAGTTTGTGTTACTATGTCCAGATTGTGTGACTGTGTCCAGTTTGTGTTACTATGTCCAGATTGTGTTACTGTGTCCAGTTTGTGTTACTTTGTCCATATTGTGTTACTGTGTCCAGTTTGTGTTACTGTGTCGAGTTTGTGCTACTCTATCCAGATTGTGTTTTCTGTCTACATATTGTGTTACTGTGTCCAGTTTGTATTTCTGCATCCAGATTGTGTTACTGTGTCCAGTTTGTGTTACTGTATCCAGATTGTTTTACTGTGTCCATATTGTGTTACTATGTCCAGTTTGTGTTACTGTGTTCAGTTTGTGTTACTGTGTCCAGTTTGTGTTACTGTGTCCAGTTTGTGTTACTGTGTCCAGTTTGTGTTACTATGTCCAGATTGTGTTACTATGTCCAGTTTGTGTTACTGTGTCCAGTTTGTGTTACTATGTCCAGTTTGTGTTACTTTGTCCAGATTGTGTTACTGTGTCCAGTTTGTGTTACTATGTCCAGTTTGTGTTGCTGTGTCCAGTTTGTGTTACTGTGTCCAGTTTGTGTTACTGTCCAGTTTGTGTTACTGTATCCAGATTGTGTTACTGCCTCCATATTGTGTTGCTGTATCCAGATTGTGTTACAGTGTCCAGTTTGTATTACTGTATCCAGATTGTGTTACTGTGTCCAGTTTGTGTTACTGTATCCAGATTGTTTTACTGTGTCCATATTGTGTTACTGTGTCCAGTTTGTGTTACTACATCCAGATTGTGTTACTGTCTCCATATTGTGTTGCTGTATCCAGATTGTGTTACTGTCTCCATATTGTGTTACTGTGTCCAGTTTGTATTACTGTATCCAGATTGTGTTACTGTGTCCAGTTTGTGTTCCTGTATCCAGATTGTTTTATTGTGTCCATATTGTGTTACTATGTCCAGTTTGTGTTACTGTGTTCAGTTTGTGTTACTGTGTCCAGTTTGTGTTACTGTGTCCAGTTTGTGTTACTATGTCCAGATTGTGTGACTGTGTCCAGTTTGTGTTACTATGTCCAGATTGTGTTACTGTGTCCAGTTTGTGTTACTGTGTCCAGTTTGTGTTACTGTGTCCAGTTTGTGTTACTGTGTCCAGTTTGTGTTACTATGTCCAGATTGTGTTACTGTGTCCAGTTTGTGTTACTATGTCCAGTTTGTGTTACTGTGTCCAGTTTGTGTTACTGTGTCCAGTTTGTGCTACTGTATCCAGATTGTGTTTTCTGTCTCCATATTGTGTTACTGTGTCCAGTTTGTATTACTGCATCCAGATTGTGTTACTGTGTCTAGTTTGAGTTACTGTATCCAGAATGTTTTACTGTGTCCATATTGTGTTACTATGTCCAGTTTGTGTTACTGTGTTCAGTTTGTGTTACTGTGTCCAGTTTGTGTTACTGTGTCCAGTTTGTGTTACTGTGTCCAGTTTGTGTTACTATGTCCAGTTTGTGTTACTGTGTCCAGTTTGTGTTACTGTGTCCAGTTTGTGTTACTGTCCAGTTTGTGTTACTGTATCCAGATTGTGTTACTGCCTCCATATTGTGTTGCTGTATCCAGATTGTGTTACAGTGTCCAGTTTGTATTACTGTATCCAGATTGTGTTACTGTGTCCAGTTTGTGTTACTTTATCCAGATTGTTTTACTGTGTCCATATTGTGTTACTGTGTCCAGTTTGTGTTACTGTATCCAGATTGTGTTACTGTCTCCATATTGTGTTACTGTATCCAGATTGTGTTACTGTCTCCATATTGTGTTACTGTGTCCAGTTTGTATTATTGTATCCAGATTGTGTTACTGTGTCCAGTTTGTGTTACTGTATCCAGATTGTTTTACTGTGTCCATATTGTGTTACTATGTCCATTTTGTGTTACTGTGTTCAGTTTGTGTTACTGTGTCCAGTTTGTGTTTATGTGTCCAGTTTGTGTTACTGTGTCCAGTTTGTGTTACTATGTCCAGATTGTGTTACTGTGTCCAGTTTGTGTTACTATGTCCAGTTTGTGTTACTGTGTCCAGTTTGTGTTACTGTGTCCAGTTTGTGCTACTCTATCCAGATTGTTTTTTCTGTCTACATATTGTGTTACTGTGTCCAGTTTGTATTACTGCATCCAGATTGTGTTACTGTGTCCAGTTTGTGTTACTGTATCCAGATTGTTTTACTGTGTCCATTTTGTGTTACTATGTCCAGTTTGTGTTACTGTGTTCAGTTTGTGTTACTGTGTCCAGTTTGTGTTACTGTGTCCAGTTTGTGTTACTGTGTCCAGTTTGTGTTACTATGTCCAGATTGTGTTACTATGTCCAGTTTGTGTTACTGTGTCCAGTTTGTGTTACTATGTCCAGATTGTGTTACTGTGTCCAGTTTGTGTTACTTTGTCCAGTTTGTGTTACTGTGTCCAGTTTGTGTTACTATGTCCAGATTGTGTGACTGTGTCCAGTTTGTGTTACTATGTCCAGATTGTGTTACTGTGTCCAGTTTGTGTTACTTTGTCCATATTGTGTTACTGTGTCCAGTTTGTGTTACTATGTCCAGTTTGTGTTGCTGTGTCCAGTTTGTGTTACTGTGTCCAGTTTGTGTTACTGTCCAGTTTGTGTTACTGTATCCAGATTGTGTTACTGCCTCCATATTGTGTTACTGTATCCAGATTGTGTTACAGTGTCCAGTTTGTATTACTGTATCCAGATTGTGTTACTGTGTCCAGTTTGTGTTACTGTATCCAGATTGTTTTACTGTGTCCATATTGTGTTACTGTGTCCAGTTTGTGTTACTGTATCCAGATTGTGTTACTGTCTCCATATTGTGTTGCTGTATCCAGATTGTGTTACTGTCTCCATATTGTGTTACTGTGTCCAGTTTGTATTACTGTATCCAGATTGTGTTACTGTGTCCAGTTTGTGTTCCTGTATCCAGATTGTTTTATTGTGTCCATATTGTGTTACTATGTCCAGTTTGTGTTACTGTGTTCAGTTTGTGTTACTGTGTCCAGTTTGTGTTACTGTGTCCAGTTTGTGTTACTATGTCCAGATTGTGTGACTGTGTCCAGTTTGTGTTACTATGTCCAGATTGTGTTACTGTGTCCAGTTTGTGTTACTTTGTCCAGTTTGTGTTACTGTGTCCAGTTTGTGTTACTGTGTCCAGTTAGTGTTACTATGTGCAGATTGTGTTACTGTGTCCAGTTTGTGTTACTATGTCCAGTTTGTGTTACTGTGTCCAGTTTGTGTTACTGTGTCCAGTTTGTGCTACTGTATCCAGATTGTGTTTTCTGTCTCCATATTGTGTTACTGTGTCCAGTTTGTATTACTGTATCCAGATTGTGTTACTGTGTCCAGTTTGTGTTACTGTATCCAGATTGTTTTACTGTGTCCATATTGTGTTACTATGTCCAGTTTGTGTTACTGTGTTCAGTTTGTGTTACTGTGTCCAGTTTGTGTTACTGTGTCCAGTTTGTGTTACTGTGTCCAGTTTGTGTTACTATGTCCAGATTGTGTTACTGTGTCCAGTTTGTGTTACTATGTCCAGATTGTGTTACTATGTCCAGATTGTGTTACTGTGTCCAGTTTGTGTTACTTTGTCCAGTTTGTGTTACTGTGTCCAGTTTGTGTTACTGTGTCCAGTTTGTGTTACTATGTCCAGTTTGTGTTTTTTGTTTTTATTTTGTTGTTTTGTTGTGGAAAGTGGGTTAGTGGGTCAGTATGGTGTTACTGTATCCATATTGTGTTACTATGTCCAGTTTGTGTTACTGTGTCCAGTTTGTGTTACTGTGTCCATATTGTGTTACTATGTCCATATTGTGTTACTGTGTCCAGTTTGTGTTACTGTGTCCATATTGTGTTACTGTGTCCAGTTTGTGTTACTATGTCCAGATTGTGTTACTATGTCCAGTTTGTGTTACTGTGTCCATATTGTGTTACTGTGTCCAGTTTGTGTTACTGTGTCCATATTGTGTTACTGTGTCCAGTTTGTGTTACTGTGTTCAGTTTGTGTTACTATGTCCAGTTTGTGTTACTGTGTCCAGTTTGTGTTACTGTGTCCAGTTTGTGTTACTGTGTCCATATTGTGTTACTATGTCCAGTTTGTGTTACTGTGTCCAGTTTGTGTTACTGTGTCCATATTGTGTTACTGTGTCCAGTTTGTGTTACTGTGTCCATATTGTGTTACTATGTCCAGATTGTGTTACTGTGTCCAGTTTGTGTTACTGTGTCCAGTTTGTGTTACTATGTTCAGATTGTGTTACTATGTCCATATTGTGTTACTATGTCCAGTTTGTGTTACTGTGTCCATATTGAGTTACTATGTTCAGTTTGTGTTACTGTGTCCAGTTTGTGTTACTGTGTCCAGTTTGTGTTACTATGTCCATATTGTGTTACTGTGTCCAGTTTGTGTTACTGTGTCCATATTGTGTTACTATGTTCAGATTGTGTTACAATGTCCAGTTTGTGTTAATATGTACAGTTTGTGTTACTGTATCCATATTGAGTTACTATGTCCAGTTTGTGTTCCAATTTCCAGTTTGTGTTAATATGTCCAGTTTGTGTTACTGTGTCCAGTTTGTGTTACTGTGTCCATATTGTGTTACTATGTCCATATTGTGTTACTGTGTCCAGTTTGTGTTACTGTGTCCATATTGTGTTACTGTGTCCAGTTTGTGTTACTGTGTTCAGTTTGTGTTACTATATCCAGTTTGTATTACTGTGTCCATATAGTGTTACTATGTTCAGTTTGTGTTACTATGTCCAGTTTGTGTTACTCTGTCCAGTTTGTGTTACTGTGTCCATATTGTGTTACTGTGTCCAGTTTGTGTTATTGTGTCCTTATTGTGTTACTATGTCCAGTTTGCGTTACTGTGACCAGTTTGTGTTACTGTGTCCAGTTTGTGTTACTGTGTCCAGTTTGTGTTACTGTATCCAGATTGTGTTACTGTGTCCATATTGTGTTACTATGTTCAGTTTGTGTTACTATGTTCAGTTTGTGTTACTATGTCCAGTTTGTGTTACTGTGTCCAGTTTGTGTTACTGTGTCCAGTTTGTGTTACTGTGTCCATATTGTGTTACTATGTCCAGTTTGTGTTACTGTGTCCAGTTTGTGTTACTGTGTCCATATTGTGTTACTGTGTCCAGTTTGTGTTACTGTGTCCATATTGTGTTACTATGTCCAGTTTGTGTTACTATGTCCAGTTTGTGTTACTATGTCCAGTTTGTGTTACTGTGTCCAGTTTGTGTCACTGTGTCCATATTGTGTTACTATGTCCAGTTTGTGTTACTGTGTCCAGTTTGTGTTACTGTGTCCATATTGTGTTACTATGTCCATATTGTGTTACTGTGTCCAGTTTGTGTTACTGTGTCCAGTTTGTGTTACTGTGTCCATATTGTGTTACTGTGTCCAGTTTGTGTTACTGTGTCCATATTGTGTTACTATGTCCAGTTTGTGTTACTGTGTTCAGTTTGTGTTACTGTGTCCAGTTTGTGTTACTGTGTCCATATTGTGTTACTATGTTCAGTTTGTGTTACTATGTTCAGTTTGTGTTACTGTGTCCAGTTTGTGTTACTGTGTCCATATTGTGTTACTATGTCCAGTTTGTGTTACTATGTCCAGTTTGTGTTACTATGTCCAGATTGTGTTACTGTATCCATATTATGTTACTATGTCCAGTTTGTGTTACTGTGTCCAGTTTGTGTTACTGTGTCCAGTTTGTGTTACTGTGTCCATATTGTGTTACTATGTCCATATTGTGTTACTGTGTCCAGTTTGTGTTACTGTGTCCATATTGTGTTACTGTGTCCAGTTTGTGTTACTGTGTTCAGTTTGTGTTACTATATCCAGTTTGTGTTACTGTGTCCATATTGTGTTACTATGTTCAGTTTGTGTTACTATGTCCAGTTTGTGTTACTGTGTCCAGTTTGTGTTACTGTGTCCATATTGTGTTACTGTGTCCAGTTTGTGTTACTGTGTCCATATTGTGTTACTATGTCCAGTTTGTGTTACTGTGTCCAGTTTGTGTTACTGTGTCCAGTTTGTGTTACTGTGTCCAGTTTGTGTTACTGTGTCCATATTGTGTTACTGTGTCCAGTTTGTGTTACTGTGTCCATATTGTGTTACTATGTCCAGTTTGTGTTACTGTGTCCAGTTTGTGTTACTATGTCCATATTGTGTTACTGTGTCCAGTTTGTGTTACTGTGTCCATATTGTGTTACTATGTTCAGTTTGTGTTACTATGTCCAGTTTGTGTTACTGTGTCCAGTTTGTGTTACTGTATCCATATTGTGTTACTATGTCCAGTTTGTGTTACTGTGTCCAGTTTGTGTTACTGTGTCCAGTTTGTGTTACTGTGTCCATATTGTGTTACTATGTCCATATTGTGTTACTGTGTCCAGTTTGTGTTACTGTGTCCATATTGTGTTACTGTGTCCAGTTTGTGTTACTGTGTTCAGTTTGTGTTACTATATCCAGTTTGTGTTACTGTGTTCATATTGTGTTACTATGTTCAGTTTGTGTTACTATGTCCAGTTTGTGTTACTGTGTCCAGTTTGTGTTACTGTGTCCATATTGTGTTACTGTGTCCAGTTTGTGTTACTGTGTCCAGTTTGTGTTACTATGTCCAGTTTGTGTTACTGTGTCCAGTTTGTGTTACTGTGTCCAGTTTGTGTTACTGTGTCCAGTTTGTGTTACTGTGTCCAGTTTGTGTTACTGTGTCCATATTGTGTTACTATGTTCAGTTTGTGTTACTATGTTCAGTTTGTGTTAAAATGCTACTGTGTCCAGTTTGTGTTACTGTGTCCATATTGTGTTACTATGTCCAGTTTGTGTTACTGTGTCCAGATTTGGTTACTGTGTCCATTTGAATTACTGTGTCCAGTTTGTGTTATTTTGTCCTTATTGTGTTACTATGTCCTGTTTGCGTTACTGTGACCAGTTTGTGTTACTGTGTCCAGTTTGTGTTACTGTGTCCAGTTTGTGTTACTGTGTCCATATTGTGTTACTATGTCCAGTTTGTGTTACTGTGTCCAGTTTGTGTTACTGTGTCCATATTGTGTTACTATGTTCAGTTTGTGTTACTGTGTCCAGTTTGTGTTACTGTGTCCAGTTTGTGTTACTATGTCCATATTGTGTTACTGTGTCCAGTTTGTGTTACTGTGTCCATATTGTGTTACTATGTTCAGATTGTGTTACTATGTTCAGTTTGTGTTACTGTGTCCAGTTTGTGTTACTGTGTCCAGTTTGTGTTACTGTGTCCATATTGTGTTACTGTGTCCATATAGTGTTACTATGTTCATTTGTGTTACTATGTCCAGTTTGTGTTACTGTGTCCAGTTTGTGTTACTGTGTCCATATTGTGTTACTATGTCCAGTTTGTGTTACTGTGTCCAGTTTGTGTTACTGTGTCCATATTGTGTTACTATGTCCAGTTTGTGTTACTATGTCCAGTTTGTGTTACTGTGTCAAGTTTGTGTTACTGTGTCCATTTGTGTTACTATGTTCAGTTTGTGTTAGTGTGTCAAGTTTGTGTTACTGACTCCAGTTTGTGTTACTGTATCCATATTGTGTTACTGTCTCCATATTGTGTTACTATGTCCAGTTTGTGTTACTGTGTCCAGTTTGTGTTACTTGTGTTACTGTGTTTGTGTTAGTGTCAGTTTGTGTTACTGTGTCCATTTGTGTTACTATGTCCAGATTGTGTTACTGTGTCCAGTTTGTGTTACTGTGTCCATTTGTGTTACTGTGTCATATTGTGTTACTATGTTCAGTTTGTGTTACTATGTTCAGTTTGGTTTACTATGTTCAGTTTGTGTTACTGTATCCAGATTGTGTTACTGTCTCCATATTGTGTTACTGTGTCCAGTTTGTGTTACTGTGTCCATATTGTGTTACTGTGTCCATATTGTGTTACTATGTCCATATTGTGTTACTGTGTCCAGTTTGTGTTACTGTTTCCATATTGTGTTACTATGTTCAGTTTGTGTTACTATGTTCAGTTTGTGTTACTATGTTCAGTTTGTGTTACTGTATCCAGATTGTGTTACTATGTTCAGTTTGTGTTACTATGTCCAGTTTGTGTTACTGTGTCCAGTTTGTGTTACTGTGTCCAGTTTGTGTTACTGTGTCCAGTTTGTGTTACTGTGTCCAGTTTGTGTTACTGTGTCCAGTTTGTGTTACTGTGTCCAGTTTGTGTTACTATGTCCATATTGTGTTACTGTGTCCAGTTTGTGTTACTGTGTCCATATTGTGTTACTATGTTCAGATTGTGTTACTATGTTCAGTTTGTGTTAGTGTGTCAAGTTTGTGTTACTGAGTCCAGTTTGTGTTACTATGTCCATATTGTGTTACTGTGTCCAGTTTGTGTTACTGTGTCCATATTGTGTTACTGTGTCCATATTGTGTTACTGTGTCCAGTTTGTGTTACTGTGTCCAGTTTGTGTTACTGTGTCCAGTTTGTGTTACTATGTCCATATTGTGTTACTGTGTCCAGTTTGTGTTACTGTGTCCATATTGTGTTACTATGTTCAGATTGTGTTACTATGTTCAGTTTGTGTTACTGTGTCCAGTTTGTGTTACTGTGTCCAGTTTGTGTTACTGTGTCCAGTTTGTGTTACTATGTCCATATTGTGTTACTGTGTCCAGTTTGTGTTACTGTGTCCATATTGTGTTACTATGTTCAGATTGTGTTACTATGTTCAGATTATGTTACTATGTTCAGTTTGTGTTACTGTGTCCATATTGTGTTACTATGTTCAGATTGTGTTACTATGTCCATATTGTGTTACTGTGTCCAGTTTGTGTTACTGTGTCCATATTGTGTTACTATGTTCAGATTGTGTTACTATGTCCAGTTTGTGTTACTGTGTCCAGTTTGTGTTACTGTCTCCATATTGTGTTACAATGTCCAGTTTGTGTTTTAATGTCCAGTTTGTGTTAATATATCCAGATTGTGTTACTGTATCCATATGTTGTTACTACGTCCAGTTTGTGTTACTGTGTCCAGTTTGTGTTACTGTGTCCAGTTTGTGTTACTATGTCCATATTGTGTTACTGTGTCCAGTTTGTGTTACTGTGTCCAGTTTGTGTTACTGTGTCCAGTTTGTGTTACTGTGTTCAGTTTGTGTTACTGTGTCCAGTTTGTGTTACTGTGTCCAGTTTGTGTTACTGTGTCCAGATTGTGTTACTATGTCCATATTGTGTTACTGTGTCCAGTTTGTGTTACTGTGTCCATATTGTGTTACTATGTTCAGATTGTGTTACTATGTCCATATTGTGTTACTGTGTCCAGTTTGTGTTACTGTGTCCATATTGTGTTACTATGTTCAGATTGTGTTACTATGTTCAGTTTGTGTTACTGTGTCCAGTTTGTGTTACTGTGTCCAGTTTGTGTTACTGTCTCCATATTGTGTTACAATGTCCAGTTTGTGTTTTAATGTCCAGTTTGTGTTAATATATCCAGATTGTGTTACTGTATCCATATGTTGTTACTACGTCCAGTTTGTGTTACTGTGTCCAGTTTGTGTTACTGTGTCCAGTTTGTGTTACTATGTCCATATTGTGTTACTGTGTCCAGTTTGTGTTACTGTGTCCATATTGTGTTACTATGTTCAGATTGTGTTACTATGTTAAGTTTGTGTTAGTGTGTCAAGTTTGTGTTACTTAGTCCAGTTTGTGTTACTATGTCCATATTGTGTTACTGTGTCCAATTTGTATTACTGTATCCAGATTGTGTTACTGTGTCCAGTTTGTGTTACTGTGTCCAGTTTGTGTTACTGTGTCCAGTTTGTGTTACTATGTCCATATTGTGTTACTGTGTCCAGTTTGTATTACTGTGTCCATATAGTGTTACTATGTTCAGTTTGTGTTACTATGTTCAGTTTGGTTTACTATGTTCAGTTTGTGTTACTGTATCCAGATTGTGTTACTGTCTCCATATTGTGTTACTGTGTCCAGTTTGTGTTACTGTGTCCAGTTTGTGTTACTGTGTCCAGTTTGTGTTACTATGTTCAGTTTGTGTTACTGTGTCCAGTTTGTGTTACTGTGTCCATATTGTGTTACTATGTTCAGATTGTGTTACTATGTCCATATTGTGTTACTGTGTCCAGTTTGTGTTACTGTGTCCATATTGTGTTACTATGTTCAGATTGTGTTACTATGTTCAGTTTGTGTTACTGTGTCCAGTTTGTGTTACTGTGTCCAGTTTGTGTTACTGTCTCCATATTGTGTTACAATGTCCAGTTTGTGTTTTAATGTCCAGTTTGTGTTAATATATCCAGATTGTGTTACTGTATCCATATGTTGTTACTACGTCCAGTTTGTGTTACTGTGTCCAGTTTGTGTTACTGTGTCCAGTTTGTGTTACTATGTCCATATTGTGTTACTGTGTCCAGTTTGTGTTACTGTGTCCATATTGTGTTACTATGTTCAGATTGTGTTACTATGTTCAGTTTGTGTTAGTGTGTCAAGTTTGTGTTACTGAGTCCAGTTTGTGTTACTATGTCCATATTGTGTTACTGTGTCCAATTTGTATTACTGTATCCAGATTGTGTTACTGTGTCCAGTTTATGTTACTGTGTCCAGTTTGTGTTACTGTGTCCAGATTGTGTTACTATGTCCATATTGTGTTTCTGTGTCCAGTTTGTGTTACTGTGTCCATATTGTGTTACTATGTTCAGATTGTGTTACTATGTTCAGATTATGTTACTATGTTCAGTTTGTGTTACTGTGTCCATATTGTGTTACTATGTTCAGATTGTGTTACTATGTCCATATTGTGTTACTGTGTCCAGTTTGTGTTACTGTGTCCATATTGTGTTACTATGTTCAGATTGTGTTACTATGTTCAGTTTGTGTTACTGTGTCCAGTTTGTGTTACTGTGTCCAGTTTGTGTTACTGTGTCCATATTGTGTTACTATGTCCAGTTTGTGTTACTGTGTCCAGTTTGTGTTACTGTATCCAGATTGTGTTACTATGTTCAGTTTGTGTTACTGTGTCCAGTTTGTGTTACTGTGTCCAGTTTGTGTTACTATGTCCATATTGTGTTACTGTGTCCAGTTTGTGTTACTGTGTCCATATTGTGTTACTATGTCCATATTGTGTTACTGTGTCCAGTTTGTGTTACTGTGTCCATATTGTGTTACTGTGTCCAGTTTGTGTTACTGTGTTCAGTTTGTGTTACTATGTCCAGTTTGTGTTACTGTGTCCAGTTTGTGTTACTGTGTCCATATTGTGTTACTATGTTCAGTTTGTGTTACTATGTCCAGTTTGTGTTACTGTGTCCAGTTTGTGTTACTGTGTCCAGTTTGTGTTACTGTGTCCAGTTTGTGTTACTGTGTCCAGTTTGTGTTACTATGTCCAGTTTGTGTTACTGTGTCCAGTTTGTGTTACTGTGTCCATATTGTGTTACTATGTTCAGATTGTGTTACTATGTCCATATTGTGTTACTGTGTCCAGTTTGTGTTACTGTGTCCATATTGTGTTACTATGTTCAGATTGTGTTACTATGTTCAGTTTGTGTTACTGTGTCCAGTTTGTGTTACTGTGTCCAGTTTGTGTTACTGTGTCCATATTGTGTTACTATGTCCAGTTTGTGTTACTGTGTCCAGTTTGTGTTACTGTGTCAGTTTGTGTTACTGTGTCCATATTTTGTTACTATGTCCAGTTTGTGTTACTGTGTCCAGTTTGTGTTACTGTGTCCAGTATTTGTTACTATGTCCAGTTTGTGTTACTGTGTCCAGTTTGTGTTACTGTGTCCAGTTTGTGTTACTATGTCCATATTGTGTTACTGTGTCCAGTTTGTGTTACTGTGTCCATATTGTGTTACTATGTTCAGTTTGTGTTACTATGTCCAGTTTGTGTTACTGTGTCCAGTTTGTGTTACTGTGTCCATATTGTGTTACTATGTCCATATTGTGTTACTGTGTCCAGTTTGTGTTACTGTGTCCATATTGTGTTACTGTGTCCAGTTTGTGTTACTGTGTCCAGTTTGTGTTACTATGTCCAGTTTGTGTTACTGTGTCCAGTTTGTGTTACTGTGTCCAGTTTGTGTTACTGTGTCCATATTGTGTTACTATGTCCAGTTTGTGTTACTGTGTCCAGTTTGTGTTACTGTGTCCAGTTTGTGTTACTGTGTCAGTTTGTGTTACTGTGTCATTTGTGTTACTGTATCAGATTGTGTTACTGTGTCCATATTGTGTTACTGTGTCCAGTTTGTGTTACTGTGTCCAGTTTGTGTTACTGTGTCCAGTTTGTGTTACTATGTCCATATTGTGTTACTGTGTCCAGTTTGTGTTACTGTGTCCATATTGTGTTACTATGTTCAGATTGTGTTACTATGTTCAGTTTGTGTTACTGTGTCAAGTTTGTGTTACTGTGTCCAGTTTGTGTTACTATGTCCATATTGTGTTACTGTGTCCAGTTTGTGTTACTGTGTCCAGTTTGTGTTTATATGTCCAGATTGTGTTACCGTATCCATATTTTGTTACTATGTCCAGTTTGTGTTACTGTGTCCAGTTTGTGTTACTATGTTCAGATTGTGTTACTATGTCCATATTGTGTTACTATGTCCAGTTTGTGTTACTGTGTCCATATTGTGTTACTATGTTCAGTTTGTGTTACTATGTTCAGTTTGTGTTACTATGTCCAGTTTGTGTTACTGTGTCCAGTTTGTGTTACTGTGTCCATATTGTGTTACTATGTCCAGTTTGTGTTACTGTGTCCAGTTTGTGTTACTGTGTCCAGTTTGTGTTACTGTGTCCATATTGTGTTACTATGTCCAGTTTGTGTTACTGTGTCCAGTTTGTGTTACTGTGTCCAGTTTGTGTTACTATGTCCATATTGTGTTACTATGTCCAGTTTGTGTTACTGTGTCCATATTGTGTTACTATGTCCAGTTCGTGTTACTGTGACCAGTTTGTGTTACTGTGTCAGTTTGTGTTACTGTGTCCAGATTGTGTTACTGTGTTCAGTTTGTGTTACTGTGACCAGTTTGTGCTACTGTGTCCAGTTTGTGTTACTGTGTCCATATTGTGTTACTATGTTCAGATTGTGTTACTGTGTCCAGTTTGTGTTACTGTGTCCATATTACTGTGTCCATATTGTGTTACTATGTTCAGTTTGTGTTACTATGTTCAGTTTGTGTTACTATGTTCAGTTTGTGTTACTGTATCCAGATTGTGTTACTGTCTCCATATTGTGTTACTATGTCCAGTTTGTGTTTCAATGTCCAGTTTGTGTTAATATGTCCAGATTGTGTTACTGTATCCATATTATGTTACTATGTCCAGTTTGTGTTACTGTGTCCAGTTTGTGTTACTGTGTCCAGTTTGTGTTACTGTGTCCATATTGTGTTACTATGTCCATATTGTATTACTGTGTCCAGTTTGTGTTACTGTGTCCAGTTTGTGTTACTATGTCCAGTTTGTGTTACTGTGTCCAGTTTGTGTTACTGTGTCCAGTTTGTGTTACTATGTCCATATTGTGTTACTGTGTCCAGTTTGTGTTACTGTGTCCAGTTTGTGTTACTGTGTCCATATTGTGTTACTATGTTCAGTTTGTGTTACTGTGTCCAGTTTGTGTTACTGTGTTCAGTTTGTGTTACTGTGTCCATATTGTGTTACTATGTCCAGTTTGTGTTACTGTGTCCAGTTTGTGTTACTGTGTCCATATTGTGTTACTGTGTCCAGTTTGTGTTACTGTGTCCATATTGTGTTACTATGTTTAGATTGTGTTACTATGTTCAGTTTGTGTTACTATGTTCAGTTTGTGTTACTATGTTCAGTTTGTGTTACTGTGTCCAGTTTGTGTTACTGTGTCCAGTTTGTGTTACTATGTCCAGTTTGTGTTACTGTGTCCAGTTTGTGTTACTGTGTCCATATTGTGTTACTGTGTCCAGTTTGTGTTACTGTATTCAGTTTGTTTTACTATATCCAGTTTGTGTTACTGTGTCCAGTTTGTGTTACTGTGTCCAGTTTGTGTTACTGTGTCCATATTGTGTTACTATGTTCAGATTGTGTTACTATGTTCAGTTTGTGTTACTGTGTCCAGTTTGTGTTACTGTGTCCAGTTTGTGTTACTATGTCCATATTGTGTTACTGTGTCCAGTTTGTGTTACTGTGTCCATATTGTGTTACTATGTTCAGATTGTGTTACTATGTTCAGTTTGTGTTACTGTGTCCAGTTTGTGTTACTGTGTCCATATTGTGTTACTGTGTCCAGTTTGTGTTACTGTGTCCAGTTTGTGTTACTGTGTCCAGTTTGTGTTACTATGTCCATATTGTGTTACTGTGTCCAGTTTGTGTTACTGTGTCCATATTGTGTTACTGTGTCCAGTTTGTGTTACTGTGTCCAGTTTGTGTTACTGTGTCCAGTTTGTGTTACTGTGTCCATATTGTGTTACTATGTTCAGATTGTGTTACTATGTTCAGTTTGTGTTACTGTGTCCAGTTTGTGTTACTGTGTCCAGTTTGTGTTACTGTGTCCATATTGTGTTACTATGTTCAGTTTGTGTTTCAATGTCCAGTTTGTGTTAATATGTCCAGATTGTGTTACTGTATCCATATTATGTTACTATGTCCAGTTTGTGTTACTGTGTCCAGTTTGTGTTACTGTGTCCAGTTTGTGTTACTATGTCCATATTGTGTTACTGTGTCCAGTTTGTGTTACTGTGTCCATATTGTGTTACTATGTTCAGATTGTGTTACTATGTCCATATTGTGTTACTGTGTCCAGTTTGTGTTACTGTGTCCATATTGTGTTACTATGTTCAGATTGTGTTACTATGTTCAGTTTGTGTTACTATGTTCAGTTTGTGTTACTGTGTCCAGTTTGTGTTACTGTGTCCATATTGTGTTACTGTGTCAGTTTGTGTTACTGTGTCCATATTGTGTTACTATGTCCAGTTTGTGTTACTGTGTCCAGTTTGTGTTACTGTGTCCAGATTGTGTTACTGTGTCCATATTGTGTTACTATGTTCAGTTTGTGTTACTATGTTCAGTTTGTGTTACTGTGTCCAGTTTGTGTTACTGTGTCCATATTGTGTTACTGTGTCCAGTTTGTGTTACTGTGTCCAGTTTGTGTTACTGTGTCCAGTTTGTGTTACTGTGTCCAGTTTGTGTTACTGTGTCCATATTGTGTTACTGTGTCCAGTTTGTGTTATTATGTTCAATTTGTGTTACTATGTCCAGTTTGTGTTACTGTGTCCAGTTTGTGTTACTGTGTCCATATTGTGTTACTGTGTCCAGTTTGTGTTACTGTGTCCAGTTTGTGTTACTGTATCCAGATTGTGTTACTGTGTCCATATTGTGTTACTATGTTCAGTTTGTGTTACTATGTCCAGTTTGTGTTACTATGTCCAGTTTGTGTTACTGTGTCCATATTGTGTTACTATGTTCAGTTTGTGTTACTGTGTCCATATTGTGTTACTATGTCCAGTTTGTGTTACTGTGTCCATATTGTGTTACTATGTTCAGATTGTGTTACTATGTTCAGTTTGTGTTACTGTGTCCAGTTTGTGTTACTGTGTCCAGTTTGTGTTACTATGTCCATATTGTGTTACTGTGTCCAGTTTGTGTTACTGTGTCCATATTGTGTTACTATGTCCATATTGTGTTACTGTGTCCAGTTTGTGTTACTGTGTCCAGTTTGTGTTACTGTGTCCAGTTTGTGTTACTGTGTCCATATTGTGTTTCTATGTTCAGATTGTGTTACTATGTTAAGTTTGTGTTACTATGTTCAGATTGTGTTACTATGTTCAGTTTTGTTACTATGTTCAGTTTGTGTTACTGTATCCAGATTGTGTTACTTTGTCCATATTGTGTTACTATGTTCAGTTTTGTTACTATGTTCAGTTTGTGTTGCTGTGTCCATATTGTGTTACTATGTTCAGATTGTGTTACTATGTTCAGTTTGTGTTACTGTGTCCAGTTTGTGTTACTGTGTCCATATTGTGTTACTATGTCCATATTGTGTTACTATATCCAGTTTGTGTTACTGTGTCCAGTTTGTGTTACTATATCCAGATTGTGTTACTGTGTCCATATTGTGTTACTGTGTCCAGTTTGTGTTACTGTGTCCATATTGTGTTACTGTGTCCATATTGTGTTACTGTGTCCAGTTTGTGTTACTGTGTCCATATTGTGTTACTGTGTCCAGTTTGTGTTACTGTGTCCATATTGTGTTACTGTATCCAGTTTGTGTTACTGTGTCAATATTGTGTTACTATGTCCAGTTTGTGTTACTGTGTCCAGTTTGTGTTACTGTGTCCAGTTTGTGTTACTGTGTCCATATTGTGTTACTATGTCCAGTTTGTGTTACTATGTCCAGTTTGTGTTACTATATCCAGTTTGTGTTACTGTGTCCATATTGTGTTACTATGTCCAGTTTGTGTTACTGTGTCCAGTTTGTGTTACTGTGTCCAGTTTGTGTTACTATGTCCATATTGTGTTACTGTGTCCAGTTTGTGTTACTGTGTCCATATTGTGTTACTATGTTCAGATTGTGTTACTATGTTCAGTTTGTGTTACTGTGTCCAGTTTGTGTTACTGTGTCCAGTTTGTGTTACTATGTCCATATTGTGTTACTGTGTCCAGTTTGTGTTACTGTGTCCATATTGTGTTACTGTGTCCATATTGTGTTACTATGTTCAGTTTGGTTTACTATGTTCAGTTTGTGTTACTGTATCCAGATTGTGTTACTGTCTCCATATTGTGTTACTTTGTCCAGTTTGTGTTACTGTGTCCAGTTTGTGTCACTGTGTTCAGTTTGTGTTACTGTGTCCATATTGTGTTACTAAGTCCAGTTTGTGTTACTGTGTCCATATTGTGTTACTTTGTCCGGTTTGTGTTACTGTGTCCAGTTTGTGTTACTGTGTCCATATTGTGTTACTGTGTCCAGTTTGTGTTACTGTGTCCATATTGTGTTACTATGTCCAGTTTGTGTTACTGTGTCCAGTTTGTGTTACTGTGTCCAGTTTGTGTTACTGTGTCCAGTTTGTGTTACTGTGTCCATATTGTGTTACTATGTCCAGTTTGTGTTACTGTGTTCAGTTTGTGTTACTATATCCATATTTTGTTACTATGTTCAGTTTGTGTTACAGTGTCCAGTTTGTGTTACTGTGTCCAGTTTGTGTTACTATGTCCATATTGTGTTACTGTGTTAGTTTTTGTTACTGTATCTATATTTTGTTACTATGTTCCGTTTGTGTTACTGTGTCCAGTTTGTGTTACTGTGTCCAGTTTGTGTTACTATGTCCATATTGTGTTACTGTGTCCAGGTTGTGTTACTGCCTCCATATTGTGTTACTGTGTCCAGTTTGTGTTACTGTATCCAGATTGTGTTACTGTGTCCAGTTTGTGTTACTGTATCCAGATTGTGTTACTAGGTCCATATTGTGTTACTATATCCAGTTTGTGTTACTGTGTCCAATTTTTGTTACTGTATCCTGATTGTGTTACTGTCTCCATATTGTGTTACTATCTCCATATTGTGTTACTGTGTCCAGTTTGTGTTACTGTATCCAGATTGTGTTACTGTGTCCAGTTTGTGTTACTGTATCCAGATTGTGTTACTGTGTCCATATTGTGTTACTATGTTCAGGTTGTGTTATTATGTTCAGTTTGTGTTACTATGTCAGTTTGTGTTACTGTGTCCAGTTTGTGTTACTTTGTCCATATTTTGTTACTAGGTCCATATTGTGTTACTGTGTCCAGTTTGTGTTACTGTATCAGATTGTGTTACTGTGTCTATTTTGTGTTACTATGTTTAGTTTGTGTTACTATGTTCAGTTTGTGTTACTATGTCCAGTTTGTGTTACTGTGTCCAGTTTGTGTCACTGTGTTCAGTTTGTGTTACTGTGTCCATATTGTGTTATTAAATCCAGTTTGTGTTTCTGTGTCCAGTTTGTGTTACTGTGTCCATATTGTGTTACTAGGTCCATATTGTGTTACTGAGTCCATATTGTGTAACTATGTCCAGTTCGTGTTACTGTGACCAGTTTGTGTTACTTTGTCCTGTTTGTGTTACTGTGTCCAGATTGTGTTACTGTGTCCATATTGTGTTACTGTGTTAGTTTGTGTTACTGTGACCAGTTTATGCTACTGTTTCCAGTTTGTGTTACTGTGTACATATTGTGTTACTATGTTCAGATTGTGTTACTATGTTCAGTTTGTGTTACTGTGTCCAGTTTGTGTTACTGTGTCCATATTGTGTTACTATGTCCATATTGTGTTACTATGTCCAGTTTGTGTTACTGTGTCCAGTTTGTGTTACTATGTCCAGATTGTGTTACTGTGTCCATATTGTGTTACTGTGTCCAGTTTGTGTTACTGTGTCCATATTGTGTTACTATGTTCAGATTGTGTTACTATGTCCATATTGTGTTACTGTGTCCAGTTTGTGTTACTGTGTCCATATTGTGTTACTATGTTCAGATTGTGTTACTATGTTCAGTTTGTGTTACTGTGTCCAGTTTGTGTTACTGTGTCCAGTTTGTGTTACTGTGTCCATATTGTGTTACTATGTCCAGTTTGTGTTACTGTGTCCAGTTTGTGTTACTGTGTCCAGTTTGTGTTACTGTGTCCAGTTTGTGTTACTGTGTCCATATTGTGTTACTATGTCCAGTTTGTGTTACTGTGTTCAGTTTGTGTTACTGTATCCATATTTTGTTACTATGTTCAGTTTGTGTTACTGTGTCCAGTTTGTGTTACTGTGTCCAGTTTGTGTTACTGTATCCAGTTTGTGTTACTGTGTCCAGTTTGTGTTACTATGTTCAGTTTGTGTTACTGTGTCCAGTTTGTGTTACTGTGTCCAGTTTGTGTTACTGTGTCCATATTGTGTTACTGTGTCCAGTTTGTGTTACTGTGTCCAGTTTGTGTCACTGTGTTCAGTTTGTGTTACTGTGTCCATATTGTGTTACTAAGTCCAGTTTGTGTTACTGTGTCCATATTGTGTTACTTTGTCCGGTTTGTGTTACTATGTCCAGTTTGTGTTACTGTGTTCAGTTTGTGTTACTGTATCCATATTTTGTTACTATGTTCAGTTTGTGTTACTGTGTCCAGTTTGTGTTACTGTGTCCAGTTTGTGTTACTATGTCCATATTGTGTTACTGTGTCCAGTTTGTGTTACTGTGTCCATATTGTGTTACTATGTTCAGTTTGTGTTACTGTGTCCAGTTTGTGTTACTGTGTCCAGTTTGTGTTACTGTGTCCATATTGTGTTACTGTGTCCAGTTTGTGTTACTGTGTCCATATTGTGTTACTGTGTCCAGTTTGTGTTACTGTGTTCAGTTTGTGTTACTATATCCAGTTTGTGTTACTGTGTCCAGTTTGTGTTATTATATCCAGTTTGTATTACTGTGTCCAGTTTGTGTTTCTGTATCCAGTTTTTGTTACTGTCTCCATATTGTGTTACTGTGTCCATATTGTGTTACTGTGTCCATATTGTGTTACTGTGTCCAGTTTGTGTTACTGTATCCAGATTGTGTTACTGTGTCCAGTTTGTGTTACTGTATCCAGATTGTGTTACTGTGTCCATATTGTGTTACTATGTTCAGTTTGTGTTACTATGTTCAGTTTGTGTTACTGTGTCCAGTTTGTGTTACTGTGTCCAGTTTGTGTTACTGTGTCCATATTGTGTTACTATGTCCATATTGTGTTACTGTGTCCAGTTTGTGTTACTGTATCCAGATTGTGTTACTGTGTCCATATTGTGTTACTATGTTCAGTTAGTGTTACTATGTTCAGTTTGTGTTAAAATGTCCAGTTTGTGTTACTGTGTCCAGTTTGTGTTACTGTGTTCAGTTTGTGTTACTGTGTCCATATTGTGTTACTATGTCCAGTTTGTGTTACTGTGTCCAGTTTGTGTTACTGTGTCCATATTGTGTTACTGTGTCCAGTTTGTGTTACTGTGTCCATATTGTGTTACTATGTCCAGTTTGTGTTACTGTGTCCAGTTTGTGTTACTGTGTCCAGTTTGTGTTACTATGTCCATATTGTGTTACTGTGTCCAGTTTGTGTTACTGTGTCCATATTGTGTTACTGTGTCCAGTTTGTGTTACTGTGTCCATATTGTGTTACTATGTTCAGATTGTGTTACTATGTTCAGATTGTGTTACTATGTTCAGTTTGTGTTACTGTATCCAGATTGTGTTACTGTCTCCATATTGTGTTACTATGTCCAGTTTGTGTTTCAATGTCCAGTTTGTGTTAATATGTCCAGATTGTGTTACTGTATCCATATTTTGTTACTATGTCCAGTTTGTGTTACTGTGTCCAGTTTGTGTTACTGTGTCCAGTTTGTGTTACTATGTCCATATTGTGTTACTGTGTCCAGTTTGTGTTACTGTGTCCATATTGTGTTACTATGTTCAGATTGTGTTACTATGTTCAGTTTGTGTTACTGTGTCCAGTTTGTGTTACTATGTCCAGATTGTGTTACTGTGTCCATATTGTGTTACTGTGTCCATATTGTGTTACTGTGTCCCAGTTTGTGTTACTGTGTCCAGTTTGTGTTACTGTGTCCATATTGTGTTACTATGTTCAGTTTGTGTTACTGTGTCCAGTTTGTGTTACTGTGTCCAGTTTGTGTTACTGTGTCCATATTGTGTTACTGTGTCCATTTTGTGTTACTGTGTCCATATTGTGTTACTGTGTCCAGTTTGTGTTACTATGTCCATATTGTGTTACTGTGTCCAGTTTGTGTTACTGTGTCCATATTGTGTTACTATGTTCAGATTGTGTTACTATGTTCAGTTTGTGTTACTGTGTCCAGTTTGTGTTACTGTGTCCAGTTTGTGTTACTGTGTCCAGTTTGTGTTACTGTGTCCATATTGTGTTACTATGTCCATATTGTGTTACTGTGTCCAGTTTGTGTTACTGTATCCAGTTTGTGTTACTGTGTCCATATTGTGTTACTATGTCCAGTTTGTGTTACTGTGTCCAGTTTGTGTTACTGTGTCCATATTGTGTTACTGTGTCCACATTGTGTTACTGTGTCCAGTTTGTGTTACTGTGTCCATATTGTGTTACTATGTCCAGTTTGTGTTACTGTGTCCAGTTTGTGTTACTGTGTCCATATTGTGTTACTGTGTCCACATTGTGTTACTGTGTCCATTTTGTGTTACTGTGTCCATGTTGTGTTACTGAGTCCAGTTTGTGTTACTCTGTCCATATTGTGTTACTGTGTCCAGTTTGTGTTACTGTTTCCATATTGTGTTACTATGTCCATATTGTGTTACTGTGTCCAGTTTGTGTTACTGTGTCCATATTGTGTTACTGTGTCCAGTTTGTGTTACTGTGTTCAGTTTGTGTTACTATATCCAGTTTGTGATACTGTGTCCAGTTTGTGTTACTGTATCCAGTTTGTATTACTGTGTCCATATAGTGTTACTATGTTCAGTTTGTGTTACTGTGTCCAGTTTGTGTTACTGTGTCCAGTTTGTGTTACTGTGTCCATATTGTGTTACTATGTCCAGTTTGCGTTACTGTGACCAGTTTGTGTTACTGTGTCCAGTTTGTGTTACTGTGTCCAGTTTGTGTTACTGTGTCCATATTGTGTTACTATGTCCAGTTTGTGTTACTGTGTTCAGTTTGTGTTACTGTATCCATATTTTGTTACTATGTTCAGTTTGTGTTACTGTGTCCAGTTTGTGTTACTGTGTCCAGTTTGTGTTACTGTATCCAGATTGTGTTACTGTGTCCAGTTTGTGTTACTGTGTCCAGTTTGTGTTATTATATCCAGTTTGTATTACTGTGTCCAGTTTGTGTTTCTGTATCCAGATTTTGTTACTGTATCCAGATTGTGTTACTGTGTCCAGTTTGTGTTACTGTATCCAGATTGTGTTACTGTGTCCATATTGTGTTACTGTGTCCAGTTTGTGTTACTGTGTCCATATTGTGTTACTGTGTCCAGTTTGTGTTACTGTGTCCATATTGTGTTACTATGTTCAGATTGTGTTACTATGTTCAGTTTGTGTTACTATGTCCAGTTTGTGTTACTGTGTCCAGTTTGTGTTACTGTGTCCATATTGTGTTACTAGGTCCATATTGTGTTACTGTGTCCAGTTTGTGTTACTGTGTCCAGTTTGTGTTACTGTGTCCATATTGTGTTACTATGTTTCATTTGTTAACTTTGAGCAGTTGGTTTTTGAGAGTACATAAAACACTATTGCCTAGACTCCGAGATACGTTCTATTCAATAATGAAATGGTTTGCATAACTTTAACACTATGACAATAAATAAAAAACTGCAATAAAAGTAAGAAACTAAATAGATTTTCACCCTTTTACTTCACAGATTAACACTTTCGTTTGGTAACGTATAGAGCAAGAAATCTGTAATCATACATACATGCAGATTATCCAACCTTCAAATGTGTTATATAGAAGAGAGTTGTAAATATGCAAATAAGCAGATTATCCAACCTTCAGTTTTGTAACATATATAATAATAGAGTTGTAAATATGCAAATAAGCAGATTATCCAACCTTCAGTTTTGTAACATATAGAATAATAGAGTTGTAAATATGCAAATAAGCAGATTATCCAACCTTCAGTTTTGTAACATATAGAACAATAGAGTGGTAATTATTAGGGAGCGACCGATTATCGGATCAGTATCGGTATCGGACCGATATTGGCACTATCGGTTAATATCGGATCAACCGATTTTTGTAGGGAGCGACCGATTGTCGAACCGATATTGGCACTATGGGTTAACTATCGGACCGGCCGTTTTTTGGCTGCCGATACATTTTTTTCACAACAGAGTTGCAGGAAAAAAATCCGTAAATAACCCAATTCTATAACCAGATCAGACAAGATTTTAAAAAAGGAAAAAACCCGTACACAGAAATTGTAACGTCCACAAAAATTGCATCAGCCATATGACCTTGAAACAATAGGATTGGCATTTTTTAATTCTAATGTATGACCTTGAATGATACAATTAGTGAACATCTGTGTGTATTTTTTTTGGGATGGGAAGGGGAGGGGGAACAAGACTTACGTGGGGGCGAAGTGTTACGAAATATGACAGGGAAGGGGTGAGCATGGGTTGACATATGTCATTAGCTGTAGCACGAGAAAAACACGTGTTTGGCATTGTTGTTGATTAAAAAAAATATCGGTATCGGTTTCGGTAAAAATGCTGGGGAAAAATATCGGTATCGGACTATCGGTAAAA
This sequence comes from Bulinus truncatus, assembly GCA_021962125.1. NCBI lineage: Eukaryota > Metazoa > Mollusca > Gastropoda > Planorbidae > Bulinus > Bulinus truncatus. The sequence goes on along the minus strand of JAGDYQ010000110.1, from coordinate 658,350 downwards.
AGGCATATCGGTCGCTCCCTAGTAATTATGAATGCATGCAGATTAACAAGCTTTCAGTTTTGTAAAATATAGAGCAACAGAGTTGGAATCATGAATTCATAGATTCTCGATCATTTAAGTTTCTTTTTTTAATTTAGTTGCTTCAGTCCTAAAATTTGTCTCGTATTAAAGTTTACTATAAGATGTAAACGACTGCTCGCGCATACAACTCACCATGCGTATACAAACATTACAACAGAGAGCACAAATGTTTTGTTTAAAAGACCTCAACATGGTCATGTAACTCTCACGGTTTCAAGTTTGTTTTCAGTAGTCCGCATATCTAATATCTTATGGCGTACAAAGAAGCCTTAGTAAAATTAAAAGAATCATTCTAATCCGCGACCCAGAATTTGAGAAACACTACATAAGAAAGTATGTATATTTTACTGCCAATGTTTGCTAGCCGGCCAATGTCACATTTCATTAGTATGGTATGAAAATGATAACATCAATTGTGAACTCTTTGAGTGGATAAAACAATAAAGTATGATACATTTGTTACCAATAGATTGACCACTGGACATGACAAGGAAAAAGATCCGAAACATTTTTAGATTAAGCTTTTTTCTTTCTCTTATGTGTTACTAGTAAAAATATTTTAAATAATAGATCATCTTTCTTTTAATGTTTTTAATACAATGTGGATAGATGTGTGATCAGTGTGGTGGGAAATGTACTATTTCGAACCTATTCTAATTATTGAAAGTGTCGATTTGAACAATGTTGTACCAGATGTGTGACATAATAACGACATTATTTGGTGTGAAAAGATAATTTATTGCAAACAAGGCTTACCTAAATTTAAGCTCCACACTATCAGTATTTTTTTTGCAATATTGTTTGATTTATTCACTAAATGTGAATCCAAATATTATTTCTTTGTCATCATTTGTTTCAACTTGTGTGACACATAGTAAACCATTAAAACAAGATAAATTTATTACAGACAGATTTACCACTGGACATGACCGACTGCCTTTATTTAATATAATTTGTGTGATGTCTATCAAAGTGTGTAACAGATCGTTTGTACAAAGTGTGTAACAGATCGATTGTACAAAGTGTGTAACAGAAGGTTTGTACAAAGCGTGTAACAGATCGTTTGAACAAAGTGTGTAACAGATCGTTTGTACAAAGCGTGTAACAGATCGTTTGTACAAAGTGTGTAACAGATCGTTTGTACAAAGCGTGTAACAGATCGATTTTACAAAGTGTGTAACAGAAGGTTTGTACAAAGTGTATCAGATCTTTTGTACAAAGTGTGTAACAGATCGTTTGTACAAAGCGTGTAACAGATCGTTTGTACAAAGTGTGTAACAGAAGGTTTGTACAAAGCGTGTAACAGATCGATTGTGCAAAGTGTGTGACAGACCATTTCAAAGGTAAAGATAATAAACAACTCTACAGCTCTAGATGTCACAAAGGTTTATCTTCTTGCAACAAATGATGACAGAAAGATCTCGTATTATTTAAGATATTTTAAATCGTTAACCCACACACACAAATAAATGTCTATAGACATTTTTTTATGGTTCGTTTGACGCTGGATGACATAGAAAAATAATAAATCGTTTAACTTTCTTACAAAAGAAAAGTACAACAAATCGTAACCTAATCTGTTCAAATTAAACAAAAGCAGTCGGCCACTTCCAGTGATCAATCTGTGTGTAATAAACTTATCCTACTTTTTCCCCACACTCTGAGTTTGCTATTGATTTTATCTCTTTTATACGATATTATTAACTTCAAGAAATCAATATTGGCCGGTCGCACCAGCCACTGTTTACATTGGCGGCAAATGTCTGACAATGGCCGACCGATGTGAACATTGACAGTGTTTACTAGCCAGTGTCTAGCTTTGGCCGGTTAGCAAACGTCGGCCATAACATATACTTCGTGTCAAGCTGGTATTTCTATTAGGTCGTGTAACTAAAGTAATATTAAAAAGAACAAAAATGGGTAACATGGGCTGTCATACTTTGACTAGGGTCCTGGGCACATTTAAAATGGAATAAAGAAATAATTATTGTTGTCAAGGTTCGGCAGCTACTACTATTTCAAGGCCAAAATTGTTTATGACGTTGTGGCAAAATACGTCTGAACCCCCTACTCCTCCTGTCACATCTGGTCTAGGGAGCGACCGATGTGCCTTTTTACCGATAGTCCGATACAGATATTTTTCTCCAGCATTTTTACCGATACCGATATTTTATTTTAATCAACAACAATGCCAAACACGTGTTTTTATCCTGCTGTAGTTTCCAATCTTATGACGTATGTCAACCCATGTTCACCCCTTCCCTGTCATATTTCGTAACACTTCGCCCACACGTATCTTGTTTACCCCCCCCCAACTTCCCATCCCAAAATAATACACACAGATGTTCACTAATTGTATCATTCAAGGTCATACATTAGAATTAAAAAATGCCAATCCTATTGTTTCAAGGTCATATTGCTGATGCAATTTCTGTGGACGTTACAATTTCTGTGTACGGGTTTTTTTTTTTTTTAAATCTTGTCTGATCTGGTTATAGAATTGGGTTATTTACTGATTTTTTTTTCTGCAACTCTGTTGTGAAAAAAACAATGTATCGGCAGCAAAAAACGGCCGGTCCGATAATTAACCCATAGTGCCAGCCCCGTAGCCAAGGGGGCACTGGGGGCCGTGCCCACCCCCGCTAGGTGTGGAGTGCCCCCGCTTAAAAAAAGAAGAAAAAGAGGGAAAGTAAAGAAAAAGTAAAGGTGCCCCCTTGCTGGGTATTGGTGCCCCTGCTTACTTTGACCTGGCAACGGGCCTGCATAGTGCCAATATCGGTTCGACTATCGGTCGCTCTACAAAAATCGGTCGATCCGATATTAACCGATAGTGTCAATATCGTCCGATACCGATCCGATTATCGGTCGCTCCGTAATCTGGTCACACTTAACCTACCCCCCACCCGACCCCTGAGGCGTTACATAATAAGTGAATAACCCCTTAATTAAAATGCCAGACATTATTTCACAAGTTTATTTATTTCTGTCAATCAGACAAAGCCCACAACAATGTAGAAACTTACTTTCATGTACATGATTGCGACGTCCTCCAGCCGTAACCCCTTTGATCCAAGCATCATGATAAACGGTTACATTCCACGCTTGTTTTCTCTGTACAGTTATTTGTATTTTATATCAAAACTTTTAGTAGTGTGATCTTATTTTAGTGTGATGAATATTTGATTTAGTTTATTATTATAATTGAACAACTCAAATGAATCAATTTTACGCATTGCACATTTTAAATCAAATACATTTTACATTCTTTTTGCAGAATGAAAATATTTTTTTTATTTTTTATCAAACATTTGGTAATGCAGGCTAAAATTATTTTACAGGAAAATCCCAGTCTTCAAAATTTTTTTTTAAAACTAGTAATAAAATGAATGATAAAGTATAAAATTTAAATAATAGAACCATTGGAATTCTTTCATTTGAAATACTTGACAGATTTTGTTATAATTAAATTCGGAGATCACATCTATTTATAGGGCATATACATCTATATATATATAGTGCTTTTATATATATATATATATATATATATATATATATAGAAAGCATGTACATCTACTTATGTAGGGCATGTACATCTATATATAGTGCATGCAGATCTATATATATTTCTTTGTCTTACATTGTTGTCTTTAAGTTCTTGAATTAATGAATCAGGCTGAAGATGACAAAGTCGTATTACATCAAAAGTATTTTTGAAATCATCATAGCTCATCCTTTAAATGAAATAGATGATTATTTCAATTTAAAAATCATACTTCCAGTAGTTAATAGGGATGGGGGAAAATAAAATGAATATGTCACTTACATTAAAATATTATAAGTATATTTACCAAAACTCTCCATCATCTTTGTTAATAAACCGTAAATCAATTTTTACGTCCCGTGAAAGTTTAGCCATTTCAGGTGATCTGCAAATTTTAATTTTATAAAAAAATCTTAATTTAAAAGCCATAGTATTGATTCATCTAATAAAGTAAAACTTTCTTGATTAGAGTTCCTGCTGATAGAATTTCTATTAGGTAATAAAAAAATTGTGGTTAAAGTTTTTTTCACAGAATTTTTAAGTAATAAAGTAATCAAATACATGGGAGAGTTCTAAATACAGCGCAGTGTTTAAGAATTTAAAAAAAAAACGTTACGCTGTTTTGAGGGAAGGGTAAAATATTTTGCGTAATAATTGAATGACTTTAATATAGTAATCAATCTTTTGGTTCCAGAGAGACAGCAGCATTTATCCCTATTTGGTCTTCTTCACCGAAGTGATGCGTCGGGCCTTCAACAGACCAGGGACTCCTTTCATCGACCAGACCATGGACTGTTTTTTTTTTGTTTTAGGGTTGAGGTTGAGGAGCCAGGCTTTCGTCGCCAGTGTTCAGCCACGACAAAAGTTAGTAGCAAATGACAGAGCGAAACTCTCTCACAGTCAAGGCCGCGCGAATTCTGTTGTACATTGGTAAGACAACACTAGTATGATCCTGCACCCTTACATCTTGCAGGAAAATTAATGAAAAAAAGAGAGATCTCCAGTAAATGAATTTAAGGGGGGGGTAACGTTGGAACTGGTAGGAAGCTCGAGATATTTTGAAGTCCGTGTAACTGTTTAGTTTAAATGATAAATTATACTATGAATTTTTTAGTGTATTGCCTCCTTTAATCCTGATGCCCCAAGCACTTGCTTATATGTTAATCCTGTCCTGTGTAACATGTGTAGCATATATATGATTGAGACATATAGATGATTGAGACATATAGATGATTGAGACACATATACATATTTGAATGTGACATATAGATTACTGAGACATATATATTTGAATGAGACATATAGATGACTGAGGTGGTTATAATTAATTTTGCGGCATATATAGCACTGTTTCGTTGAACAAAGTTTACCATGCCACTTCTATGACCAATAAAATGCACATGACTAAGTATTTTTTATCTAACTTTCGGGATTTAGCTATTCTAGGATTATAAAAACTGTAAAGCTTTTTTTAATTTAATATAGACACGTTTAATTAGATTAACGTGCACAAAACTTAATATCAACAAAATAAAAAATTAATTAATTAATTTATTTTTCCTTTGTTTTAAAAATGCACTTAAAAGAGAAAATTAATTCCTTAAATCATATAAATTATCATTTTTCTAAAAATATGAGCGTGAATGTAAAGACTTTCTTATGGACAGGTGACCTATGGGGCTGTCTGGGGGCCCTGCCCCGGCATCTGGAACATTTTGTTGTGTACAGCAATCTTAAAATTATCTGTCATCGTCAGGAAGAACGCTTTTCCAGTGCTAGATTACAAAGAAACATCAGACTCCCTTTATAAAATTTCAAAGATTGATAGATTTGTTCCATACAGTCAAAACTCGGTTTACGAGAGATGCTTGTAATCCAGAACACCCGTTTATTAATAAAACAGATGTGATAATGATATCACGGAAACTTGATGATTGGTTCCAGAAAATTTAAATTAATTTTATGCATTGTAATAAATAAAATGCATGATGTATATTTAATTTGTATGAAGTGATAACATATAATTATTTTTGTGGATCGTCTTTCAAAGTTTCTAACGTAATCGATGCTTTCTATTTGTTTATCACATAATATGATACTTTTTGTGTGACGTTATTGTTACGTTATCCTGGTAAGTATCGAGTAAAATTGGTTTCGTCTTCTCTGTAAGAATTCCGAGTAAATTCAACATGGTATTGTGTCAACATGGTATTTTATCAACATGGTTTTGTGTCGACATAGTATTATGTCACCATAGTATTGTGTCAGCATGGTATTGTGTCACCATAGTATGGTGTCACCATGGTATTGTGTTGCATAGTATTGTGTTGACATAGTATTGTGTCAACATAGTATTGTGTCAACATGGTATTGTGTCAACATGGTATTGTGTTAACATGGTATTGTGTTGACATAGTATTGTGTTAACATAGTATTGTGTCAACATGCTATTGTGTCAACATAGTATTGTGTCAAACATGGCATTGTGTCAACATATTATTGTGTCAGAATGCTATTGTGTCAACATGGTATTGTGTCAACAAGCTATTGTGTCAACATGGTATTGTGTCAACATGATATTGTGTTGACATAGTATTGTGTCAACATGGTATTGTGTCAACATAGTATTGTGTCAACATGGTATTGTGTCAACATGGTATTGTGTCAACAAGCTATTGTGTCAACATGGTAGTGTCAACATAGTATTGTGCTTAATAAATTCATGATTCACACAGCTACGAGTTACCCATGGGTTCCCTACATTTTACACGCCAGCCCTAATTTTATTTTTTTAACTGATGAATTTCTCACTTTTATTTCTTAATGGGCCGTAGGAAGGAGGATTTCCCAGTTTCTGCACGCACAACACATTTGTAACAAATACGCTCACTCTGATGTTGACTACATGTGAGAAGAGCCTTTGGCTCAGTAGTTATGACTTAATTGAGAGTATCTGTGCACCCTCCCCCAAATATAAAATAGTTCGTCTCTCTTGGAGATGTACACTGAGACAAGTAGTTATGGACTTATGTGTGCTATTGCTGATGGCCACATGTGGTGAAAGCAGTTTTAGTCATGTAAGATGTTCCTTACACATTTTAATCTTTTTAAATTTCAAAAACAAAATAACAAAATTATAGGCTTATATACAAAGCCACAATTTTTCAATATTTCTTAATAGATAAAATATAGAAAAGAAACAATTGTATATATATATATATATATATATATATATATATATATATATATATATATATATATCCAGATTGTGTTATTGTGTCCATATTGTGTTACTATGTCCAGTTTGTGTTACTGTGTCAGTTTGTGTCCAGTTTGAAGTTTGAAAGTACTGTATCCATATTTTGTTACTGTGTCCAGTTTGTGTTACTGTGTCCAGTTTGTGTTACTGTATCCAGATTGTGTTACTGTGTCCAGTTTGTGTTACTGTGTCCAGTTTGTGTTACTATGTTCAGATTGTGTTACTATGTCCAGTTTGTGTTACTGTGTCCAGTTTGTGTCACTGTGTTCAGTTTGTGTTACTGTGTCCATATTGTGTTACTATGTTCAGATTGTGTTACTATGTTCAGTTTGTGTTACTGTGTCCAGTTTGTGTTACTGTGTCCAGTTTGTGTTTCTGTGCCCAGTTTGTGTTACTGTGTCCATATTGTGTTACTAGGTCCATAATGTTTTACTGTGTCCATATTGTGGTACTGTGTCCAGTTTGTGTTACTCTGTCCATATTGTGTTACTATGTTCAGATTGTGTTACTATGTTCAGTTTGTGTTACTGTGTCCAGTTTGTGTTACTGTGTCCAGTTTGTGTTACTGTCTCCATATTGTGTTACAATGTCCAGTTTGTGTTTTAATGTCCAGTTTGTGTTAATATATCCAGATTGTGTTACTGTATCCATATGTTGTTACTACGTCCAGTTTGTGTTACTGTGTCCAGTTTGTGTTACTGTGTCCAGTTTGTGTTACTATGTCCATATTGTGTTACTGTGTCCAGTTTGTGTTACTGTGTCCATATTGTGTTACTATGTTCAGTTTGTGTTACTGTGTCCAGTTTGTGTTACTGTGTCCATATTGTGTTACTATGTTCAGATTGTGTTACTATGTTCAGTTTGTGTTACTGTGTCCAGTTTGTGTTACTGTGTCCATATTGTGTTACTATGTCCATATTGTGTTACTATATCCAGTTTGTGTTACTGTGTCCAGTTTGTGTTACTGTATCCAGATTGTGTTACTGTCTCCATATTGTGTTACTGTGTCCAGTTTGTGTTACTGTATCCAGTTTGTGTTACTGTGTCCAGTTTGTGTTACTGTATCCAGATTGTGTTACTGTCTCCATATTGTGTTACTGTGTCCAGTTTGTGTTACTGTATCCAGATTGTGTTACTGTGTCCAGTTTGTGTTACTGTATCCAGATTGTGTTACTGTGTCCATATTGTGTTACTATGTCCAGTTTGTGTTATTATGTTCAGTTTGTGTTACTATGTCCAGTTTGTGTTACTGTGTCCAGTTTGTGTCACTGTGTCCATATTGTGTTACTAGGTCCATATTGTGTTACTGTGTCCAGTTTGTGTTACTGTATCCAGATTGTGTTACTTTGTCCATATTGTGTTACTATGTTTAGTTTGTGTTACTATGTTCAATTTGTGTTACTATGTCCAGTTTGTGTTACTGTGTCCAGTTTTTGTCACTTTGTTCAGTTTGTTTTACTCTGTCCTTATTGTGTTACTATGTTCAGATTGTGTTACTATGTTCAGTTTATGTTACTGTGTCCATATTGTGTTACTGTGTCCATATTGTGTTACTGTGTCCATATTGTGTTACTGTGTCCAGTTTGTGTTACTGTGTCCATATTGTGTTACTATGTTCAGATTGTGTTACTATGTTCAGTTTGTGTTACTGTGTCCAGTTTGTGTTACTGTGTCCAGTTTGTGTTACTGTCTCCATATTGTGTTACAATGTCCAGTTAGTGTTTTAATGTCCAGTTTGTGTTAATATATCCAGATTGTGTTACTGTATTTATATGTTGTTACTACGTCCAGTTTGTGTTACTGTGTCCAGTTTGTGTTACTGTGTCCAGTTTGTGTTACTATGTCCATATTGTGTTACTGTGTCCAGTTTGTGTTACTGTGTCCATATTGTGTTACTGTGTCCAGTTTGTGTTACTGTGTCCAGTTTGTGTTACTGTATCCAGTTTGTGTTACTGTGTCCAGTTTGTGTTACTGTATCCAGATTGCGTTACTGTCTCCATATTGTGTTACTGTGTCCAGTTTGTGTTACTGTATCCAGATTGTGTTACTGTGTCCAGTTTGTGTTACTGTATCCAGATTGTGTTACTGTGTCCATATTGTGTTTCTATAATCAGGTTGTGTTATTATGTTCAGTTTGTGTTACTATGTCCAGTTTGTGTTACTGTGTCCAGTTTGTGTTACTGTGTCCATATTGTGTTACTGTGTCCAGTTTGTGTTACTGTGTCCAGTTTGTGTTACTGTGTCCAGTTTGTGTTACTGTGTCCAGTTTGTGTTTCTGTGTCCAGTTTGTGTTACTGTGTCCATATTGTGTTACTAGGTCCATATTGTGTTACTGTGTCCATATTGTGTTACTATGTCCAGTTCGTGTTACTGTGACCAGTTTGTGTTACTGTGTCCAGTTTGTGTTACTGTGACCAGTTTGTGTTACTGTGTCCAGTTTGTGTTACTGTGTCCAGTTTGTGTTACTGTGTCCATATTGTGTTACTAGGTCCATATTGTGTTACTGTGTCCATATTGTGTTACTATGTCCAGTTCGTGTTACTGTGACCAGTTTGTGTTACTGTGTCCAGTTTGTGTTACTGTGTCCAGATTGTGTTACTGTGTCCAGTTTGTGTTAGTGTGACCAGTTTGTGCTACTGTGTCCAGTTTGTGTTACTGTGTCCATATTGTGTTACTATGTCCAGATTGTGTTACTGTGTCCAGTTTGTGTTACTGTGTCCATATTGTGTTACTGTGTACATATTGTGTTACTATGTTCAGATTGTGTTATTATGTTCAGATTGTGTTACTATGTTCAGTTTGTGCTACTGTATCCAGATTGTGTTACTGTATCCATATTGTGTTACTATGTCCAGTTTGTGTTTCAATGTCCAGTTTGTGTTAATATGTCCAGATTGTGTTACTGTATCCATATTATGTTACTATGTCCAGTTTGTGTTACTGTGTCCAGTTTGTGTTACTGTGTCCATATTGTGTTACTGTGTCCAGTTTGTGTTACTGTGTCCATATTGTGTTACTATGTTCAGATTGTGTTACTATGTTCAGTTTGTGTTACTGTGTCCAGTTTGTGTTACTGTGTCCAGTTTGTGTTACTATGTCCATATTGTGTTACTGTGTTCAGTTTGTGTTACTGTATCCATATTTTGTTACTATGTTCAGTTTGTGTTACTGTGTCCAGTTTGTGTTACTGTGTCCAGTTTGTGTTACTGTGTCCATATTGTGTTACTGTGTCCAGTTTGTGTTACTGTGTCCATATTGTGTTACTGTGTCCAGTTTGTGTTACTGTGTCCAGATTGTGTTACTGTGTCCATATTGTGTTACTATGTTCAGTTTGTGTTACTATGTCCAGTTTGTGTTACTGTATCCAGATTGTGTTACTGTCTCCATATTGTGTTACTGTGTCCAGTTTGTGTTACTGTGTCCAGTTTGTGTTACTGTGTCCAGTTTGTGTTACTGTATCCAGATTGTGTTACTGTCTCCATATTGTGTTACTGTGTCCTGTTTGTATTACTGTATCCAGATTGTGTTACTGTGTCCAGTTTGTGTTACTGTGTCCAGTTTGTGTTACTGTGTCCAGATTGTGTTACTATGTCCAGTTTGTGTTACTGTGTCCAGTTTGTGTCACTGTGTCCATATTGTGTTACTAGGTCCATATTGTGTTACTGTGTCCAGTTTGTGTTACTGTGTCCAGTTTGTGTTACTGTGTCCATATTGTGTTACTATGTTCAGTTTGTGTTACTATGTTCAGTTTGTGTTACTGTGTCCAGTTTGTGTTACTGTGTCCAGTTTGTGTTACTGTGTCCAGTTTGTGTTACTGTGTCCATATTGTGTTACTATGTCCATATTGTGTTACTGTGTCCAGTTTGTGTTACTGTGTCCAGATTGTGTTACTGTGTCCAGTTTGTGTTACTGTGTCCAGTTTGTGTTACTGTGTCCATATTGTGTTACTATGTCCAGATTGTGTTACTGTGTCCATATTGTGTTACTGTGTCCAGTTTGTGTTACTGTGTCCATATTGTGTTACTATGTTCAGATTGTGTTACTATGTTCAGTTTGTGTTACTGTGTCCAGTTTGTGTTACTGTGTCCAGTTTGTGTTACTGTCTCCATATTGTGTTACAATGTCCAGTTTGTGTTTTAATGTCCAGTTTGTGTTAATATATCCAGATTGTGTTACTGTATCCATATGTTGTTACTACGTCCAGTTTGTGTTACTGTGTCCAGTTTGTGTTACTGTGTCCAGTTTGTGTTACTATGTCCATATTGTGTTACTGTGTCCAGTTTGTGTTACTGTGTCCATATTGTGTTACTATGTTCAGATTGTGTTACTATGTTCAGTTTGTGTTAGTGTGTCAAGTTTGTGTTACTGTGTCCATATTGTGTTACTATGTTCAGATTGTGTTACTATGTTGAGTTTGTGTTACTATGTCCATATTGTGTTAATGTGTCCATATTGTGTTATTATGTCCATATTGTGTTACTGTGTCCAAATTGTGTTACTGTGTCCAGTTTGTGTTACTATGTCCATATTGTGTTACTGTGTCCAGTTTGTGTTACTGTGTCCATATTGTGTTACTATGTCCATATTGTGTTACTGTGTCCAGTTTGTGTTACTGTGTCCATATTGTGTTACTGTGTCCAGTTTGTGTTACTGTGTTCAGTTTGTGTTACTATATCCAGTTTGTGATACTGTGTCCAGTTTGTGTTACTGTATCCAGTTTGTATTACTGTGTCCATATAGTGTTACTATGTTCAGTTTGTGTTACTATGTTCAGTTTGTTTACTATGTCCATATTGTGTTACTGTGTCCAGTTTGTGTTATTGTGTCCTTATTGTGTTACTATGTCCAGTTTGCGTTACTGTGACCAGTTTGTGTTACTGTGTCCAGTTTGTGTTACTGTTTCCAGTTTGTGTTACTGTGTCCAGTTTGTGTTACTATGTTCAGTTTGTGTTACTATGTCCAGTTTGTTTTACTGTGTCCAGTTTGTGTTACTGTGTCCAGTTTGTGTTACTGTATCCATATTTTGTTACTATGTTCAGTTTGTGTTACTGTGTCCAGTTTGTGTTACTGTGTCCATATTGTGTTACGATGTTCAGATTGTGTTACTATGTTCAGTTTGTGTTACTGTATCCAGTTTGTGTTACTGTGTCCATATTGTGTTACTATGTCCATATTGTGTTACTATATCCAGTTTGTGTTATTGTGTCCAGTTTGTGTTACTATATCCAGATTGTGTTACTGTCTCCATATTGTGTTACTGTGTCCAGTTTGTGTTACTGTATCCAGATTGTGTTACTGTGTCCAGTTTGTGTTACTGTATCCAGATTGTGTTACTGTCTCCATATTGTGTTACTGTGTCCAGTTTGTGTTACTGTATCCAGATTGTGTTACTGTGTCCAGTTTGTGTTACTGTATCCAGATTGTGTTACTGTGTCCATATTGTGTTACTATGTTCAGGTTGTGTTATTATGTTCAGTTTGTTTTACTATGTCCAGGTTGTGTTACTGTGTCCAGTTTGTGTCACTGTGTCCATATTGTGTTACTAGGTCCATATTGTGTTACTGTGTCCAGTTTGTGTTACTGTATCCAGATTGTGTTACTTTGTTCAAATTGTGTTACTATGTTCAGTTTGTGTTACTATGTTCAATTTGTGTTACTATGTCCAGTTTGTGTTACTGTGTCCAGTTTGTGTCACTGTGTTCAGTTTGTGTTACTGTGTCCAAATTGCTTTACTAAGTCCAGTTTGTGTTTCTGTGTCCAGTTTGTGTTACTGTGTCCATATTGTGTTACTAGGTCCATATTGTGTTACTGTGTCCATATTGTGTTACTGTGTCCAGTTTGTGTTACTCTGTCCATATTGTGTTACTATGTTCAGATTGTGTTACTATGTTCATATTGTGTTACTGTGTCCAGTTTGTGTTACTGTGTCCAGTTTGTGTTACTGTCTCCATATTGTGTTACAATGTCCAGTTAGTGTTTTAATGTCCAGTTTGTGTTAATATATCCAGATTGTGTTACTGTATTTATATGTTGTTACTACGTCCAGTTTGTGTTACTGTGTCCAGTTTGTGTTACTGTGTCCAGTTTGTGTTACTATGTCCATATTCTTTTACTGTGTCCAGTTTGTGTTACTGTGTCCATATTGTTACTGTGTCCAGTTTGTGTTACTGTATCCAGTTTGTGTTACTGTATCCAGATTGTGTTACTGTCTCCATATTGTGTTACTGTGTCCAGTTTGTGTTACTGTATCCAGATTGTGTTACTGTGTCCAGTTTGTGTTACTGTATCCAGATTGCGTTACTGTCTCCATATTGTGTTACTGTGTCCAGTTTGTGTTACTGTATCCAGATTGTGTTACTGTGTCTAGTTTGTGTTACTGTATCCAGATTGTGTTACTGTGTCCATATTGTGTTTCTATAATCAGGTTGTGTTATTATGTTCAGTTTGTGTGTTACTATGTCCAGTTTGTGTCACTGTGTTCAGTTTTTGTTACTGTGTCCATATTGTGTTACTGTGTCCAGTTTGTGTTACTGTGTCCAGATTGTGTTACTGTGACCAGTTTGTGCTACTGTGTCCAGTTTGTGTTTCTGTGTCCAGTTTGTGTTACTGTGTCCATATTGTGTTACTAGGTCCATATTGTGTTACTGTGTCCATATTGTGTTACTATGTCCAGTTCGTGTTACTGTGACCAGTTTGTGTTACTGTGTCCAGTTTGTGTTACTGTGACCAGTTTGTGCTACTGTGTCCAGTTTGTGTTTCTGTGTCCACTTTGTGTTACTGTGTCCATATTGTGTTACTATGTTCATATTGTGTTACTGTGTCCAGTTTGTGTTACTGTGTCCAGTTTGTGTTACTGTCTCCATATTGTGTTACAATGTCCAGTTAGTGTTTTAATGTCCAGTTTGTGTTAACATATCCAGATTGTGTTACTGTATTTATATGTTGTTACTACGTCCAGTTTGTGTTACTGTGTCCAGTTTGTGTTACTGTGTCCAGTTTGTGTTACTATGTCCATATTCTTTTACTGTGTCCAGTTTGTGTTACTGTGTCCATATTGTGTTACTGTGTCCAGTTTGTGTTACTGTATCCAGTTTGTGTTACTGTATCCAGATTGTGTTACTGTCTCCATATTGTGTTACTGTGTCCAGTTTGTGTTACTGTATCCAGATTGTGTTACTGTGTCCAGTTTGTGTTACTGTATCCAGATTGCGTTACTGTCTCCATATTGTGTTACTGTGTCCAGTTTGTGTTACTGTATCCAGATTGTGTTACTGTGTCTAGTTTGTGTTACTGTATCCAGATTGTGTTACTGTGTCCATATTGTGTTTCTATAATCAGGTTGTGTTATTATGTTCAGTTTGTGTTACTATGTCCAGTTTGTGTCACTGTGTTCAGTTTTTGTTACTGTGTCCATATTGTGTTACTGTGTCCAGTTTGTGTTACTGTGTCCAGATTGTGTTACTGTGACCAGTTTGTGCTACTGTGTCCAGTTTGTGTTTCTGTGTCCAGTTTGTGTTACTGTGTCCATATTGTGTTACTAGGTCCATATTGTGTTACTGTGTCCATATTGTGTTACTATGTCCAGTTCGTGTTACTGTGACCAGTTTGTGTTACTGTGTCCAGTTTGTGTTACTAGGTCCATATTGTGTTACTGTGTCCATATTGTGTTACTATGTCCAGTTCGTGTTACTGTGACCAGTTTGTGTTACTGTGTCCAGTTTGTGTTACTGTGTCCAGATTGTGTTACTGTGTCCAGTTTGTGTTAGTGTGACCAGTTTGTGCTACTGTGTCCAGTTTGTGTTACTGTGTCCATATTGTGTTACTATGTCCAGATTATGTTACTGTGTCCAGTTTGTGTTACTGTGTTCATATTGTGTTACTGTGTACATATTGTGTTACTATGTTCAGATTGTGTTATTATGTTCAGATTGTGTTACTATGTTCAGTTTGTGCTACTGTATCCAGATTGTGTTACTGTATCCATATTGTGTTACTATGTCCAGTTTGTGTTTAAATGTCCTGTTTGTGTTAATATGTCCAGATTGTGTTACTGTATCCATATTATGTTACTATGTCCAGTTTGTGTTACTATGTTCAGATTGTGTTAGTATGTCCATATTGTGTTACTGTGTCCAGTTTGTGTTACTGTGTTCATATTGTGTTACTATGTTCAGATTGTGTTACTATGTTCAGTTTGTGTTACTGTATCCAGTTTGTGTTACTGTGTCCAGTTTGTGTTACTATGTCCATATTGTGTTACTGTGTTCAGTTTGTGTTACTGTTTCCATATTTTGTTACTATGTTCCGTTTGTGTTACTGTGTCCAGTTTGTGTTACTGTGTCCAGTTTGTGTTACTATGTCCATATTGTGTTACTGTGTCCAGTTTGTGTTACTGTCTCCATATTGTGTTACTGTGTCCAGTTTGTGTTACTGTATCCAGATTGTGTTACTAGGTCCATATTGTGTTACTATATCCAGTTTGTGTTACTGTGTCCAATTTTTGTTACTGTATCCAGATTGTGTTACTGTCTCCATATTGTGTTACTGTGTCCAGTTTGTGTTACTGTGTCCAGATTGTGTTACTGTGTCCAGTTTGTGTTACTGTATCCAGATTGTGTTACTGTCTCCATATTGTGTTACTGTGTCCAGTTTGTGTTACTGTGTCCAGTTTGTGTTACTGTGTCCAGTTTGTGTTACTGTATCCAGATTGTGTTATTGTGTCCATATTGTGTTACTATGTCCAGTTTGTGTTACTGTGTCCAGTTTGTGTCACTGTGTCCATATTTTGTTACTAGGTCCATATTGTGTTACTGTGTCCAGTTTGTGTTACTGTATCCAGATTGTGTTACTGTGTCCATTTTGTGTTACTATGTTCAGTTTGTGTTACTATGTTCAGTTTGTGTTACTATGTCCAGTTTGTGTTACTGTGTCCAGTTTGTGTCACTGTGTTCAGTTTGTGTTACTGTGTCCATATTGTGTTATTAAGTCCAGTTTGTGTTTCTGTGTCCAGTTTGTGTTACTGTGTCCATATTGTGTTACTAGGTCCATATTGTGTTACTGTGTCCATATTGTGTTACTATGTCCAGTTCGTGTTACTGTGACCAGTTTGTGTTACTGTGTCCATATTGTGTTACTGTGTCCAGTTTGTGTTATTGTGTCCATATTGTGTTACTGTATCCATATTTTGTTACTATGTTCAGTTTGTGTTACTGTGTCCAGTTTGTGTTACTGTGTCCAGTTTGTGTTACTATGTCCATATTGTGTTACTGTGTTCAGTTTGTGTTACTGTATCCATATTTTGTTACTATGTTCAGATTGTGTTACTATGTTCAGTTTGTGTTACTGTGTCCAGTTTGTGTTACTGTGTCCAGTTTGTGTTACTATGTCCATATTGTGTTACTGTGTCCAGTTTGTGTTACTGTGTCCATATTGTGTTACTATGTTCAGATTGTGTTACTATGTTCAGTTTGTGTTACTGTGTCCAGTTTGTGTTACTATGTCCATATTGTGTTACTAGGTCCATTTTGTGTTACTATATCCAGTTTGTGTTACTGTGTCCAGTTTGTGTTACTATATCAAGATTGTGTTACTGTCTCCATATTGTGTTACTGTGTCCAGTTTGTGTTACTGTATCCAGATTGTGTTACTGTGTCCAGTTTGTGTTACTGTATCCAGATTGTGTTACTGTGTCCAGTTTGTGTTACTGTATCCAGATTGTGTTACTGTGTCCTGTTTGTGTTACTGTATCCAGATTGTGTTACTGTGTCCATATTGTGTTTCTATGTTCAGGTTGTGTTATTATGTTCAGTTTGTGTTACTATGTCCAGTTTGTGTTACTGTGTCCAGTTTGTGTCACTGTGTCCATATTGTGTTACTATGTTCAGATTGTGTTACTATGTTCAGTTTGTGTTACTGTGTCCAGTTTGTGTTATTGTGTCCAGTTTGTGTTACTGTCTCCATATTGTGTTACAATGTCCAGTTAGTGTTTTAATGTCCAGTTTGTGTTAATATATCCAGATTGTGTTACTGTATCCATACGTTGTTACTACGTCCAGTTTGTGTTACTGTGTCCAGTTTGTGTTACTGTGTCCAGTTTGTGTTACTATGTCCATATTGTGTTACTGTGTCCAGATTGTATTACTGTGTCCATATTGTGTTTCTATGTTCAGATTGTGTTACTATTTTGAGTTTGTGTTACTTTGTCCATATTGTGTTACTGTGTCCATATTGTGTTATTATGTCCATATTGTGTTACTGTGTCCAGTTTGTGTTACTGTGTCCATATTGTGTTACTATGTCTATATTGTGTTACTGTGTCCAGTTTGTGTTACTGTGTCAATATTGTGTTAATGTGTCCAGTTTGTGTTACTGTGTTCAGTTTGTTTTACTATGTCCAGTTTGTGTTACTGTGTCCAGTTTTTGTTACTGTGTTCAGTTTGTGTTACTGTGTCTATATTGTGTTACTATGTCCAGTTTGTGTTACTGTGTCCAGTTTGTGTTACTGTGTCCATATTGTTTTACTGTGTCCAGTTTGTGTTATTGTGTCCTTATTGTGTAACTATGTCCAGTTTGCGTTACTGTGACCAGTTTGTGTTACTGTGTCCATATTGTGTTACTATGTCCAGTTTGTGTTACTGTGTTCAGTTTGTGTTACGGTATCCATATTTTGTTACTATGTTCAGATTTTGTTACTGTGTCCAGTTTGTGTTACTGTGTCCAGTTTGTGTTACTGTGTCTATATTGTGTTACTATGTTCAGATTATGTTACTATGTTCAGTTTGTTTTACTGTGTCCAGTTTGTGTTACTGTGTCCATATTGTGTTACTAGGTCCATATTGTGTTACTGTGTCCAGTTTGTGTTACTGTGTCCATATTGTGTTACTAGGTCCATATTGTGTTACTGTGTCCATATTGTGTTACTATGTCCAGTTCGTGTTACTGTGACCAGTTTGTGTTACTGTGTCCAGTTTGTGTTACTGTGTCCAGATTGTGTTACTGTGTCCAGTTTGTGTTAGTGTGACCAGTTTGTGCTACTGTGTCCAGTTTGTGTTACTGTGTCCATATTGTGTTACTATGTCCAGATTGTGTTACTGTGTCCAGTTTGTGTTACTGTGTTCATATTGTGTTACTGTGTACATATTGTGTTACTATGTTCAGATTGTGTTATTATGTTTAGATTGTGTTACTATGTTCACTTTGTGCTACTGTATCCATATTGTGTTACTGTATCCATATTGTGTTACTATGTCCAGTTTGTGTTTAAATGTCCTGTTTGTGTTAATATGTCCAGATTGTGTTACTGTATCCATATTATGTTACTATGTCCAGTTTGTGTTACTATGTTCAGATTGTGTTAGTATGTCCATATTGTGTTACTGTGTCCAGTTTGTGTTACTGTGCTCATATTGTGTTACTATGTTCAGATTGTGTTACTATGTTCAGTTTGTGTTACTGTATCCAGTTTGTGTTACTGTGTCCAGTTTGTGTTACTATGTCCATATTGTGTTACTGTGTTCAGTTTGTGTTACTGTTTCCATATTTTGTTACTATGTTCCGTTTGTGTTACTGTGTCCAGTTTGTGTTACTGTGTCCAGTTTGTGTTACTATGTCCAGTTTGTGTTACTGTGTCCAGTTTGTGTTACTGTCTCCATATTGTGTTACTGTGTCCAGTTTGTGTTACTGTATCCAGATTGTGTTACTAGGTCCATATTGTGTTACTATATCCAGTTTGTGTTACTGTGTCCAATTTTTGTTACTGTATCCAGATTGTGTTACTGTCTCCATATTGTGTTACTGTGTCCAGTTTGTGTTACTGTATCCAGATTGTGTTACTGTGTCCAGTTTGTGTTACTGTATCCAGATTGTGTTACTGTCTCCATATTGTGTTACTGTGTCCAGTTTGTGTTACTGTATGCAGATTGTGTTACTGTGTCCTGTTTGTGTTACTGTATCCAGATTGTGTTATTGTGTCCATATTGTGTTACTATGTCCAGTTTGTGTTACTGTGTCCAGTTTGTGTCACTGTGTCCATATTTTGTTACTAGGTCCATATTGTGTTACTGTGTCCAGTTTGTGTTACTGTATCCAGATTGTGTTACTGTGTCCATTTTGTGTTACTATGTTCAGTTTGTGTTACTATGTTCAGTTTGTGTTACTATGTCCAGTTTGTGTTACTGTGTCCAGTTTGTGTCACTGTGTTCAGTTTGTGTTACTGTGTCCATATTGTGTTATTAAGTCCAGTTTGTGTTTCTGTGTCCAGTTTGTGTTACTGTGTCCATATTGTGTTACTAGGTCCATATTGTGTTACTGTGTCCATATTGTGTTACTATGTCCAGTTCGTGTTACTGTGACCAGTTTGTGTTACTGTGTCCAGTTTGTGTTACTATGTCCATATTGTGTTACTGTGTTCAGTTTGTGTTACTGTATCCATATTTTGTTACTATGTTCCGTTTGTGTTACTGTGTCCAGTTTGTGTTACTGTGTCCTGTTTGTGTTACTATGTCCATATTGTGTTACTGTGTCCAGTTTGTGTTACTGTCTCCATATTGTGTTACTGTGTCCAGTTTGTGTTACCGTATCCAGATTGTGTTACTAGGTCCATATTGTGTTACTATATCCAGTTTGTGTTACTGTGTCCAATTTTTGTTACTGTATCCAGATTGTGTTACTGTCTCCATATTGTGTTACTGTGTCCAGTTTGTGTTACTGTGTCCAGATTGTGTTACTGTGTCCAGTTTGTGTTACTGTGTCCATATTGTGTTACTAGGTCGATATTGTGTTACTATATCCAGTTTGTGTTACTGTGTCCAGTTTGTGTTACTATATTAAGATTGTGTTACTGTCTCCATATTGTGTTACTGTGTCCAGTTTGTGTTACTGTATCCAGATTGTGTTACTGTGTCCAGTTTGTGTTACTGTATCCAGATTGTGTTTTTGTCTCCATATTGTGATACTGTGTCCAGTTTGTGTTACTGTATCCAGATTGTGTTACTGTGTCCAGTTTGTGTTACTGTATTCAGATTGTGTTACTGTGTCCATATTGTGTTTCTATATTCAGGTTGTGTTACTATGTCCAGTTTGTGTTTCAATGTCCAGTTTGTGTTACTGTGTCCAGTTAGTGTTTTAATGTCCAGTTTGTGTTAATATATCCAGATTGTGTTACTGTATTTATATGTTGTTACTACGTCCAGTTTGTGTTACTGTGTCCAGTTTGTGTTACTGTGTCCAGTTTGTGTTACTATGTCCATATTCTTTTACTGTGTCCAGTTTGTGTTACTGTGTCCATATTGTGTTACTGTGTCCAGTTTGTGTTACTGTATCCAGTTTGTGTTACTGTATCCAGATTGTGTTACTGTCTCCATATTGTGTTACTGTGTCCAGTTTGTGTTACTGTATCCAGATTGTGTTACTGTATCCAGTTTGTGTTACTGCATCCAGATTGCGTTACTGTCTCCATATTGTGTTACTGTGTCCAGTTTGTGTTACTGTATCCAGATTGTGTTACTGTGTCTAGTTTGTGTTACTGTATCCAGATTGTGTTACTGTGTCCATATTGTGTTTCTATAATCAGGTTGTGTTATTATGTTCAGTTTGTGTTACTATGTCCAGTTTGTGTCACTGTGTTCAGTTTTTGTTACTGTGTCCATATTGTGTTACTGTGTCCAGTTTGTGTTACTGTGTCCAGATTGTGTTACTGTGACCAGTTTGTGCTACTGTGTCCAGTTTGTGTTTCTGTGTCCAGTTTGTGTTACTGTGTCCATATTGTGTTACTAGGTCCATATTGTGTTACTGTGTCCATATTGTGTTACTATGTCCAGTTCGTGTTACTGTGACCAGTTTGTGTTACTGTGTCCAGTTTGTGTTACTGTGACCAGTTTGTGCTACTGTGTCCAGTTTGTGTTTCTGTGTCCAGTTTGTGTTACTGTGTCCATATTATATTACTAGGTCCATATTGTGTTACTGTGTCCATATTGTGTTACTATGTCCAGTTCGTGTTACTGTGACCAGTTTGTGTTACTGTGTCCAGTTTGTGTTACTGTGACCAGTTTGTGCTACTGTGTCCAGTTTGTGTTTCTGTGTCCAGTTTGTGTTACTGTGTCCATATTGTGTTACTAGGTCCATATTGTGTTACTGTGTCCATATTGTGTTACTATGTCCAGTTCGTGTTACTGTGACCAGTTTGTGTTACTGTGTCCAGTTTGTGTTACTGTGTCCAGATTGTGTTACTGTGTCAAGTTTGTGTTACTGTGACCAGTTTGTGCTACTGTGTCCAGTTTGTGTTACTGTGTCCATATTGTGTTACTATGTCCAGATTGTGTTACTGTGTCCAGTTTGTGTTACTGTGTTCATATTGTGTTACTGTGTACATATTGTGTTACTATGTTCAGATTGTGTTATTATGTTTAGATTGTGTTACTATGTTCACTTTGTGCTACTGTATCCATATTGTGTTACTGTATCCATATTGTGTTACTATGTCCAGTTTGTGTTTAAATGTCCTGTTTGTGTTAATATGTCCAGATTGTGTTACTGTATCCATATTATGTTACTATGTCCAGTTTGTGTTACTATGTTCAGATTGTGTTAGTATGTCCATATTGTGTTACTGTGTCCAGTTTGTGTTACTGTGCTCATATTGTGTTACTATGTTCAGATTGTGTTACTATGTTCAGTTTGTGTTACTGTATCCAGTTTGTGTTACTGTGTCCAGTTTGTGTTACTATGTCCATATTGTGTTACTGTGTTCAGTTTGTGTTACTGTTTCCATATTTTGTTACTATGTTCCGTTTGTGTTACTGTGTCCAGTTTGTGTTACTGTGTCCAGTTTGTGTTACTATGTCCAGTTTGTGTTACTGTGTCCAGTTTGTGTTACTGTCTCCATATTGTGTTACTGTGTCCAGTTTGTGTTACTGTATCCAGATTGTGTTACTAGGTCCATATTGTGTTACTATATCCAGTTTGTGTTACTGTGTCCAATTTTTGTTACTGTATCCAGATTGTGTTACTGTCTCCATATTGTGTTACTGTGTCCAGTTTGTGTTACTGTATCCAGATTGTGTTACTGTGTCCAGTTTGTGTTACTGTATCCAGATTGTGTTACTGTCTCCATATTGTGTTACTGTGTCCAGTTTGTGTTACTGTATGCAGATTGTGTTACTGTGTCCTGTTTGTGTTACTGTATCCAGATTGTGTTATTGTGTCCATATTGTGTTACTATGTCCAGTATGTGTTACTGTGTCCAGTTTGTGTCACTGTGTCCATATTTTGTTACTAGGTCCATATTGTGTTACTGTGTCCAGTTTGTGTTACTGTATCCAGATTGTGTTACTGTGTCCATTTTGTGTTACTATGTTCAGTTTGTGTTACTATGTTCAGTTTGTGTTACTATGTCCAGTTTGTGTTACTGTGTCCAGTTTGTGTCACTGTGTTCAGTTTGTGTTACTGTGTCCATATTGTGTTACTAAGTCCAGTTTGTGTTTCTGTGTCCAGTTTGTGTTACTGTGTCCATATTGTGTTACTAGGTCCATATTGTGTTACTGTGTCCATATTGTGTTACTATGTCCAGTTCGTGTTACTGTGACCAGTTTGTGTTACTGTGTCCAGTTTGTGTTACTATGTCCATATTGTGTTACTGTGTTCAGTTTGTGTTACTGTATCCATATTTTGTTACTATGTTCCGTTTGTGTTACTGTGTCCAGTTTGTGTTACTGTGTCCTGTTTGTGTTACTATGTCCATATTGTGTTACTGTGTCCAGTTTGTGTTACTGTCTCCATATTGTGTTACTGTGTCCAGTTTGTGTTACCGTATCCAGATTGTGTTACTAGGTCCATATTGTGTTACTATGTCCAGTTTGTGTTACTGTGTCCAGTTTTTGTTACTGTATCCAGATTGTGTTACTGTCTCCATATTGTGTTACTGTGTCCAGTTTGTGTTACTGTATCCAGATTGTGTTACTGTGTCCAGTTTGTGTTACTGTGTCCATATTGTGTTACTAGGTCGATATTGTGTTACTATATCCAGTTTGTGTTACTGTGTCCAGTTTGTGTTACTATATTAAGATTGTGTTACTGTCTCCATATTGTGTTACTGTGTCCAGTTTGTGTTACTGTATCCAGATTGTGTTACTGTGTCCAGTTTGTGTTACTGTATCCAGATTGTGTTTTTGTCTCCATATTGTGATACTGTGTCCAGTTTGTGTTACTGTATCCAGATTGTGTTTCTGTGTCCAGTTTGTGTTACTGTATTCAGATTGTGTTACTGTGTCCATATTGTGTTTCTATATTCAGGTTGTGTTACTATGTCCAGTTTGTGTTTCAATGTCCAGTTTGTGTTACTGTGTCCAGTTAGTGTTTTAATGTCCAGTTTGTGTTAATATATCCAGATTGTGTTACTGTATTTATATGTTGTTACTACGTCCAGTTTGTGTTACTGTGTCCAGTTTGTGTTACTGTGTCCAGTTTGTGTTACTATGTCCATATTCTTTTACTGTGTCCAGTTTGTGTTACTGTGTCCATATTGTGTTACTGTGTCCAGTTTGTGTTACTGTATCCAGTTTGTGTTACTGTATCCAGATTGTGTTACTGTCTCCATATTGTGTTACTGTGTCCAGTTTGTGTTACTGTATCCAGATTGTGTTACTGTATCCAGTTTGTGTTACTGCATCCAGATTGCGTTACTGTGTCCATATTGTGTTACTGTGTCCAGTTTGTGTTACTGTATCCAGATTGTGTTACTGTGTCTAGTTTGTGTTACTGTATCCAGATTGTGTTACTGTGTCCATATTGTGTTTCTATAATCAGGTTGTGTTATTATGTTCAGTTTGTGTTACTATGTCCAGTTTGTGTCACTGTGTTCAGTTTTTGTTACTGTGTCCATATTGTGTTACTGTGTCCAGTTTGTGTTACTGTGTCCAGATTGTGTTACTGTGACCAGTTTGTGCTACTGTGTCCAGTTTGTGTTTCTGTGTCCAGTTTGTGTTACTGTGTCCATATTGTGTTACTAGGTCCATATTGTGTTACTGTGTCCATATTGTGTTACTATGTCCAGTTCGTGTTACTGTGACCAGTTTGTGTTACTGTGTCCAGTTTGTGTTACTGTGACCAGTTTGTGCTACTGTGTCCAGTTTGTGTTTCTGTGTCCAGTTTGTGTTACTGTGTCCATATTGTGTTACTAGGTCCATATTGTGTTACTGTGTCCATATTGTGTTACTATGTCCAGTTCGTGTTACTGTGACCAGTTTGTGTTACTGTGTCCAGTTTGTGTTACTGTGTCCAGATTGTGTTACTGTGTCCAGTTTGTGTTACTGTGACCAGTTTGTGCTACTGTGTCCAGTTTGTGTTACTGTGTCCATATTGTGTTACTATGTCCAGATTGTGTTACTGTGTCCAGTTTGTGTTACTGTGTTCATATTGTGTTACTGTGTACATATTGTGTTACTATGTTCAGATTGTGTTATTATGTTTAGATTGTGTTACTATGTTCACTTTGTGCTACTGTATCCATATTGTGTTACTGTATCCATATTGTGTTACTATGTCCAGTTTGTGTTTAAATGTCCTGTTTGTGTTAATATGTCCAGATTGTGTTACTGTATCCATATTATGTTACTATGTCCAGTTTGTGTTACTATGTTCAGATTGTGTTAGTATGTCCATATTGTGTTACTGTGTCCAGTTTGTGTTACTGTGTTCATATTGTGTTACTATGTTCAGATTGTGTTACTATGTTCAGTTTGTGTTACTGTATCCAGTTTGTGTTACTGTGTCCAGTTTGTGTTACTGTATCCAGATTGTGTTACTGTGTCCAGTTTGTGTTACTGTGTCCAGTTTGTGTTACTGTATCCAGATTGTGTTACTGTGTCCAGTTTGTGTTACTGTATCCAGATTGTGTTACTGTCTCCATATTGTGTTACTGTGTCCAGTTTGTGTTACTGTATCCAGATTGTGTTACTGTGTCCTGTTTGTGTTACTGTATCCAGATTGTGTTATTGTGTCCATATTGTGTTACTATGTCCAGTTTGTGTTACTGTGTCCAGTTTGTGTCACTGTGTCCATATTTTGTTACTAGGTCCATATTGTGTTACTGTGTCCAGTTTGTGTTACTGTATCCAGATTGTGTTACTGTGTCCATTTTGTGTTACTATGTTCAGTTTGTGTTACTATGTTCAGTTTGTGTTACTATGTCCAGTTTGTGTTACTGTGTCCAGTTTGTGTCACTGTGTTCAGTTTGTGTTACTGTGTCCATATTGTGTTATTAAGTCCAGTTTGTGTTTCTGTGTCCAGTTTGTGTTACTGTGTCCATATTGTGTTACTAGGTCCATATTGTGTTACTGTGTCCATATTGTGTTACTATGTCCAGTTCGTGTTACTGTGACCAGTTTGTGTTACTGTGTCCAGTTTGTGTTACTATGTCCATATTGTGTTACTGTGTTCAGTTTGTGTTACTGTATCCATATTTTGTTACTATGTTCCGTTTGTGTTACTGTGTCCAGTTTGTGTTACTGTGTCCTGTTTGTGTTACTATGTCCATATTGTGTTACTGTGTCCAGTTTGTGTTACTGTCTCCATATTGTGTTACTGTGTCCAGTTTGTGTTACCGTATCCAGATTGTGTTACTAGGTCCATATTGTGTTACTATATCCAGTTTGTGTTACTGTGTCCAATTTTCGTTACTGTATCCAGATTGTGTTACTGTCTCCATATTGTGTTACTGTGTCCAGTTTGTGTTACTGTATCCAGATTGTGTTACTGTGTCCAGTTTGTGTTACTGTATCCAGATTGTGTTACTGTCTCCATATTGTGTAACTGTGTCCAGTTTGTGTTACTGTATCCAGATTGTGTTACTGTGTCCAGTTTGTGTTACTGTATCCAGATTGTGTTACTGTGTCCATATTGTGTTACTATGTTCAGGTTGTGTTATTATGTTCAGTTTGTGTTACTATGTCCAGTTTGTGTTACTGTGTCCAGTTTGTGTCACTGTGTCCATATTTTGTTACTAGGTCCATATTGTGTTCCTGTGTCCAGTTTGTGTTACTATGTCCAGTTTGTGTTACTGTGTCGAATTTGTGTCACTGTGTTCAGTTTGTGTTACTGTGTCCATATTGTGTTATTAAGTCCAGTTTGTGTTTCTGTGTATAGTTTGTGTTACTGTGTCCATATTGTGTTACTAGGTCCATATTGTGTTACTGTGTCCATATTGTGTTACTATGTCCAGTTCGTGTTACTGTGACCAGTTTGTGTTACTTTGTCCAGTTTGTGTTACTGTGTCCAGATTGTGTTACTGTGTCCAGTTTGTGTTACTGTGACCAGTTTATGCTACTGTTTCCAGTTTGTGTTACTGTGTACATATTGTGTTACTATGTTCAGATTGTGTTATTATGTTCAGATTGTGTTACTACGTTCAGTTTGTGCTACTGTATCCAGATTGTGTTACTGTATCCATATTGTGTTACTATGTCCAGTTTGTGTTTCAATGTCCAGTTTGTGTTAATATGTCCAGATTGTGTTACTGTGTCCAGTTTGTGTTACTATGTCCATATTGTGCTAATGTGTCCATATTGTGTTATTATGTTCAGATTGTGTTACTATGTTTAGTTTGTGTTAATGTGTCCAGTTTGTGTTACTATGTCCATATTGTGTTACTGTGTCAAGTTTGTGTTACTGTGTCCATATTGTGATACTGTGTCCATATTGTGTTACTATGTCCATATTGTGTTGCTGTGTCCAGTTTGTGTTACTGTGTCCATATTGTGTTACTGTGTCCAGTTTGTGTTACTGTGTTCAGTTTGTGTTACTTTATCCAGTTTGTGTTACTATGTCCAGTTTGTTTTATTGCATCCAGATTGTGTTCCTGTCTCCATATTGTGTTACTGTGTCCAGTTTGTGTTACTGTATCCAGATTGTGTTACTGTGTCCAGTTTGTGTTACTGTATCCAGATTGTGCTAATGTGTCCATATTGTGTTACTATGTTCAGTTTGTGTTACTTTGTTCAGTTTGTGTTACTATGTCTAGTTTTTGTTACTGCATCCAGATTTTGTTCATGTCTCCATATTGTGTTACTGTGTCCAGTTTGTGTTACTGTGTCCAGTTTGTGTTACAATGTCCAGTTTGTGTTAATATGTCCAGATTGTGTTACTGTGTCCATATTGTGTTACTATGTCTAGATTGTGTTACTATAATCAGATTGTGTTATTGTGTAGTTTGTGTTATTGTGTCCAGTTTGTTTTACTGTGTCCAGATTGTGTTTCTATGTTCAGTTTCTGTTCTTGTTTACATGTAGAAATGAGTCGCGACTTGAATAGTTGATTTCACGTCGTCATATATTAGACAGATAAGTAATTGATGTAGACAAAGATCGAATGTTGATATATATATTAATACCTCGATGCTATCAGTATTGGCCAAATGTCGACTACCGAGGCCGACACTGAAGATCTCGTGTTTTATATATCAAATAGTTGTACAAAGAATACAGTAGAAACAGGTATTTAGGAAAACATTGTATTAATCTGTCAGATAGTTGTACAAAGAATACAGTAGACACATGCATTTAGGAAAACATTGTATTAATCTGTCAGATAGTTGTACAAAGAATACAGTAGGAACAGGTATTTAGGAAAACGGTGTATTAATCTGGCAGATAGTTGTATAAAGAATACAGTAGACACATGCATTTAGGAAAACATTGTATTAATCTGGCAGATAGTTGTACAAAGAATACAGTAGAAACAGGTATTTAGGAAAACATTGTATTAATCTGGCAGATAGTTGTACAAAGAATACAGTAGAAACAGGTATTTAGGAAAACATTGTATTAATCTGGCAGATAGTTGTACAAAGAATACAGTAGAAACAGGTATTTAGGAAAACATTGTATTAATCTGGCAAATAGTTGTACAAAGAATACAGTAGAAACAGGTATTTAGGAAAACATTGTATTAATCTGGCAGATAGTTGTACAAAGAATACAGTAGAAACAGGTATTTAGGAAAACGTTGTATTAATCTGGCAGATAAATGTGTGCGTAATCGACATTTATTCTTTTGATGAAATAAATGGGGGACCGTAAAAAAAATAATAAACACCAAATAATTAAAAACAATTAGAGTTATCTGAAATAACGACATCATTTCGGTCAATTTCGGAAGTATTTTTTCAAAAGCTACAGACAATGTCACAGCCAAATGTATTATTTGTAACAATTTTCTTGAAACATGGGGTGGTATAACTTCAGACCTTGGCAGTAGGCCTACAACTTCAGGCCTTGGCAGTCATTTAAAAACTGTTAAAATAACTATATAATTAAAATAATTGCTGAATAAAGCAATCGCTCCACCCCGGGGGGGGGATGGAGGGTGGGGGCTCCCTACACTCGCGGGCCCTAACAAGCCCCTAGGTCGATTACCCACAAAACTCCTCCGTCTAGATGTAACAGATTGCATAGAAGATGCATCTGAATTTGCAGTTGATATATAAAAATTATTCGAACACTAAGATGGGACAAGAGTCACAAGACATCATTGTTCTGTTTGAAATGGCCTCAAATTACATTAGGTTGTTCAAAGTGGGAATGTGACATAAAGTAAAGTTGAGATGAAACATCAAGTAAAGTTGAGGTGTGACATAAAGTAAAGTTGAGATGTGACATAAAGTTAAGGTGTGACATAAAGTAAAGTTGAGATGTGACATAAAGTTAAGGTGTGACATAAAGTAAAGTTGAGGTGTGACAGAAAGTAAAGTTGAGATGTGACATAAAGTAAAGTTGAGGTGTGACATAAAGTAAAGTTGAGATGTGACATGAAGTAAAGTTGAGGTGTGACAGAAAGTAAAGTTGAGATGTGACATAAAGTAAAGTTGAGGTGTGACAGAAAGTAAAGTTGAGATGTGACATAAAGTAAAGTTGATGTGTGACAGAAAGTAAAGTTGAGATGTGACATAAAGTAAAGTTGAGGTGTGACATAAAGTAAAGTTGAGGTGTGACAGAAAGTAACGTTGACAAGGCACTGAATGGAGAAATGTACGCAAAAAAAAACAATCATGAAGAAAAAAACAACATGTGCTGGGCGTTCCACTTTACAAGCAACGGCATAATCTGAACGCAAGTCTGCATGAAGAGGCCAAATAAAAAAGTTATAAATTTTTATACTTCCTGACCTATGGTCTATAATTAATTAATCTACGGGTGCATGGCGCATGGAATGGCTCATTGAGCTATATAGTTAAGCTCAGTGCCTCAATCTATTAAACTGTTAATTCTGTTTTGAGATTTAAAAGTAAAAGATGTAATTGGTTAAAGCCCATTAGTTCCTTTATGCAAATTGTTTAGCTTAGAATTTTTTAAAAGAAGGCATTGTATAAAAGAATCTCAGTGAAAAAAATGTTTTTCATCATGTAAACATAATATTAATAATTTGACTAGCATGAGAAATGCGAAACAAAATGAAAATATTAACTTCCTGTTTAGAAGACCCAATATTAGTCAACAAATATTTTTTGTTGATAAATATTGTGGAATATAATACAAGATATCGGGGTCGGTATATTGTGATATTACCCAAGATACCTATATAGTATATCGCGTCGGTACGAAATAATATAAAATTATTTGGTCATTTTTATCCACCTTCTATACAAATTATACATTTCATTTTAATAGATTAAACATACTTTAAAGTTTAAAGTCTTAATCGTCGACATGTAAGAGACCAAGAAGTTATAAGATAGTGAGTTTAAAGTAAGATAGTACTCAGACACATCATCATCTTGCCAATCTTGGTTTTGACACAAGATAAGTCTCACATGACTGTTGTTTTGAAGTGGTGTCAACACAGTCATTGTTATTTAGCTTTTCTTGTAAGATGTGTCTATGACATATGATATACCTTCTAATGACTGTGGTAAGTGAACATTTTTTCTCTCACATAAGTAATGACTGCGTCACACACTGAAGGTGTTTATAAATTAACAAATATATTTAATATATTTATGTTCATCTTCTTTTAAATTTTAGAAAACTACTATTTTAACGCTTTATTATTCTTTTAATTCACTCAATTACATCGTCATAGTTAGACCCATTTTAAACATATTAAACTGGAAATGTTAAAAAATTATTTATTTTATAAATTTATAATGAAAGTGGCCTCTTAAATGTATTTTATATGTTGGTGAGAAACAAATTCAATTGCTAAGTTTCAATTCCATGTATCAGCTATAATATTTTTTGTGGCATTTAAAATAAAGTGATATATTATCATTTTATGGATTCCTGTGTTTCAGCTAAATTTAAGATATTAAGTGAAAATAAATTTGAAATTTTAAAAGGTGATGCTGAAATCTTTTGCAGATTTTTTTATACAACTTGGGTGCTACATGTGCATTAAATACTAAAGCAGGATTCCAGTGCAGATAAACTGCCATTATTTGTACTCACTTTGAAAATTCTGAAGAAAAATTGTTGTCTAATAAAATATAAACATGCTCTACAAGTAATGGCAGTAATGAAAATATATAAATAATAATACATATTAAACTTTGTACTAAGAAAAAAAAATATTGACCTTTTTTTTTAAAAATAAAAATATTTTGAAGTCTCTCTACCTATATGAGCCTAATGAGCTATCAATTTATTATTACCTTATTACCTTAAGCCAAACAAATGTAAAGAAATAATGTCCCACATTGTATCAGTTCTGTACTAATAATTTAGTTTGGCATATGCTAGCTATGTGGTATGTCATGGAGCAAGCTCAAGAAAAATACAAATTGTCAGACAGACTTATAAGGGCAATTAGTAACAGAGAATTGAGTGAAAAGGAAGATGATATTGAAGTCATCATTGAATCAGGTTGAGTTGCATTTTTTTTTTATGTTTTTTTTTTTTATTTTTGGCATCAGTGTGTATTTAAATAGGCAGTAAATTCATATTTATATCATAATAATACATTCGTTTTTTGATAGTTACTTTTAAATGCCTTTTTTTGATGCCATAATGTGTTTGTAGGTGCAGATGTGAACAGACGCCATGGGACATTACTACCTCTTCATTGTGCATGTATGAGTTTTGAGTCAGAGGTTGTCAGGCTACTTCTGTTAAAGGGAGCTAGGGTTTGTTCTTACATTTGCTGCTTACTTCTAGCCTGCTCACTATTCATCAAATATTTCTAGTCTCTCAATCTTATCATTAAAAAAAAAAGAAGTATAAAATATATAAGAATAAGTAGACTAGAGAGTAGAGAAAGATTATCATATCAAAGTAAAGTAGACTAGAGAGTAGAGAAAGATTATCATATCAAAGTAAAGTAGACTAGAGAGTAGAGAAAGATTATCATATCAAAGTAAAGTAGACTAGAGAGTAGAGAAAGATTATCATATCAAAGTAAAGTAGACTAGAGAGTAGAGAAAGATTATCATATCAAAGTAAAGTAGACTAGAGAGTAGAGAAAGATTATCATATCAAAGTAAAGTAGACTAGAGAGTAGAGAAAGATTATCATATCAAAGTAAAGTAGACTAGAGAGTGGAGAAAGATTATCATATCAAAGTAAAGTAGACTAGAGAGTGGAGAAAGATTATCATATCAAAGTAAAGTAGACTAGAGAGTTGAGAAAGATTACACAGCTCAACAAAAAAAAAATTTTTTCAAATTGTCAAGAATATTTGAATGAATTTATAGCAATTCATGGGTGCTGATTTCAAAACTGCCACTGCTTTTGCTGAATTGGTTCTAGTTTCTGAGATATTGGACAATCTTGAAAATATGATTGTACCCTTTGTGTAAAACAAATGCAATACGTTTGGTGTCTGTTGTTTTATTTAACTATACCAAGTTATAACTTGGTTTATTTTTTTCTCTTTTATAGCTGCTTTCTAAAGACATCATGAGTTCATCATGAAGATGCTGCAAAAATAATCCGAATGTATTCTGTTACACCTGTGGATTGAAAAGCAAAGAAGAAATATAACTGACTTTGTGTAGCAGGCATATTTGGCTTATTTCGGTGTGAAGCTGAAAGTCTTGGGTTCCCCATAAGGTCTGCAAAAACTGCATGGAGAGCCTACGGCAGTGGACAAATAGTGAGAAGAAAAGTCTAAGTTTCGGTGTACAAATGATATGGCGAGAGCCGAAGAACCATTTTGGTGATTGTTATTTTTGTATTGTGAATGTTAAAGGCTTCAATCGCCACAAGAAATCTAAGTGGGGTTATCCTGATCTTGAATCTGCAATGAGACCAATTCCACATAGCAGTGAAGTTACCAGTGTTTACTGGATTATTAGAGCTTTCACCATCAGACTCCGACGAGGGGCAAGATCTGGAGTTTTTGGGAGGTGAAAACAGTGGAAGCGATTTTGAAGGAAGTTCTTCAACACCTCAACCATTCAGCCAAGAAGAACTCAATAACCTAATGCGAGACCTAAATCTGTCCAAGCAAGCATCTGAGCTTTTAGTGTCCAGGCTCAATGAAAGAAATTTTCTCAAACCAGAAGTTAAAATAACATTTTATTGGAAAAGAGAAGATTTTCTCCTTCAATATTTAAGTTTACTGTAATGACATCCCTGGACTTCCGCTCCAAAAGGGACTACAAGACTAAAAGACTGGCGTCTTTTTATAGACAGTTCCCTCACAAGCTTGAAATGTGTTCTGTTACATAATGGTAACCGATATGCATCTCTTCCCATTGCTCACTCAACAACACTTAAAGAAGAGTATGAGAATATCAAAACAGTATTGCAGAAAGTCCGTTATTATGAGCATCAGTGGTCAATTTGTGTTGATCTAAAAATGGTAAACGTCTTGCTTGGGCAGCAGTCAGGATACACAAAATACCCATGCTTCATGTGCCTTTGGGATAGCAGGGCAAAGCAAGATCATTGGACAAGAGTAACATGGCCTGCAAGGGAAACCATGACTGTAGACAAAAATAAGATCATTCTCCCACCGCTTTATATCAAATTAGGTTCAATGAAACAATTTGTTACGGCTTTGGACAAATCTGGCAAATGCTTCAAGTATATTTGCAGATCATTCCCCGGATTGAGCATGGAGAAGCTGAAAGCTGGGATTTTTGACAGTCCTCAGATTCTGAAACTCATCAACGATCGACATTATACTAATTTCATGGATCATTTTGAAGCTTCTTCATGGAACAGTTTTGTTTCAGTTGTCATGAACTTCTTAGGTAATAACAGAGCATAGAATTACGAAGAACTGGTGCAAGATATGCTCGCTAACTTCAGAAACATTGGAGCAAATATGAGCATCAAGGTACATTACCTGCACAGTCATTTAGACAAATTTCCAAGTAACCTTGGGGACTTCAGTGAGGAACAAGGCGAGAGGTTCCATCAGGATATGATGGTGATGGAGGAGAGATATCAAGGAAGATGGGACATACATATGATGGCTGACTACTGTTGAAGCCTCCAGCGCAATTGCACCAACGACACATACAAAAGGAAGTCGAGCAAATAGCGATTTGCTAATGCATTACTATAGGCAATTAACATATTAATTAATTAATCAATTAGACATAATTAGTTTTTCAAATGAAAATGTTTTCTTCTGTAACACTATTACACATATTTTTGAACAAATTTCTGCATGACTATTAACAGTTTCACTACTTTTTGTTAGTATACTATTATACTTCATGCAATTCTATACAAATTCCAAACACGGTGCATACATTATTTAAATAATTTTAATTATCTCGTAAAATAGAGCCAATCTAGCAAAAGCATGGTTGACTTTGTATAAAATGATTCAAATATCACTGGCAACGAAATCACTGTTTACCAGTGTTATCATATCAAAGTAAAGTAGACTAGAGAGTAGAGAAAGATTATCACATCAAAGTAAAGTAGACTAGAGAGTAGAGAAAGATTATCATATCAAAGTAAAGTAGATTAGAGAGTAGAGAAAGATTATCATATCAAAGTAAAGACTTATAAAAATTACTATCTTAAAGAATAAATTATTTAAGAATGACTCTTATCTATGAAGCGTATTAAAGTATAAAATATATAAGAAAGACTATAATTTGAAAATAAGAAATAGTAATAAATGTATAATTCATTAAATTTCTAAAAAATTAAAGGGTGATACATTAGTTCTTAGTAAGTGTGATATTTATTCTTTTTATAGTTAATTTATGTAAATAAAATTATAAGAAAAAAAATTAAGCAGGAGAAATTCAAATGACAACTGGAGTCTAAAATTATTTTGTGCACAATTTATTTCTTTAGTTGCGAACTATCTGGAATCAATTTTCAATATTCTTGTGAAAGTTCAATTAATTGTATCTATCTAAAAAAGTTAGAATGATTTTACTTCATAGCTTTAGAAATAAAGTTCCAACTAACCATTATTATTTGTATACATGACATCAATAAATTATATTTAAAATAATTGTATTACTGACATCAATAAATTATATATGAAATAATTTTATTTATCTTTTGATTTTTCTTACATGTACATGTATTTGAAGATAAATGAGGTGGATGGCTATAAAAGAACAGCTCTACATTACGCAGCGGAAAGAGATGAAACAGTAGTTCATATATTGCTAGAGGTTTGTTAGATTTTTTATTATGGAGGAAATAAATCTAGTCTTTATATACATACCATATTTCCCAACATCTAAGACACTGCCATGTATTAAGACACAGTTTGATTTTGGGACCCAACAATAAGGGTTGGGAAGAATATCCTTTGGACTGATAATTGTTTATTTGATTGGTGGATACATTATAATGTAAAGTAATTACATAAAGTTATTGAAACCAAGTTATACATCATAAAACTTATCATTGTCAAAACTCCAGTCATTGGATTATTATCGTCTTTACCTGGTGAATAATCACATTTTCTTCTCATATATCGCTCCGTCAGTTTAGTCTGTGGAAGTTGAGATGCCACCAATGCATAAAAAACTCCTATTTTTTAGGCCATACATTTTATAGAAAAAAGTGGTCTTAATCATGGTGGAATACAGTATAGGATAGGCCTATATTTATACATATACAGTCATACCTTTACATTCAAAGTGAATAGTCAAGAGAATTCCAAAATGTTTAAGCTCAGATTCATTTTTTTCTCTACATGTTTAAAATGTGTTAATTGATTTTTTGAAATAAGAACCCTGCAAATAAAACAAAATGTTGAAAATTTTAATGCTAAACACATTAAGTTGCTATTATATTAAAAAAAAAAAACACAAACAGGAAGTAAAGTTTGAATTTGTCATTGCAAGAATTGGCCAAAAACCCACAAGATGTTTTCACAACAGCTTCTGACAAGGACAAAGCTTATATGTGGTCCAAGTATAGGAAGAGTTCTTGAAAAAACACACAATTAATGCACTGAATGATCAATTCTAAAACAAAATTTGCTAAAAAAAATTTTGTTCAGGTTGGGGCTTTTTGGATTTGGAGGTATGACTGTATGTATATTGTCTTAAAGTCTGTAGAGTAAAATGACCTTTACAACCCAGTCACACATACTAATTTAAAATTGTGTTCATCAGAATGGAGCAGAAATCAATAAAGGTGATGGCAACCAAGACACTCCCCTCCACTGGGCAGCATACAAAAACAATGTCGGCTGCGTGAAGCTGCTGCTACAGAGAGGTGCCAATGTCAATGCCATAGACTACAACCAAGACACTCCAGTTATCTGGGCAGCTAAAAAAGGTTGGGATAAAAGATCTTGTATAAACAAATGAGTCCAATATTGTAAATGTTCCTTTAGCATCTTTATCTTTGCCCCTCTTGGCTAGTTATATTTAAATTAACAATGAAACTATTACAGTGAAATGTCGCTTTAACGAAATTGACGAGGATTCAAAATTCGTTCGTAATACTGAAAATTTGTTACACTGAAATCGGGGGGGGGGGGTGTCGTCGCCGACATTTTCTGTTCGCAATATGTGGGTATAGTTCATTTGGGTATCAATGCAAATATATTATGTCATTTTACTACTTTTTCCAAAGATATTTAGCTAAAAATATGTTAAATATTCTCTCCGTTTATTTCTCATTAGTTAAGCTAGTAATTTAGCTTTCAGCATCGTTACCGCTAACGGTCATTGAACTAAGGGACGTAATTCATTTATTTTTATAACAGTTATTCAACATGGCTTACTTTACTTAATTTATAAGAAACCCACTACGGCTATCTTACTCATATTGTCTGATTTATTAAATGAAATAATTTTAAAAATATATTTATATATTTATTTACTTTTGTAACTGGATTAAATTTTATTATAATTAAAAAAAAGTATAGTTCAATGTCACAAAAAGGTCAAATAAATAACTCATTTATTCTTCCATTCCTGTATTATTAATTAAATACAGGTACCGGTAGTTAATTAACATCTTGGCAAAATGCAGTCTTCTGTCCATTAAGTCCCTATCACAAAATTTTTTTCTAAAAAAAAATTGCGACCCTCTATCAAGCCCCTACCGAAAACAATAAGATTATTTTTTACTAAAACTATCAAGTTTCTTTCTACACATACCAAAACCATTATGTCTTTCTCATACCTCCCAATAAGCTATACTTTTAATTGTATGGCTGAAAGAAGCCATTAGCGCATTTCTCCAACACAGACGTAGCACTGGTTTATTGATTTTTTTTTAATCCTGTGAATGTGTAAAGTTCCCTACATTCATGTGTTTGTCCCAGGACGTCTTAGGCTCTCTTCCTCCTCCCCTTCCCGACCTTGCTAAAACTCTCATCCTTTCCCCCCCCCCCCCAGTTCGTTGTTACGTAATTGTGCCCGCCGCTCGGCTGTCTCGTGACGTCTTAACTCTCTTTCTCTCCCCTTACCGACCTTGCTAAAACTCTCATCCTCTCATACCCCCGCCCCCCCCCCCGTTTGTTGTTACATAATCGTGACACCGCCTCTCACTACCCCCCCCCCTCGCCGTCCCAAGACGATACTTGTCTCAGCACTGCACTTGGTGGAATTTATGTTTACTATCCTCATCAGTAGAGGTTAAAGGTTACCATAACATCTTTCTCCTCTCACACTCCGCCCTCCCATTATTTAGTAAATGTGAATGTCGTTTGAGTTCAAGTTGACTTGAGTTTTAGAAATTTGCCGAATTAAATTTTTTTTTTGGTAAGGGAATAAAATTAAATATCTGCAAAACGGCTATTTTTTTCGCAATACTGAAAACACGAAATTCGTTACAACGACACTTTTTAACAGATGTTATATAAGCGAAGGGGAAGGAGCAAAAAAAATTCGCTGTACTGAATAATTCGTAACACTGACGTTCGTTATAACGACACTTCACTGTATTTCCCTAATATATAAAAACAACAAACAAAATAACAACTTGCTTTCAATTCACAATCTGTTGTATTTAGAAATAGTTTGATGTTGTACACAAAACATTGGAAAGAAAAATTCTTCAATTTTTGTTCTTACATAAGGTAATCTTGATGTTATCAAAGTATTGCTTGATTACAATGCTGATGTTGACATTCGTAATAAAAATGGGAATACTGCATTACAAAGATCAGCTGCTAATCAGGTGTTTTTAATTTTTCTATTTTTAAGTCAAGTTCACTTTAGGGCCATGAGGGCTGTAGCTACATACTGATATTTTCAGTTCTTTTTATTAAAAGCATATTCAAAAAATAATGTAATAATTATCTTACACACACGATTGTAATACAGGTGGCCGGACTTGAACATTTATTTTTTTTATATTTGAACATATCTTTCCATTTTGTAATATCAGGCTGCAGGTCTAAATAATGAACAAGATGATGCAACTCTTGAACTACTCATTAAAGCTTCTGGTCGCTTTGATCTGCTCAATGATAAAGGTCAACCGGTTCAAATTATAGCAAGTGACAATCGCCTGAGTGAAGTCCTTCGACCATTCTGTCAGATGGCCAGACCTTTGCTGGAACTTTGTCGGAGACAGATAAGAAAGTCTATGGGTCCAACATTTTTACCCAATGTGATACCGATGCTTCCAATCCTCTCTAGACTGCATGAATTTCTTCTGCTAAGAGACAGCAAGGATATATTATGTGGTCTTGATTTTATTAGCTAGAAGGTTGTTTCTTTTAATTACTATTTCAAGATATAAAAAAAAATGATTAACTTCAAACTAGATAATTCTTCATGAAACTGTCTTATGTAAGGCATAAACCATCTGATTTATAAACCATTTATAGGACAACATAATTTTTCTTAGTGTAAAATTGCCTCAAGATGACATGATTGGCTGGTTTTAATTGCATTAAGTTACTGGTTGCTTATGGGACTAATATTATAATTATATTATACACTATTGCTGTGATGTGAATATATTATTAACATTCACAATGTACATAATTTAATGTGTTGATACTCATTTGTTAGTTGTATTGAAATATCAAAATTTTTCCATCAAGTGCATGAGATTTAAATGTAAAGAAACAGATATGTTGGTTATTAATTCTATGAGTCATCTGTGACATATACAATGTATTCAACTGTAGTGATTATTGAAACTTAAGTAGATCAGTTTTCACTTCATTTTTTTACAAATTCTGATTTTGCTATTGTAATTTTGCACTAGTAAGTCAGAATGAAGTTGTTTTTATCCTGAAATACACATTTTTTTTAAAGATTTTGTCCAAACTGCAGCTAGCTAAATGTAAGCCCTTTTACCTGAGTTGTCTACCATGTTAATGGTGTTCCTTGTAAAAAAGCATAACACTGGACACAATTGCTGTTAATTAAGCTGGTAGTTTTGAAATAAGCACATCTGTTGAGTATTCTGCCTTAAGCTGTGGCTGAGGTTTCATTGTAGTTTACTTATTAGTGATGATTTTTAAATGAAATGCATTTAGTTATTTGGTATTTTATGTAAAATATGTGATTTTATTGAATTGCTGTTTCTATTAGATATATTCCTAGAGAAAAGTATCAATCATGTCATGGCTACTTAGAAGTGACTAAGTTTGTGAACAGTTGTACTTCAAACATTTTAAACAAATAACTAAATTCAAAATTTCTTAGCATCACCTAGAAATCTAAGAATTGCAACTAAATGTACATGTATTTCCATTGAAATGTCATTCATAGCAGTAATCTTAAAATGGCAAACATTTTTGCATTTTTTTATATTTTACAATGTATTAAGGAAATCTTTAAATAGGTTGCTAAATAGTCAGAAATGTGTTGTTGTTTATTTTTTACTTTTTAACCACAGTTATTTTCAATGTATTTGCGCTGCAAATGTTAATAAGAAACCTTAAAGGTTGGACAGTAATTTAAAAAAAAATACATTTTGTTCATGTTAATTATGTATTTAAAAAGTATATTTACAAAAAATTGTTACTACTGTGTGGCGTAACCTGTGTTTCTATTCCAAATTTTAATAGTAATGTATACATTCATCTCTAACTTATTAAAGTTTCTGGTTTCCTTGATCATACAAATGCATGTACCAGGACCATGAATGTGGTAGTTTTTAATTACATTAGTTTGTCTGATTTACATTTTTTATATCTGTTATGTTCATTTCAAACACACACATAAGCAATAAAAAAAATCATGATACCGAGTACTTAGCAGGTGTTTCTTTATTCAAGTGAAACAAATATTAACCAGTAACCTTTTTATCTTTAGCAGCGAAAAAAAATACTTTAACTTGTTTACATCTTTAAAGTGATTCAATATAAAGTTATTGAATTGAAATATTAAAAAAGTAACAAGGGAAAATTACTATTTGTCTTAAAACTACCTTAAAGGCCATTCACACATTCCATCCCCTACAATTAAAATCATGCACCTGTACAAATATTTAGAAACCAAACTTGGGAGTTAGGGAAATCAGGTCTTTTTTCTTTTATTAATCTTAACTGTTCTGCCTCCCGTCCCCAATGCATTAACCCTATAAGCATGTACAATTTTCTCACAGAGAAGTGGATTCACAACAGTCACCTAATGTAAAATCATACATCACAGGATGAAAAAAAGGGTAATTCATTATTTCTGCCTCATAACATTATAAATGTATACAGTTCGTTGCAGGTAATTTTTGAATTAACTGCATCAGGTCACAAAGAGTTTTATTTTTCTATTGTACTTAAAAGAAAGTTCCATGGAAACCTGAACAATATATCAACTGAACATTGTCAACTTTAACTGCACTTTCAAAACTGTATCCAGAGACTATCACTTGTGGAAATAAAGTCCAATGAACATTTTAACAGCTTATCAGAAATATTTTGCTGTAATAACAAGAAATTTAAATAAGATCAGCAGTCCAAACTCATTAAATTCATTATTTCTAGTCCATTAGTTGGCAATTATACAAATAAGTGATTAATGCTATTACAAAATCTAAAT
Source organism: Bulinus truncatus (assembly GCA_021962125.1). Taxonomy (NCBI): domain Eukaryota; kingdom Metazoa; phylum Mollusca; class Gastropoda; family Planorbidae; genus Bulinus; species Bulinus truncatus. Next base: position 618,102 of record JAGDYQ010000110.1, on the reverse strand, counting down.
CTTTTAAAGATAAGAGGGGAACTTGAAGAATAACTTATTATTCAAACCATTACATGTAAATATGTATTAAAATGAATGTGAACTTGTTTTGACTGATCAAAAAAATAAAAATAGAAAAAGTTAAGAAGGAAATTTGGATAATTCAAAATTTTATCTGGATGATTTCTGAACATTTTTTGTTGTTTACACATTTAAATACATTTTTAATTTTCTGGTACATGTATTTAAAACCAATAGCTATCTGCCTCAACTATGACTTTAAGGATGACTAGTTATATTTTTTTTTAACTCATCACAAAAATTTGCTTGTGATTTGAATCCTACCACAAATTAAAACCAAACAAATTTTGTTACATGACCAAAAAGATAGTGAGAGATAAACAAACTAAAAAGACAAGAACCAAACTGTTGATCCTGGATCACAATTCATTGGATGAATCATTTAAATCTAAAGTTTCTAAATCATCCTCTATCAAATCTATATCTTCTCCAGCAAATAACTCTTCATCAATATCAAGATTCCCATTCACTGTGGCACTAACAGCGGCAGATATAGCAGCATCAGTTTCATCTTCTTGAAGCCTTGAGCTGCTGTCTGATGAGAGAGCTGCAGCTTCATCGAGTTTATTTGCTTCCTCTGATGTAAAAATTGCAACAATGAATTAAATTCTGAATGAAGAGATAGTCATTACCCCATGTCCAAATTAATTAGGGGCCCAATGTATTTATTTTATTGAAAACCATTCATTGTTTTTGTTTTAAGATATTAATATCCATAAAAACCAATTAAACACACATGCTTCAAATAAATGCAATATCTATTAAAAATCCATAGAGTATGCTAACACTTTTTTACTGCTTAAACTAATATTAACACAAAATTATAATGATAATTACTATTAAAATAGTTTCTACGCATTGGTTTTAATGTTTCGCAACACATTACAAATCAACACTAAATGACTAAGTTAGTAGCTGACCTGCATTTCTTGAATTCTTTATCATATCTTGAAGATGTTGTAGTCTGTCAGCCGCTGCCTGAGTTCCAGTGTTGTCAGCTTCCAAGGCTATCCAGTGGCCTTCATTTATGTCCACTATTTTTGTGTCAAGATCCTATAAAAAAATCATTGAATTCTACTTCATAAATAGATGTGGCAATAAATCTAGCAAAACTTAATTACTTGTCTAAATCAATCATGTTATGAAATTTTAGTTGTAATGTTCATACATCTTCATCATTCTCTCTTTCTATTTCTCCCTCCTGAGCTTCATCATCATCTGCCAGCATAAGATCAGGGTTAAACTCAAACATCTGACGTCCACTGATCTAAAATAAAAAAAAATGAAATGATTCTTGACATTAATCTTAAAAAGATTATCATTTAGAAATGGCAAATATTGTTTGAGCATTCAAAAGCTCATTTTAGTTCTACATTATTATGTAAATGTTGCAATGCTTTAAGGCTTATAATTAACTGTTTTTTAAATGTATTAATACATTTACTGCTAAGAATCATATTTCATGCAACTTTCTAATTAAAAAAAAAAACCAACTGGTAGGAAATGTGAAGAACATTCATTTTGGATTTCCTACACTACGTACTTTTTTTTTAAACCTTCAGCTCTGTAAGCCTTTAAAACATTATAATTAAACTGGCTTTACATAAAAAAAAAATAGAAATATCTAAAGCAAATTAAATGCAATAACTTACTCCAACGGTACGACCCGCCTTATAATCAGCTTTCTTTTTTTCTTGATCTGCTAAAAGTTTATCTATCTTTTCTTGTTTCTGGGAAAATAAAAGTCATAATTTCAATTTCACAGTTAAAATAATTTCAATATGGCACATTTGTTTAACCCATACAACCAATTTAGTTAATTAAATACATAAAAACTAAATTATCTTTCAAATAATGCAAAATTTATCCAATACTTGAAAGACTAATCTAGAAAAATAGGAATCATGTTAAAAACATAATAATAAAAAATATTAATAATAAATAACTCTTTTCTGAATTAAAAAAAAAATTACTGTAGTAAAATTCTTTATCTAGCTAGGAGATTTCAAGGATGTTTAGACAATGAACAGAGGATCTAAAAAGGGGAAAACAGAAATATTATTTTACTTGGCAAAAACATCTGTTCACAGGTTCAATGTTAATTAGTCCAAAAGACCTCAGCTTAAAATGGGTACCGGAATACAGTTGGGGAAAAGGGGGCTGGGCATCAAGCTAGCCACATAATAGCTTAAACACTTAACTACCCACTATTTTTGTAGAAAAAAAATTCCATTAAAAATGTAAAAAAAAACTGTTTCTGTGTGTTTATAAACTTAAAAAAAGTTAATTTCTTCTACTGAAAGCTAGACAGAAAGAGCAATTGTAAACAGATTTTTCTTAAAATTGGAAAATGAAATTCATTAGCTTTTCTTATTTATAACATCTGGTTTATTAGTATTTACTGATTGACCTCAATATCTAGTAGGAATGGGTGGTTTGGTGAGGAAGTTATCATATGGTTACTGTGGTAGTGGGATACCTAGTAGAATTAGGTGGTTTGGTGAGTTCCTGTGGTAATGGGGAGTTAATGGTTTCTATGTCACAACAGAAACAAATGAATTCTACACTTCATGAGCAATGACAGTCTTCATGAAAAACTACATTTACTATGAGAATACATGTACAACTATTCTAATAGATAAATGAACTAGCTTGATTTTTTTAATGCCAGATGTTTTTGAATATTTAGCAGCAATAGAAACACAAATAAAACCCAACATATTATGACAAGGATATCAATTGAACATTACTTTTATTTGTAACAAAATGGAAAAGAATGTTTGACATATTTTACTTTCAATAAAATATGGTGTTGTGAGCAGCTACTCAAGATTTATCTACAAAGATCAACATTTGAGACCATTTGGGAGAAAATGCTTTCGGCAGTAAGCTAAGTTAAAGCTATAATTTGAAGTCAGAAAGCCAACATATACAGCTTACTTGGGAAAAAAAAAAACTAACCTAGAGAATATAAATGTCCTGCACTAAATCTGAATTATTTATCAATATAATTAATTAGGTTTTAACTCTAACTATTTAAAAATAGTTCAAGAAATTACCTTTCTTTCTTTCCATTTTAAAAATGATTCTAAAGTAACTTTGGTTACATTCAGGCCCAATGCAGCACGCTTGTATGTATAAAAATTTAAAGTTAATTATAAAGCTGAATCAAGTAAAAAAAAATTCTTTATTATGGTGAATATTTACATTTATTATTAAATATGAAAGAATTATCTAAAGTAAAAAGAAAATAAAAAGTGGACAACATACCTCAGTTTCTACCAGCTCTTCTATTGTTATCTGTTCTTCCTTGTCGTCTTTTTTTTGGTCCTTTTTTAATACAAATCCTGAAAAAACAGACATGGATCAGCTCTTAGTTTAAAAAAAAAATTAACATCACCTCAGTGCCAACACAAAAAGTTTAATAATAAAAACATGTAATGACAATCACCTGGAGGGAGACAATGTCTATAGATACATTTAGCTCCATTGGGGCACTCCCAGAACCAGCCATATTTACTACTTTCCACAGCATCCAGGAAAAATTTACAGATCTATTGAAAAAAAAAGGATCAAGAATGTATGTAATCATGGTCAAATAGAATCTCTTAAAACATTAACAAAACATAAACAAACTGCATACAAATTAAATGAAATAAAATAAACGTACTATTGCAGTTTTTAGTTTGGCTTTATCACTTTCACCATGCTTTTTATTGATGACTTCTTCAAGTGTTGCTTCATCCCAATTCTCCATAGTTTCTGGAAAGAGCAACAAAATATCAGGTAAAAAAATCAGATTTTCTACTGTAGATAAATACACGAATTAAAAATATACATAATACCCAAATACCTTTTTTATCTTCATAAATATTTCTTTTTTCTCCTTTCCTCTCAATGGTCAAATCATGTGAAAATTTACATTTATCTCCTTTAGTACATTGTCCTTGCTTATAAAAAGCACATAACACAGATTTTGGATCCACTCCTTTAAAAAAAGTACAAAACCTAAAGGATTAATCAGCAGAAATTTTTTTCTGTAAAGCAAATATTACAACAGTGTCTATTTAATACTGCTGCTACCTTTAGAGACAGTCTGAGTAACTGGTTTGAACAATGCATTGATCTCCTCTTGCAACTTTTTTTTCTCATCTTTCTTTGCAATTTTATCTGCCTGCTGTTGACCATCTAACTGCAACCACAACAAAAAAAAACATGTTGATATTCAAATTCTATTTCATTTAAAATTTAAAGAACTATAATTATCTGATGTTCTATTTTTCATTGACAATTAAAAAAACAACATATGCTCCAGCTTTGAAAATACTTTCCTCACATGGTGCTTTTTTTATGACGTTCTTTAATTTTAATTTTCTCAATGTTTCAACTGACTCTGATGTAGAGATAACTTTTAAGATACTTTTACTATTGTTTACAATTTGAAGTTTTAAGTCTTATACTTACACGGCTGGCTTTTTGATTGCCATGTACAACCTGCTGTGTTACATTTTTAATAAATTTCTGTTGTTTGGCACCCTTCTTGTTCTTTAATCCAAATGTTTTGTCCTGAAATAAAAGGAAAAATTCTTACTAACCTGTCCATTTAAGGAGCTAATAAAGCAGCTTTGTCAACCACATTTATAAATATTCAGCAGGATAAAAAAGACAAACACACTCCAAACACTGTCTTACAGAAATGTGATTGCACTGAGAGTCAAGAAAATATTATGAAGAGGCTATCTACAGTGAATGCCTTCAAGAAAAACCATTTACTCAAGAGCAATAATTGAAATAGCTGGTGAAAAAGGATGTTATTATAAAAAATAACTGTTGTATATTTGGATAAGAAAAATATGACATAACATAGTTCTATCTTTAAGTAACATGATTTCCCCAACATCTTGTGTGGTAATTCTAAAAATCAACTCATCATAAAAGTTTAAAAGAGTTGATCAAACTATGTATAAGATTTAAAAAATTGTATTACATGTATTGGTAAATAATTTATAAATTACTTTTATGTTGTATAGGTTTATTGATCTTTACTCTGTTTCTCATAACAAACTCTTGCACACAATACTGATTCATCATTCCTGATACCTATCAAGAATATATACAAATATTTGAAAACATCAGGTTTGAGAGGGGCCAAAACCCTTCCCATCCCTAATATCTAATTGACTGAAATCAGTGTACAATGTGTAAAAGCAAATAGTTTATTGAGCCATCTTTCTTGCACCCTTACCACTTCAAAAATCTTTAAATTCTAAATAGTAACAGTGAGCAATAAATAAAGAGAAAAAAAATGATAAAATTATTCATTTCTAAATCTTAGCTACAATATACACAAATTAATTTACAGTAGAAACTCATCTATTGACATGAGATATCAACTCTTTGATACACATACATATAGACTGGAGATCGACAAATCCACTGACACATCTACTGACAGAATATGCAGGCAGACTTATTAACAAAAACACACATCTATTAGCAGGCGATACAAACAGATTAACTGACCCAAACATTTTCAAACAGGAGATTAAGAAAGACTCACTGACCCAAACATATATGAAGAGATTAAAAGCACAAACATGTTTATAACAGGAGAAACTCACTGACACGTCTATTGACAAGAAATAAAGTCTATATTTAAGTGGAGAGCCTACTCGGGTCAAAAACTTGTACCTTCTTATATTAGGTATCACAATGTTATAAAAGGCAAATAGACCTTACTACTTTTTAATCTAAATCTTAATTTTTTAGATAATCACAGTACCAAAACAATAATAATTATTATTTACTAATCATAAAAAGTCTAATAAATAAATTCAATCAGACGTGTGTTTTATTTTAATCTTTGTAATTGCCTGTTAGTCTTAGACCCTGGTAGTGTTGGTCATTGTTAGACTACAACTTAGACCCTGGTAGTGTTGGTCATTGTTAGACTATAACTTAGACCCTGGTGGTGTTGGTCATTGTTAGACTACAACTTAGACCCTGGTAGTGTTGGTCATTGTTAGACTACAACTTAGACCCTGGTAGTGTTGGTCATTGTTAGACTACAACTTAGACCCTGGTGGTGTTGGTCATTGTTAGACTACAACTTAGACCCTGGTGGTGTTGGTCATTGTTAGACTACAACTTAGACTTCTTGAATACTTACCTTGGGTTAATTTATTTACTTAAAGATTACAAAACATAAAACCGTGTCAGTATTCAATGTGGTATTTTAAAATTCTAACTTTAAAACAAAAACTTCAAATAATATTAGACCATGAATGGCATGATATGATAAAATAATAATGGTAGCATAACTCATGAATCATCATAACTGACATGCCACATGAGCATATTGCTATATGGTAAGTTTAAAATGCTAAAGAACATATTGTACTCTTGGTCAAGTGGTTGGGAAAAAACTTATAAGCATAAAAAAAAAAGATTAAATAAACCAAGCTAAACAAACAAGTATATCAATATTAAAAAATTTAATACAGATTGTTAAATATTTTGTGACTGGTGTTGTCAACTCAATAGGAGTATTGAACGACTGAAATGTCATTGTTCAGAACTCTTCTTGAACAACTAAAATCATTGGGCGAAAACTTTCGTTAATAGCTATAAAACTGAATAAATGTAATTATTGTGTTTAAAATGTTTTTAATAAGTAGGTATATTAAACTACTGTAATTATTGTGTTTAAAATGTTTTTAATCATTAAACAGTATAAATATTGAATGACTGAAAAATGTTGTTAATAAATTATAACCATTGAATTACCAACTAATGTAAAAAGTAACACTAACTCAACTAACTGAATCTATTGTTTAAAATGCTGTTACTGTTTTTGTTAATACATCACTTATAATAAATGACTAAAAATATATTTAAAATGATGTAAAAAGTTAATAAAGATATTTATTAAATAACTAGCTTTTAATAAATCATTGAAAATAAATTCTCAGTATACTTTTCTGTAAGCTTTACCGTTGCTAGAAAAATAAATTATTTGTTAAATTATCTACTTATTTAACAATGCTAATCAGTCTGTGATATAATAAACAACAAAATTCACATTAATTTAATGCAACTAATAATTAAGGTGAAATTAAATCATTTCAAAACAAATACATAGCAAGTGTGTTGCCAACAAATGTAAAGAATGTCACGATTAGACATAGCTGTCCACATCTGTTACTTTATTAATATATTACTTTACTGATAGACTATTATAAGCTTTAGACTTGGTAAAGCAAGGAATAAAACTAAGATCAATATATTAGATACGCAGTGACTCCGGCACCAGCCAAAACCATTATATATAGGGTTAGGGTGTGGAGCAATATTATCTATGGCTGGTACCCGAAGTAAAAAAAATACGGGTTCGGTCAAACTGAACCGTAGCCACTGCCTATTAGAAAATATAAAAGGGGAAACATGTTAATCATGGAAAAAATGTTAATATTTATGAAACACCACTCTCTTTTCACCAGGTAATATTATTGATACTTTACCTAGTCAACAAGTATCAATAATATCTATCAAAATAATGATGATGGTCGCTAAATAGATAAATTTTACGTAGAACAAAAAATTATAAGTTTGTGGAAAATATGTCTGTAAAAGTTGTCTTTAGCCAAGGCCTGTTACTGTTAGCTTATTCAAAACTTATTGTAGATTTTTTCTATAAAAAAAAAAATTAAAAGGACAATGGGTACCTCTATAATTTTTTCCTTTTTCTTTATCTCTGTTTTTTTACTTGGCCCATCGGGTTTCTTTTTAGGAGGCATTTATGATATAATACTAATTAGTAACTAATTAAATAAGCACTTTAAAAAATATATTCTTTGATTGCAACACAGTTTACACACGGTGAAAAAAAAACGGAAGTCAAATATTGCACATTATCAGAGTATAATCAGAGCTGGACTTTTATTTTCGTAGCGAAACTAGCCTATATAAGTGGCAAATTCATAGTTGTAGAGTCCTCGAGAAGGACCATAGATGGGAATAACGGTCATAGTCACAAAATAAACAAAAAAAATTAATAACACAATGTAGCGAATTTTTAAATAAAACCACATAAACAAAAATAAACTAAAATGCCTTTATTAAGCATACATTGTGCAAAAATGGAAAACTCTGCTTTCGGAATTTGAAAATACAAACTTATAAAAGCGAAAAAATAATAATATAAAAAAAATCCCCCATCACAAATAAAATATTAAATAAAAACTTCAAACTCCGACCCCTAATTGTATTCAATGAACCCTCATTTGGCTAATACAACAAAATCAACGAGTCTCCTTCCCTGTGTAAAGAGTTTTAACAAAAACTGGAACCCATTTCCAACCCTGAAATATTATTTATCAGTATGTGGCTTGTATTTTGACTACCATATTGACTACTTGGTTCGCTTATCCGGCCACCACACTATCCGGCATAAACAATAATTACCCGCAATAATATGAATGATTGTAGATAGTTTTAATTATAACTGGCCGTCCCGCGACGTAACATACGCCGCATTATCAATCAATATAATTACTGTAATTTTTTTTAAAATAAGCAATCAAACAAAATAACAGGCTGACATAAATGATATGCAAAGTTGAACTTTGACCTATTATGTGCAGACTTTATGGTCACTATCTGGTACCTTCCAGCAACTTGTTTTTTTATTTTGTTGTTTACAGATTTTTAGTTAATTCTTTGGATGCCTTTTCTCGATGAGCTGCCAGACTTAATTTTCTCTTTATTGGTTAGATATTGTCACAGAGTGACTGTGTGCGCTGTGGGGTGAATAACGGTATGGTATGTATGGGCAGGGGAAAGCATGAGTGTGTAACTGGAGACTATATTGCATTCTCTGTGGGTCTGTGTGTGTGTGTAACTGGACAGTGAAAGACAGTTAGTTGTACGATGACCTTTGTACGGTGAGGTCGTGTTTGAGCTTAGTCATTAGAAGTAAACGCGGTCAGTAGTAATTGGGGTTCAGGATTTCTTAGCTAATAGTGTGTTGTACTAAATAAAAGAGCTATTGAGTTTCTTCAAAGGATTTGTATTAATTTCGTTATCAGTGTTTCTGTTGTGATATCTGTTAGTAGATAAAAGACGACGGAAGATAAAATAACATTGTGATATCTGGGGGCTCGTCCGGGATTAGATATCACACACAGTCACTCTGTGACAGGTATATTAAATGCCTTTTTTAAGATCAGGATTATTTTTGTTGAAATTCAAATGATATTTTATGTACATCAATCCCTCATTTCCGCGATTAAACGGATACAGAATTTACGCCACGGTGATAAATGAAATAGTTTCGTAGTTAGAGCACATAAAACATGAAATAGTATAATACAAACACCATCGTGCTCATATTGCTTAATATATTTCACTAAATAAAATGACAAAACGTCATTTCGGGAATGTCACATACATATTCTGAAACCGTTACTATTTATTTGTTATCTATATCAATACACAATTTTTTTTCTCAAATTGGAAATAGTTCAATATTACTTTATTCTTCACACATAATTGTATTATTAAAAAAGTGTTTTTTGTTGTTTTTTTTTACAATAATCATTGACATTATAATGCTATTTTATATACAGCATTCCCTCATTTCCGCGGTTAAACGGATACAGAATTTACCGCGACGGGGGATAAATGAAATAGTTTCGTTTAAGAGCACATAATTATACAACCACCATCGTGCTCATATTGTTTAACATATTTCACTAAAAAAAATGACAAAACATCATATTAGAAAATAAAATAATATGGTTTTATAAAAAAAAACGCACTTGCTGGTGAAACAATGCGTGGTCGTCTGTGACAATTCGCTGTGTCTGCCTCTATCCACCCCTCCCTCTCCCCCCCCCCCCAGCACAATATAGTGGGTTTTTTTTTTAAAATAAATAAAAATATCTCCGATTATTAACAGCAAATGACTTTATAAGGCTTCGAAAAAAATTAATGCTAAATATAAAAATATCTCCGATTATTAACAGACGCTGCGTACTTTTTATTATTAATTATTTTAATGAAATTATTGGATACTTGCACTGACCTATAGATATCAATTATCGCTAAAATCCTGACCCCGGAAACGAAAAAAAAAATAATAAAGTCACGCATGCGCACATATACACGGTCTCTGGAAAAAAAATATGGAGACCGGGGTGTCATGAGAGGGGTGACACCATGAGTTACCGCACCGGGTGACATCAACCCTAGTGACGCCACTGATCCCCATCTCATCATCCACTTCTTGCGCGGACACCTTACTTTCCTATCATAGACCCCCAACCCATCTGACCGGTTACTACCCACCCCGCCGTGTTCCACATTCATTTGTGCTTATTTATATTTATACATTGTTTTTATTTATTGATTCATTTTTTTAGTATAAACTACATTTCATTAAAAATAATTAATTGAATGGTATTAAATTCTAAAAATTTGGTGTAATTAAAATTGAAAACCGTGTAATAAAACAATATCATATAATTAACACATATTATATTATTAAATAATATGCTGAGTTCATCAACCAATACAATTTTGGGTCGTTAAAACAATTAATTGAATATAAATACCTGAACAGAAACAAATTAAAAAAAATATCTTGTAAAATGACACTCTTTGATCTAACCGCATGGCATTTTTCAAACGTTCAAAACAAAATGTTTAGCGTCGGCTTTCATTTTTTATTTTTTTTATCCTGTTTTGTTCTTTCTTTCATGTGTCAACATTTTACATTCTTTCTTTCGTTTCATTTTGGTTATTGTAACAGTTGTATATTGCCATCACATTTAAAACATTGAAGTACGCACCAGAGGTGTGCGGATCTTGAAATTTAGCGTCCGCGTCCGGCCGCGGATTCCGCACGTCCGCATTGCTGAAATTTAGCTGTTTAAATGACTTGAATTTTTTTTATTGTAACACTAAAGAAGATCCGCGTCAGTCCGCGAGTCCGCAACTCAACCATACGAAGCGTCCGCTGTCAGTCCGCGGATTCGGAAAAGTCTGCGGATCTGCGTCCGCAAGCGGACGCGTCCGCTGTCCGCTCATCTCTGGTACGCACTAGCACTAGTCGTTGCACTCAGTGATCAGTCAATAGTAGGGGTATGACTAAAATATAAGCCTATATCCCCATATCATATTTGGTGGAGCTTTGTATCACAAATAAAGAAAATATAGGTTATTTTTTGTTTTGCACAAATAAGTTCACCATCCAATCGACACGAATATTTTAGAACATAAAAATTTTCAAATATTTCGATATATCCTCAAATCAAAGCGAAGCGTTCCGCTGCGCTATTTCTCACGTGAGATTTTTCAAAGCGCGAAAAACCCTCGCTACACCTAAGCGAAGCGAACGTAGGCGTCAGCCGACCGGATATAATTTTTTAAATTTTCTTTTTGTTTATTTGAAGACGTCGGCAGACATTTTCTTCTTATGATATATTTTCTACAGTTATGGTATTTTACAAGTAAAAAGTGAAAAAAACACTTACTTTTTGGTATAATCTGATATAATTCAAGTTGCTATATATAATTGTAAGTCTTATTTGTTAATTTTAAGACATTTATATCAATTTTAACCATGATTTTCATTTGAGTCGATGTTTCTAGGCAGCCATTTTGGATTGTTTACACTCGCGAAACGCGAAAAAACACTGAAAGAAGCGATGCCGCGAAATTTCTCTGCACCGCCGCGGAAATTCTACGCGGTTTGAGCATCTCCATATAAATACATTGCCGCGAAAGAGGGGCGAATTTCGCGAGCTACCTAGATACGCGAAATTCGCTTTGGTTAAAGGGTAGCTTTAAGGTTTCACCATTACAAATACTTCAGCAGAACTGTTACTATTAAGCAATTCGTCCGGGTTCTGCCGCCGTGCAGTAAAACAAGCAAAAAAATCCGTAGATTCAGATATCTGTACTGTTGACTGGGAAGTTCACTGCAGGCACGCTTTAAGGTTTTTACAACTTCTACCTTGTGATCCAAGTTGTCTGTCCAGTTGGTCTTAAATTTTGGATTGACCACTGCTGCCAGTTTTGCCTCTGGATCAGAAAATATAAAATCGAATCGCGCATTAATGCAATCAATAACAGCTCTGGCAAGGGGTTCACACAGCGTGAGAGGGTGTTTATGTCACAAAATCATTGCAGGTAACCTTTTATAATGGTTAGTGTGGGCAGTAAATAGTAAAATCCAATATTGTTTTTTCCTTACCAAAAGCCCAGTCCACAACACAATGGATCAGATGCTTCAATGTATTCTGCTCTAAATATTTTCTGCTGCGGAGTCAGTCTCATGATGTTAATGCTATCAAACACCATATCAAGTTTAACTTCTAATTCTGGATTGGATAGTAAACTATGAAATTTTGAAACAGAATCGTAAGTGGAATTCCACCGAGTGTCTCCGGGAGAAACGAGATACGTGCCGATTGCCGCAGCCAAAGATGAGCGATTTTGTTTGTTCCAGAAAGCTACTAACTTTAACAAGGACGAATTGCTTAATAGTAACAGTTCTGCTGAAGTAGAGAGATATCTTGAAGATAACTAATCAGAAATGCTGTCATTAGCAGTCTACCCAAGCATTAAGAAACTATACCTGCAGCTGAACACAGGACTTACGGCTTGTGCTGCAGTGTTGAGCGACTGGTTTCATTGGGTGGGCGTGTTTTTTATGCCATTACTTTCTATGCCAGGGGTCGGCAACCTTTTGAGACGGAAGAGCCAAAAGTAACAAATTTGCATTTTTCTCAAGTTTTTAAAGAGCCACTGAAATTCAAGATTATGGTATTTGATTAAGCCGCCGTTTGACATCGAAAGAGCCTCAACTTCACATCGAAAGAGCCGCATGCGGCTCGCGAGTCGCAGGTTCCGACCCCATTTCTAGGCTAAGCAATGATCATTTTGAAATGATGGTCTTCTTACGTGCTGCCAAATGGTGAAGTGATTAGGATTAAAATTGTGCTTTGACGTTGTATTTTTTATTTTTTTTTTTTTAAATCCGACAAACGTGTACTCATTAAATTTTAAATAAAAACATGTTGTTTCTCTCAAAATTATTGGTATTGTGTTGGTATCGATTTTGGCGATACATTTTTACTTAAGTATTTGTATTGGTATTGGCGATACTATTTTCATGGAGTATCGGTATCGGTTTGACGATACAATTTAAGAGTATCGTAAACAACCCTGATCATTATATCCTTTGTCACATAGACATATGTCTATTTTTTGGCCACAATAGAACGTGTGCATGGATAAGACTACGTTTTCTACTTTCTTTAGTGTACGTGTCGCAAGTTGTACATATGTAAATATGAATCTTGGTTAGCTAGTCCGTAGTTTTGCGTATTTCACGACTGATAAGGTCGCGGCGATCGTGAGTTTTTTGACGCGGAAGGAGAACTTCATTGATGTCAGTCCATTTAAGATTGCAGGTAAATGTGATGAAAATGCCAGGGAAGCCATAGTGAAGTTCGTAAGTCATTCATTTACCGAGATCCTCCAGTAAACGAATATGTTAATATTACAGCTTGACCAACTTCAAGTGGAATTTATATTCAGCTCATGGTTTTTTCTAATTTACTCGTATGTCATTTAGTGTCTCAGACCAAATATATCAACTAAAAACTGATTTAATAAAGCTAGGAAGTGAAGGACAGTATTATCGCGAGTTCTCTTATCATTAGCCGATATGAATCGAAACTGCAGAGATTGTTTTCTTCATACGTAAATTACTTGGAGGATGAACTTGAGGTGTAGATAGCCGTCTTCACCACAGAACAACACGGTGGGATATTGAAGTGAAGTTTTTATGCTATTCTCTTTATGACAATATTCTTATTCTCGAATTTTTCACCAACGATGACATCACTTTCTCAAACTGCGGGTGTATTAAACCTGTATGGTGTGTGCATTTCATGGATTTTGTCGACGTTAATAACAACATTGAAGTGTATGTCTTCATCTGAAATACTGTTGATGTCAATAACAACATTGTAGTGTATGTCTTCATCTGAAATACTGTTCAAGTCAAGAACAGCATTGAAGTCTATATCTCCATCTGAAACACTGTTGATGTCAATAACAACCTTGAAGTCTATGTCTCCATCTGAAATATTGTTGATGTCAATAACAACATTGTAGTGTATGTCTCTGTGGAGAAATAATATAGTCTAAGCTTGATGACGCAATTCGCTAGGCTCCGCCCACCGCAGTATCTATGGCGTCATTCCGCCATCTTGAGTGTAAATATTGGGAGCTTTAGTGTATACGTCATTTGGTACAAATGACGTATATTAAACCGACAGTTGGGAGCACATGGTTTGTTTTATAATCAGTCGAGCTCTGTGCATCATAGGATGCGGATGCATGTTCTAGTAGAGTCTAGCTTTGGGCATCTATGTAGATGGATGCATATTTACAGTTTGCTTTTGTACTCCTCCTGATTTCACCTTTATGTCAGTTTATGTTCAAGTAGTAAATGATTGTTTGATGTTACTTCACTGGAGTTAACTTCGTGATTTGTGTTGTCTGAATCAATACACCTTCTACAAGTATCTTCATTATAAGGACCCGTAACAGTCTCCATCTGAAATACTGTTCATGCCAATAAAAACATAGTACTGATAATAAAATACTATGGTGTAATGCAAACGATTGGTCATTGGTTGTAGAAAAGAATAACTCCAGTTGTCTGAATTTTTTAAAACAGAAAAAAGTACTAGTTCTCGTACTTGTACCTGTGTTTATTGTACTTGTGTTTGTGCAGCATTTGTGTTTGTTTTTATTTTCTATTTTTGTAATGTCTCTGTACGGCGGAAATAAGTATCTCTTAGGTCCTTGTCAAGGTCCCCTTGCGGGGTTCCTGCGGTCTTTGTCTATTGGTATGATCACCTACTGAGTTCTGGCCAGCATGTATATTTGTCACAGCCACGTGGTTATACAGGACGCACAACACAACAAGAAATGAGTACACAACTCAATCGTACATACGTTACAACACCTTTATTTATCTTGAAAAAGACAAACATCAGCAGGCCCTAAGAAGGGCCGTAGCTTTAAAAGCTACTACAACAACAATTTATACAACGAACAGAATAGCTAGCTGGGGTGGGGTAGTTCTAAAGGAACTTAGGACTGTGGTGATCGAACACTTAAGTTCTGCCACGCTGACAGCCTATCTTCCCCCGCCCCGCTCGAGTAATCACGACTTCACTCAGTCACTCTCTCCACACTGAATGACCCAAAATCTAACTCGACCGGAAGGTGCGCCACGCACATCCGCTCTCGCTCGAGAGCGACTTGCTGAACAATGGGCAGCGAGCCGGGTATAGCTCGCTCATCGTGCGTGATCTGCTGCCCCTCACTTGTGGACAGTTCCAACCTTCAAGATAAAAGGGGGGGGGGGATAAAGGAACACTCCTCTCTCGCCCCTTTCCGCTTGAATGCAACAAGGGCATAGCTTATCTCCCCATATAGACATTTCCCAGGTGGTGTGCGAATTAAAGGGGGTTAATCTTATGCCAGAGGCACTGGCCACAGTGCTGACACCTGGTAATACAAAAGCCTTTGGCTATCCTATATATTTATCTCCTCCCTCGAGTAATTAAATAGGAGTGGGTTCTGGATTTCATAAGACTTAAGACACAGAATGTGACAGTCCTATAAACCTACTCAAATGGTGTATATCTATTGCCTCTCATTCGTCTCTAACATAGCTGGAGTGTAACAACACAACTAGTAATAATGTATTCACCTATGCTTTTAACAATAGTCTATTTTTTCTAAAGTTTTTTCTTAATATTGTTCTATTTGTATACATTTAGTGTTAAACGTATTAAACGTGCTTTTGTTTTTAAACATAATTTAATTAGGCTAAGACTAAAAAATGCTTCACTATTTAGCCCACTTAGTAATCCGTGCTATGCTTCGTATTTATTGTGAAATGGTAATCCCGAAGCAAATATTTTTCCATTTCATGGGAGCTCTTCAATGATAGGATCTGCCGTGTTGATTCTAAAATACTTTACTTGTTATTACATTGTACACGCAGTTAATAAATGCTGCAAAGCACCAATTAATGACTTGTATTATATAGAAGAATATCTTGTAGATAGCTCTACATACTAAAATTAAAACCTAACCTTTACAACAAGGGTATCCTAACTTTTAGCCACCGGGGAAGAATAGTGTTGGGACCGCACATCAAATACATCATTTATTTACAGGTTAACAGCGTCTTGCAGTTTCATTTTACAATTTCATAATTTTTCTTTTCAAAACACCACCGAAGCTTTATAACTAGACAGATTTTTTTTAAATAGAAAACAAAATCACTTCAACAAAGTTTTTATTGCTTCACACAAATCTCTTGAGTTAATAGTCTTTTAATGTCACAGATGACGCCATATTTGTCCTGTCGTATTATATTCTTCATCAATACCTTTTATACATTTGCTACTTAAAATGTATAAGTACCATCTTAACAAATTATTAATTTTTTGTTGTTGTTGTGAGGATTACAGATACATTGTAGTGGATATGAACACAAATATTTTTTTCATGTGGTCACAACGCTTTGTCCTGTCTTCTTTTTAATGTTATACTATCCAGCTCTTTCTTGGACGGCATTTCCCGAGTGCTCATTCTACAGTTACGGTTAATTGCGCGGGGTCTGGGGGAGTGTCTACTGCAGGGCCTAGAGACTGTAGGCTATGTATCTTACCAAAACACTTTTATTGCGGGCCCCACCTAAACTCTGGGGTGGTTGCCATAGTCCATACTCCCCAAGACCAAGATACTGCCAAGAATATTATGGCGCATGACGTGATTGAACTTTATCATCTTTCGCTTTTTCACTTTGGCCAGGAATAGCACATGAGGTACAATCTCTAAAAATAGTGGACACAGCCAGTGGGAAGGGTGAGGGAAGGGGAGGCCTCTTATCTCCTGCCGGAGGGGGTGGCGTTTTTGGTGTATAGTGCCTGATCCCTCATAATACGAACTTAATCCAGATGAAATTGTTTGAATTCTTGTTTATTTTTTTTCTTTTATAGAAAATGAATTCCAACATAAAAAGATTTTTACATAAATTTTTTAACCTTAGAATCTGACAGAAATCATTCAAAATCGAAATTATAATCCAAATTTAATGTATAATCTTATATTGCTTGATCCCTACTTAACCATGGTGTTCTTATAGCCTTGGGGTTCTAATAGCTCTGGAGTTCTTATAACCATGGTGTTCTTATAGCCTTGGGGTTCTAAAAGCTGTGGAGTTCTTATAACCATGGAGTTCATATGGTCGTGTGGTCTTAAAGCTGTCATAACTTCCTGTTGATGATGACTGCTCATTTTCAAGCAGTGATGATGAAACTCAATATGACGATGAGTACATACCGACTAAAATTAGCAAATCAGGTAAACAGCAAGACAAGATAACTCATATAATGAAAACCTCTCAAGACCAATTGTTCGATCCAAGTGTAACAAGTGCCTTTGAACGTAATAAAACATCTGATCATGAAGCTGTTAGACTACTTATTCCTATTGCTGCAGCCCTTGGTCACAATCGAAATGCACTTCTTATTTCACGTAACACTATTCAACGAGCGCAGTCAAGTGCTAGGCATGAAATTTCTAAAGCAATGAAAGATAATTTTGAGCCAACTTGACCATTGGGATGGAAAGATACTTCCAGCAATATTTTGGGGAAGGCTCAGTTGACAGGCTACCAGTTTTAGTTTCAGGTGATGGGATGGACAAACTGTTAGGTGTACCAAAGGTGAGCTTTGGAACTGGTGAGAATGAAGCAAATACTGTTCACAAATTGTTGGTGGAGTGGCAGCTGGTTGAGAAGGTTCAGGCTATGTGCTTTGACACAACCCCAGTAAATACCGGCAGAATAAATGGAGTATGTGTTGGCCTTGAAAACAGGCTAGGTCATGAACTTCATTGATTAGCCTGTCGTCAGCATGTAATGGAGATAATCTTGTCAAAGGTTTTCACCATCTGCTTCATTCAAACTCCCCAGATATCGCCGCAACGTTCATATACAAAGAGATCGGACGTGTACGCTTTTTTTCGTTAATTAGAGTTTTCGTTTTAATTTTTTATTATATTTTTTTTTATTTTTTATTTATTATAGTTTTTTATTGTATAAAAATGGTTAAAATAATAAAAAAGCATGTTGAAATTAAAAAAAATATAAAGTTTTATTATAAAAATACTTTGAAAACATCGTAACGAGACGAGTTTCTGTCCGCCATGTTTGGAAATTTCTCGAAGCACATGTTGAATAACTCGACTCGAAAATCTTTGTTCCTTGCTCGAAAAAAAGCTCTAGTAACATCAAAATTATATTAAAATGTCTGTTAAGGATTCCTCTTTCGAATGGATTACTGATGAGGACTATTTTTAATCAGAAAAGAAAAATATTGCTCCAAATGTTCAACATGCTACCTGTCCGACTTGGTAAGTTTTTTGCCTAACGGAATTTTTTTACATTTCAATGTATTTTTACAATTTAGAAGTGAAAATTTATAATTCTAGATATATTTTATATTATGTGGGCTAATTTTATGATTATTTCGATAGTTAATATGCGTTATATTTCACATTTTGGCCTAAAAAATAAAAAAAATAATTATGGCTTTTTTTTACTTCAGCTTGTTTACATAATCAGCTGATTGAACAGCTAAATTTATTAAATCAATACCTACTTATAACCATTATGCTACAAATTATTACTTGTACACCCCTATACAGTTTCTAATTAACTGATAATTTATTTTAGTTTTATATATAATTATAAGTTATATATATTAATTATTTCAGTATAAACAATGTACACAAGTCCCTTGCTGAAGGTATGATTCTACTGATGTTGATATTGGCTGGACCCTCAGATAAGATTCCCACATTCAGATCATCCTGAAAGCCTGGGCTACATATCTTAGACACAACAGCCACAAGAAAAAGATATAAAGTTTACTACAACAGGTTAGTATGCATTATTTAAAGAACAAAAAAAGTGTTCTGTTGGTAAAATTGAAATGAGGTGAACTTTTGAAATGTTAATAGTCATCTGCATTTTCCCCCTCTTCATTTATTTACAGATATTCAGATTTCTTTGACAGCACAGATTATCCAGTAGCAATTCTTATTTGTACACATTTTGCATTTATAGTTTATGTATAATATATAAGTATCTACATAAAATATATATATATATATGTATAAATATAAACTATATATGTGTATAACTATTTTATGTGTATGATTATTTAATGAATTGATTTTATTTTTTTTAGGTACATTCTTCAAACTATTTTGCACTCAAAGACCTGATGCCATGGATTTGTGACAACACCAATAACTAGGCTGTACAGATGAGGAACAATGAGAAATCTTTTTCAATATTGGATAGGCCTAACAATCACATGGGAGGAAAAGAATGGATGTTAGTAGGTTCTAGTTATGGGTTTAAGTATAATCGTGAGGCTTATACTGGGAATGAGTGAGATAAAAGTAAGAATGCTCAGAGTTGGTTAGCTTATAAAGTAGTAATGGGATTGTGTAAATCTATTGTGGGATAATGGTATAGGATTTATGTGGATATTATTTTTGGAACTGTTGAAACGGAAAAAAATTTACCTTATTCTATAACTTTGCTACTTGAATCTTTAATGTG
Organism: Bulinus truncatus; assembly: GCA_021962125.1. Lineage (NCBI taxonomy): Eukaryota > Metazoa > Mollusca > Gastropoda > Planorbidae > Bulinus > Bulinus truncatus. The sequence goes on along the minus strand of JAGDYQ010000110.1, from coordinate 598,307 downwards.
GTTTGATAATAATATTTTGTTTTGAAATATTTCTTGTCTATATGTATATGCCTTTAAATATTCTGTATGCATTTAAAACATTGTTTTAGCATAAAATATCTAAAAGTAATAAATTAATAAGTTGTCTTTTATTCTGCGTAAAAAAGAAAATGGTTTCACTTAGCATGTCTTTACAAGATCACTGCCAAAATTTATCTTTAGGGATTTGTTTGATTTTTTTATAGATTGTTTTAGATTTATTGTTGAAATACTTCAATTCTTTTCAGTATATCTTTGTACAAAAATTGTTCTTCATTGTTTGAGTGTACTAAAGTTGGAAAAAAAAAATATTTTTACATTTTATCCATACATGATTGAAAAACTGGGCAGCGTATGTAAATAAAATACTTATATAGATTGCTCATCTCTTTCTGATGAATTCGATATATAATTTGGCACACTTATAGCTTTAAAAAAAATTTAGGGGGGGACCCTGATTATTCTTTAAAAATTAAAAAAATGCATGCATAAACAAAAACTTAATTTACTTCAATTGCACTATAGATTTTTTTTTCTTTATAGCCTTTGTGAGAGTGTGTGTGAAAGTTGCTTTGAACAAAAAAGAAAAATTTCATCTCAAGATCATTAAATAAAATAAATAATGATCTAATTTAAAATTAATTACCTTATCTTTAAAGCCCATTCATTTCTGATTAATTTGATATATAACATATCATAAATAACTTACACTAATATAAAATAGATATGAAATATAAAGGTAACCCAATTTCGCGTAAATAACCTTGAAAAAACAAAGAACGATAAAGTGATATCCCGCTTTTAGAACGACTCAAAGGCTGTTGGACCATTGCAGTCCTGATCAAAGAGCACCTAAAGGAACAAGTCAGAGATGCCTACATGGAGCTTATTTAGTTGACTCTGATTGTTTTGCGACATCCACCGAGTACAATCCACTGGAGGGCTCCATGACCAGTACATCGTGCTCGCTGGATGGCAAAATTAATTTATGCCATAAAAATATATCTCTTCCACAACCAAAGAGATGTATTCAAGCTTACAAAGAAAGAAGAAGCCCAAGTTGAGCGCTTTGTTAAGTTTGGTGCACTAATTTACACCAAGCATTGGGTTACTGCTCCCCGTGCAGCTGAAGCTCCATCCGGTGATTTACAGCTGTGGACTGATCTCAGCAGTTATCAGATTATCGATCCTAACATCAGTATAGATGCAAGAAAGGTCCTAGAAAATCATCTCCAGTATCTTTCAGACGAGCAAAGATGGGAATTGTGCAGTGAATGACCCTTGAGGCTGGCGATGAAAAGTGCATGGAGATTCATTCATCAATTCTATTGAAACCAGATGTAAGTTTAGGTGATAGAACAGGGAACATTCTTTTTGTCATAACATTGACACTGGCAGTTTGACAGTGTCTTTCTTGATTTTCAACCCAAAATGTCAGAATGACAATAACATTGACTGATGATGCATGCTTTTGTGACTTGAATGTGAGTTGGTTAAATGTTCAAGTTTTTTGATGGAACAGCACAATTTGAACTTTTTAATTGTGACAAATGCCAATGACCATATGTTTAAGCTTAGTGGTTAATTTGGAAATGAGTGTTGAAGTGTTGATATTTAAAAGCTATTGCTGGTTGTAATTTTAAAACATTCAACATATGCTTATTGCTTCATTTTGCTAGAATTTCGTAAAATTTGGATATTATATTGCTCTCGAGCACCGTCTTGTAGTTAGAATTTAAAGCTAAAACTTTACCAAAACATTACTATTAGCAGATGTAAAAACTTGGGAGGGTGTTTGTTTTATAGCACACATTTCATTTTTTGCCATATCTCAATATATATATTAAAAAAATAACACAAACAGAAGATAGAGTTGTACATAAAAACGATTATATCGTCATGAAATCAAGTTACGTTATATTTTTTTAAAATTTAATTCATATTTTTTTAAGGCTAAAAAAAACATAACATCTTTATTACAAAGAATATGGCCATGAGAAATACAATATATAATTGCATCAAACTCTTTCTGTAATTGTTGGATAAATTGTTCTCATATATTTGTAACTTACAAGATGTATCTTCAAGTAGAACTTTTCTTACGTTGGGGGAAGAGGTGATGATGTCTGCTCTCCCAAAAATAAACTGGTGTCATAAAATGAATGATTTTTAAAAGGCTAGTCATTTTTATTTTTTGGGTTTTTCGCTTTATAAATGTTGAAACGTGAAGTTTTTTTTAATTGCTGTGTTGTTTAAAAATAACAACTTTGTTATGTACATTTCGATTTTCTCTTTTAGCTTTCCCTGTGTACTTTTATCTTTTCAAAGTATTTGCTTTAAAAGAAATGATTTTCCATTACAGTCACCAATGTAGATATTTTGTAATCGCGTGGTCTTACATTTCGTCAACTTAATTTCAAAACTTTGCTTGGCGTCTCAAAAAGATAATCTATTTTTAATAAACATAAAATTTTAAGTGTATGTCCTCGGCTACAGAGACGTTTGAACATCATTACTGTAATTTTATGTGCTGCCTATCCTACGACAAACGCTGAAGGAATGAAATTATAAATAGTCAAAAAGTCTGGGTTCCCTATTACCGTGAGGCCCTATAACCACTGGGTCCCTTTTGCCGTTGGCCTTATTACCATGGGGTCTTTATATACTGTGGGGCTCCATAACCGTGGTTTATTTATAACAGTGGGGTTTTATAAACACGGAATCTTTATAACCATGGGGTCCGTAAATAAAATGAGACAATATAACTATGGGATCCTTATACCCGTGGGATCCTTAGAGCCGTGGGGTTATTATAGCCTTGGGGTTATTATGGCCGTGGGGTTCCCATAGCTGTGGGGGGTCTTCATAACTGTTAGTCCCTATAACCACTCAGTCCTTTTAACCATGGAACACTAAATCCGTGTGTTTCCAGACTGGCCTATGTAAATGACGCGTTAAGAAATTAGATCCCAGCTCAATACTTTTAAATTGGTTCTTGGATGAATGCAGAGATAATGAAAGTAAAACTAAGATTATTTCCATAACGCACCAAATCAAATAGTTAGACTATATTCCTATCCTTATGATATAGTGACTAGATGGATTTCTTCGTGTATCATTATTGAATATTTTATTGTTACTTTATTTTGTAAAATAAATTTGAATGATTTTTTTTTTCATACTATTTATTCCAACATTAAAGACGGTCAAACAATTCATGGACTCAGATAAATTGGATAGTTTCTAACTTTGTGACATCTTTCAGGCACTTATTGTTATTCTTGTCTACTTGAAGACTGGCAGAAGTAACTGCTCATCATCTAGATGTTTCTTTAAACTGAGCCATTAGTATAGGGCTCCATTCTCTGACACCACCTACATGTCTGGTCTGACACCACTACATGTCTGGTCTGACATAACCTACATGTCTGGCTTGGTGAATTAAAGAGAATCAGCCGCAATGTTACTCCCCTTGACATGTAGAGACAAAAGTTCTCTGTCAGAGTCTGTGATCTGCTGTTGGACTAATGGCACTCGACTGATTCCATTAACTGAACTACTTGACCTCATATCACCCGTTAATCTGAAATGATCAAAGGTAACAATCACTGATACATTTATAATATAGACAACTTTACTTCAATACTACATTTAGTCAACATTACTTCAATGCTACATTTAGTCAACATTACTTCAATGCTACATTTAGTCAACATTACTTCTATGCCACATTTAGTCAACATTACTTCAATGCTACATCTAGTCAACATTACTTCAATGCTACATTTAGTCAACATTACTTCCATGCTACATTTAGTCAACATTACTTCAATACTACAATTAGTCAACATTACTTCAATACTACATTTAGTCAACATTACTTCAATGCTACATTTAGTCAACATTACTTCAGTACTACATTTAGTCAACATTACTTCAATACTACATTTAGACAACATTACTTCATGCTACATATAGTCAACATTACTTCAATACTACACTTAGTCAACATTACTTCAATACTACATTTAGACAACATTATTTCATGCTACATTTAGTCAACATTACTTCATGCTACATTTAGTCAACATTACTTCAATGCTACATTTAGTCAACATTACTTCAATACTACATTTAGACAACATTACTTCATGCTACATTTAGTCAACATTACTTCCATGCTACATTTAGTCAACATTACTTCAATACTACATTTAGTCAACATTACTTCAATGCTACATTTAGTCAACATTACTTCAATACTACATTTAGTCAACATTACTTCATGCTACATTTAGTCATTGTAGCCTCCCCGATAATTTACTGAAATTGAATGTTGACCACAACAAATCTTAAATGCTGTAAAGTGTTTTTTTTTTGCGGAATGTTTAATGCGAATTTAAAGTTATTATGGTTTTAGTAGTCTGCTTGAGCGAGACAGGTTGGGCTTGTGTTGTGAGACAGAGTGGGCTTGTGTTGTGAGACAGAGTGGGCTTGTGTTGTGAGACATAGTGGGCTTGTGTTGTGAGACAGAGTGGGCAGGTGTTGTGAATCGATATAGAAATAGTCCTTGTAGTTTACATACATTTCACATACATATATGATTTGCTATAAAAGTATAATTATATTTGATGAGAACTTTAGACACGTTATTTGGAAAAACATCAACTTATAATTTATATGGTGCAACAAAATCAGTAAGGGGAGATAACATGTCCCTTTAAAGTAAATTTTAGTGAGTAATCTTTCCAGATATTGTGGCGCGAAATATTATCAACATTGACAAGTCATTCTCACAATTTATGTAATGCTTCTTTTTTTTATTTAAAGTAATTTGGCTAAATACATGGTTGAAGTTTTTGTATGGAATTCAGAAAAAACTTTTAAACAAAGCAATTAATTCATGCAATTTTTTTTGAACTTATACAATTTGTACAAAGGAAAATAGAGACTTGATCGATTTTAACACGCGACATTTTGTTAACTTATCACTCGCTTAAATACTTACCTGGCACAGGAGGTACCATGATTAATAAGGTACCACCTGTGCCAGGCTATTGTGGTCTTGGAGACATACCATGGCAATGGGGAAAAGATCTTTGGGATTCTCCTAGTCAGGGAAAAAAATCATTTGCGACGGTGGTGGTACTGTGGCCAATGAGGATAATCCGAGACCGTAGTATTTACAGCTGACGGTGGTGACAGATGTGGTCGGCACACTGCACACTTCCACTTTGTCCGACTCAAGCACACCTACGCAGCCTGCCATTTCGAGTGGGGGGTTCTGGCACATTACACCCTCCCCTCTGTCCGAGTGGCGGGAAAAAACCCTTTGCCATGCCATTCCGGCCGATAACCAGTACACACACCCTGCTGGTCTGGCCAGTCTGGACAGTTCTTAAAACCCTTCTTTCTGCCATCCCGGCCGATGTAAGCGGGCACACTCACCCCGTCGCTCTGTAGGAATGTCACACATGCATCAGCGCCGCCACCAATTCTGGTGTGGTAAGCACATTACACCCTATCATGCTTTCAACGGAGCGAAAAAAAATCGCTTAATTTAAAACATTACAGTTTTTTATAAGTCTAATATCTCTATTAATTTTTTTCCCACTCCTGCTGTGTGCCTGACAATAAACAGCGGCCATATAAAAAAAACAATGACCATTAACGATAAACTATCGCATTAGACGATAATTACAGACCGTAGACGAAACTAAAACTACCAGTGGCTCACACAAATAAACAGCAACAACGATCACCGTATAGATTTGGATAAAAAACCATGAAAACTTAGTGTCGTGACAATGGTGCAGGTATTATCTCAGGAGATGGTAGCAGAACTCTGTGAATCTTTTCAGGATTGAGCAACGTAGAATTTTGAATTTAATTATGACATTCTTTAAGCAAAACCAAAACTTAGAAACATTTTTAGTTTTCAACTCAACCATAGCCAAATGCTCATAAGACATTGAGTTCACCACCACAATTGTCAAGTAGTCCACCAACTAAACACACTACATCAATACAATAATCTATAATCCGATTCACTATATATTTTGATCCATGTCTTCACTGAAAGTGGTCCTTACCTCAATTCTTCAGTCTCACTGATGCTGGTATAATCTGGTGTGGAACTTTTAGCATTTTGGCTCGAGTTGAGGCAACATTTCCTGAAAGATGATGGAACTTTGGACACAAGTGGTTTTCTGAAAGAACATTACGAATATAAATAAGTAAGAACATCAGTAGTAAATAAATAGAACATGAACTATACACTAATATAAGTAATGGTCAGCTGTCTATTAGACATATAACATTGCTTATACATAAATGATTTTAAAGAAATAAATATTTCTATCGTTTTTTCTGTTTTATTTAATGCTTTACGCTGTGTCAAACCTTGTTCAATGCAATAATCTGTGCAGAACTTTATTCCATGCCTTAATCTGTGCAGCATTTTATTCCATGCCTTAATCTGTGCAGCATTTTATTCCATGCCTTAATCTGTGCAGCATTTTATTCCATGCCTTAATCTGTGCAGCATTTTATTCCATGCCTTAATCTGTGCACAATTTTTTTTATTCCATGCCTTAATCTGTGCAGCATTTTTTTTATTCCACGGCTTAATCTGTGCAGCATTTTATTCCATGCCTTAATCTGTGCAGCATTTTATTCCATGCCTTAATCTGTGCAGCATTTTATTCCATGCCTTAATCTGTGCAGCATTTTATTCCATGCCTTAATCTGTACAGCATTTTTTTTATTCCATGCCTTAATCTGTGCAGCATTTTATTCCATGCCTTAATCTGTGCAGCATTTTATTCCATGCCTTAATCTGTGCAGCATTTTATTCCATGCCTTAATCTGTGCAGCATTTTATTCCATGGCTTAATCTGTGCAGCATTTTATTCCATGCCTTAATCTGTGCAGCATTTTATTCCATGCCTTAATCTGTGCAGAATTTTATTCCATGCCTTAATCTGTGCCAAACTTAAGTCACTGCCTTAATCTGTGCCAAACTTAAGTCACTGCCTTAATCTGTGCCAAACTTTATTCAACACCCGAATCTGTGCAAAATTGCACTCAATGCCTGAAGCTGTGCCTAACTAAATACATAAAGCTGTTCTATACTTAAGCACTCCAAGTATGGTCAACATATTAATACATCTACCGGTCTATTATCTTTTTTTGTTGAGAGAAAATTTTGGCTTATTAACATTGTATTATAATTTACTAAGTCTGCTGTAGCTAACATACATTCTAGTATGTATAAATGAAAGAATATCTCTTAAAAATACCATAGAATGTTGGTTCTTCTTTTGTCTGTTACATCATCGCATCTATGGTTTTCGTTCAGCATCACTCTCGAAAGAAATGATGTCTATTTTAAAGTGTCACCCCCCCCCCCCTCCACTTTAGGTATTTTCGTTCCCATTGATGAGAAGAAATTATAGATCTCCGTTTTTATCTATTTGATGCCTCTCATTGGCCGTTGGGCAGTTGTTTTGCGCGGTGAAAGTTCAACTTTTACTAAGAGTTAAATATGTGACGACAAGGAATGTCAAGGTTAGATCTACTTTATATTGTGGGGAGATAATTCTTATAAGAGAAAAACAATACAAATGTGATGGTAGTCCGGCCCTTGATGAGGGTGAAAGGTTAAAGTGAGGCCTTACGTCAAATATTTTTCTGAATAATACTTTTATTGTCCTGTCCAGGATGAAGTCCAGTGTTGCCACTCCTTGGGTTTTTTCACAAGATCTTGGGTTTTCGGACTATAACTTGGGAAATGGGGTTTTCGGCTGTAAATCTTGGGTTTTTTTTTTGTTTTGTTTTTTTCTCTATTGTACAAGTGTCCTTCCCCCCTATCTGGGTCATTTTTGATGGGAAAAGTGGGGAAAACTGAACGTAGGGCATAGAAACATCCCGACAGGTAAATTGACACCAATAGGTGTGAGGCGACAGGCGAGGGTAGAGAAAAAGTGTTGCGGAATGTACTTGGGGACTCACGGGGTTTGAGTTTTCCCGAAAGTATAGCATGTCCTGTGTTTAGTCTCTTCTCAATAATACAAAAGTGTCACATAAAACTGTCCCAGACCGCTTTGGAGGTTAGTTGGGCTTGTTGTAATTATCTTTTACAAATCGCTCATGCCCAGAATGGGGTTAAACAATTTTTATATCAGCTGTACGATTTTTTTGAGTTGAGATATGTTATAAAGTAACAAAAAAGACTGTCAAACTGTCTTTTTTCATAATGGGACCCCCCCCCCCCCCCAGCATTTTTTGCTGGTTGTGCCACTGCATTAAATTAACCAAAAATTTTTTTTAGAATTCCCAAATATTTTTTTAATTAGTTTCAAAAACCAAAAAAAAAAGTATTTTTTGGATAAAAAAACAACAACACACAATTCAATTACATTATATTATATACTACTGCTTTATGTTACCTTTTTTTTAGGAACAACAATGGGGAAAAATGACCTTGGGTTTTCTTGGGTTTTTTAAGGGTCCCAACTTGGGTTTTTCATATTTTTAGAGTGGCAACACTGATGAGGTCATGTGAGAGAATATGTCGAAGTGGGTAATACGTGGATATGTTATAGACATATTTGTTTAGGCTTGGAGTCAAGTGGCAAGAAAAGTAACTTGGGGTGGGAGAGTTACTGTCTTATACAATGTCATGGATAGTGTCTCTTGAATGTGTTTTATTTTTATAGATTTAGTAAAATATTGTGGAAAAACAGTCCGCATTAAGATAAGTGATAGGAGATTGCTGTTATTGTTTAAAGTTGAATTGATTGTCTTGGACAAAAGTTATGTTGTCAAAAATGAATATTTTGATCTTTTTAGATAAGGTAACGATATGTCATTAAATGTGATCACTAATTGAAACTTAGTCATTCAAACTTAAAGATATAATATAGATGGGGTGTGTGTCACAGAGTAACAGTCTTTGTAAAGAGGCATGAATGATCGATTATGTTACAGATGGTCAGGGGAGAGAATCAGTCGTTGACTAGTGACAGAACGTGATCGATGAACACGTACGTATATGTGTGTGTAGTGAGCGAGTGGACATGTGTACTGACTGTGCTGAGACAGTGGAGATAGAACCGTCATGTGGCGAGGGGGGTTATGTTGTGGACAGTTGAGGAGGCACCTAGTAGTACCAGGTCATGCTGTGGACAGTTGAGGAGGCACCTAGTAGTACCAGGTCATGATGTGGACAGTTGAGGAGGCACCTAGTAGTACCATGTCATTTTGTGGACAGTTGAGGAGGCACCTAGTAGTACCATGTCATTTTGTGGACAGTTGAGGAGGCACCTAGTAGTACCAGGTCATGCTGTGGACAGTTGAGGAGGCACCTAGTAGTACCAGGTCATGCTGTGGACAGTTGAGGAGGCACCTAGTAGTACCAAGTCATGCTGTGGACAGTTGAGGAGGCACCTAGTAGTACCAGGACATATTGTGGACAGTTGAGGAGGTACCTAGTAGTACCTGGTCATGTTGTGGACAGTTGAGGAGGCACCTAGTAGTACCAGGTCATGCTGTGGACAGTTGAGGAGGCACCTAGTAGTACCAGGCCATGCTGTGGACAGTTGAGGAGGCACCTAGTAGTACCAGGCCATGCTGTGGACAGTTGAGGAGGCACCTAGTAGTACCAGGCCATGCTGTAGACAGTTGAGGAGGCACCTAATAGTACCAGGTCATGCTGTGGACAGTTGAGGCACCTAGTAGTACCATGTCATGTTGTGGACAGTTGAGGAGGCACTAGTAGTACCAGGTCATGTTGTGGACAGTTGAGGAGGCACCTAGTAGTATCAGGTCATGTTGTGGACAGTTGAGGAGGCACTAGTAGTACCATGTCATGTTTATAGACTATATTTGAAATAGTTGTATATTCATGAAGGACTAGCTTGGAATTGTAGATTAAAGTATTATTGTGATTAAATTTCAAGTTGACTTTTTTTTTCTTAGATGCTCTTAATTTTATTGATAAATACTGAATATTTTCGTCCTATATTCTTGCACAGTAAATTATTCTGTGATAAATATAAAGAAACATTTACCTATCAACAAAATACATTTACGTCACATATTGACATACATTACATAACATATCAATTAAATTACCTAAAATATTGACAGACCTAACATATTGACATAAATTTATCTCACATATTGACATAATTTACCTCACATATTGACATACATTTACCTCAGATATTGACTTACATTTACCTCACATATTGACATACATTTACCTCACATATTGACATACATTTACCTCACATATTGACATACATTTACCTCACATATTGACATACATTTACCTCACATATTGACATACATTTACCTCACATATTGACTTACATTTACCGCACATATTGACATGCATTAACCTCACATATTGGCATACATTTACTCAGGTATTGACATAAATTTACCTCACATATTGACATACATTTACCTCACATATTGACATACATTTACCTCACATATTGACATACATTTACCTCACATATCGACATATTCTTGTACTGAAGACTCCGTAAATTAACGGGTTGGCTGCTGAGTTCAGAGGTGCCAGACTTTGTACAAAAGTATTGATTTTGGCCCATACTGGAGTGTTTGGTATAACCTGAAACACCTGGCACATGTTGATGATGAAGTAAGGACTCCAGCAGACGATGAACACTGATAGATGACCAGACACAAAGAATTATTTAATATTAGAATTATTATTAAAAACAGCAACTGAAATTTTCATTTTGCTTTAAATTTTGTGAAATGTCTGAAGAAAGATTACTAAATATATGGCGCCTTATTTTTTCTATATGCCACATTGTCATTGGGAAGCTGATCAAATTAAGAACGAGTTTTTTGGTTTGAGATATTGCTGGAAATAATAAGTGTGGCCAACATTTACGATTTTTCTTTGACTGGACAATATCTTTTGTTAGTTTATTTTAGATATCTCAATGTCAAAACCAAGGAGACACGTTATAGCAGGTAAAATATTAAATTTACCGGAAAGAACAAATGGAAATGCCCCCCCCCCCTTTTCTGTACGTAAATTAATTTCCTGCATCTGAGATGTAAAAAAAGCAATAAACTGGTTAACAAATATGCCATTACTGACAGAATCTATATATTGTTGTGTTACTTTAATTGTTTATATGTTTCATACAATACATCTCCCTAACAGAACAAGAGGAACAATAAAAAAGAAGAAAGATTCCTTTCATCAAAAAGAAAAAAAAAAAATTAAGAATCTGACAAGTTGGAAATGACTAGGAAATTGTACTATCAGGGTAGGATGAAAGAGAATGAAAGACACAGAATGAAAGTGATATGGTTAACATAATAATGAAACTAAATATGTTTATCTTCTTATGAATTAGGTGACATATTTTTTTTAGAATTATAAACGTATCGTTGAACAAAAATTGGTTTCTTTTGAGGAGGTTATAAGATGGACAGTGACAGATCTTGTCATACTATTGAAATCGAAATATTATTTCAATCATATCTTTGTCTGTTGTTTCAATATCTTAAATGTTTCATTCATATCTTTGTCTTTTGTTCCCATCATATCTTTGTCTGTTGTTTCAATCATATCTTTGTCTGTTGTTTCAATCATATCTTTGTCTGTTGTTTCAATCATATCTTTGTCTGTTGTTTCAATCATATCTTTGTCTGTTGTTTCAATCATATCTTTGTCTTTTGTTTCAATCATATCTTTGTCTGTTGTTTCAATCATATCTTTGTCTGTTGTTTCAATCATTTCTTTGTCTGTTGTTTCAAAAATATCTTTGTCTGTTGTTTCAATCATTTCTTTGTCTGTTGTTTCAATCATATCTTTGCCTGTTGTTTCAATCATATCTTTGTTGTTTTAATAATATCTTTGTTGTTTTAATAATATCTTTGATGTTTCAATCATATCTTTGTCTGTTGTTTTAATAATATCTTTGTTGTTTCAATCATATCTTTGTCTGTTGTTTAAATCTTATCTTTGTTTCTTTTATCAAAAGTTTCCATAACTATGAGCCATGAATTCACATGAGCAATGAATTAATTTATTTGATACATGATACAGCAAAGTATTATTGTTCAAATCAGTGAGTTTTATCATAGTTGAATGTTATCCCATGAAATACATTATTAAATTCAATGTTTTGATGTTTAAATAAGCAACATTTCAATGAATAGGTATTTTGTCTCATAAAATATTGCAATGATTTCATGGATACAAATTAAATAAGAGTTCTTTGGTCCAATCTATATCATTAGCTGCATTTCAAATGCTTTATGACACTCAAAATACGGTTAGAATTAATTTAGTAATAATTAGATTTTCATAGCTTTCAATTTGTTCCACTTTCTGTGGGTTTGAGGATCGGTTTGTCCTCAAATCTTATAACCTAATTTTGAAACTATTTTAATTTAGTGAGAAGGCTCAAATTTGGCACATGTGTGTATTATAAATGTCTATACAAGATTTAGTACCATAGAATTTCAAGTACCACATAATGTAGTAATAACCACAGAATGTAGTAGTACCATGGAATGAAGTGGTACCCCAGAATTTAGTGTTACAGAATGTAGCAGTGACACAGAATGTAGTAGTACCATGGAATGAAGTAGTACCACATTATGTGTTAGTACTACATAATGTAGAAGTACCACGTAATGTAGTGTAAGAATACAGTAGTACCACGAAATGTAGAAGTACCACAAAATGTAGTAATGGCACGGAATGAAGCAGTATCACAGAATGAAAAATTAACACAAACTGAAGTAGTACCACAACATGAAGAAGTACCATAGAATGTAGCAGTGCCACGGAATGAAGTATTACCACAGAGTGGTACAGAGTGAAGTAGTGCCACGAAATGTACTAGTGCCAATAAATGAATTAGTACCACAGAATGTAGAAGTACCACGGAATAATATAGTAGTACCATGTAGTTGTATCACAAAATGTAGTTGTATCACAAAATGTAGTTATACCACAGAATATATTAGAACCACAGAATATAGCTATAATACAGACTGTAATAGTGCCACTGAATGAAGTACCACTATAGATCGAATCACTGTGAGATATTCTTTATGTTTTCAATCATCTCTAATCTCCATGTTCACATCAGGGCGTGTGGTGCAGTCGGCACAAATCTGGGACTCACCAGAAGGACGAAATGGAGGCAATAAAAATGTAAATTGACGGGATGAGTTTTAGACCTGATGGATCAACACCAGATGTCACAGTGACCTCGCACCTCCCTACCACAACATCAGATGTCCCACTCACCTCCCCCCCCCCACACACACAAACACCCACACTCAGGATAATATGTAGAATGGTTCTCGAAGTATTCAGAAGGCATCTGAAACATTGCATCAGACAGCAATCAGTTTCCTCACTCAGGAATATAGAAGATATCTGAAATATTGCATCATACAGCAATCAGTTTCCTCACTCAGGAATATAGAAAGTGTTACTGGGGATGGATGGTCGTGTGATAAAGCGCTCGACTGTCTACCCGAGAGTCACTGGTTCAATCTCCGGTGAGGGCTAATGGATATTTCATGTCATGACTAAAGTTCCCGCTATATCTCCCAAGGTGCCTCCATGTCCATTGCACTATTGGGATGAAAGAAGGGCACATAAAGACCGTCCCATTAATGGTTTATAGGATCTAAGAAATTTCATTTCATCCTTACACTGACTTAACACACTTCAGGCCTGGCAGTCCAGGGTGTTGACCAACTAATCCCGTTCATTTTTTTTAGTAAAGCCTATTGAAAGAAATATCGTATGATTATTTTGAGGTAAACAATCTTTAATTATTGGTAGCATCAGTATATTTTTCTATCTCTGCAAGTTTTTTTTAGCGCTTGATTCATTATAGGGCATAATGGTAAGATATAAAATGAATAAAACCCGCCGTTGACAACCTGTTTCTGGCTCATTATTTGTGTAACCTGCCTTGCTTACTCATAAACAACAGCCTAATTTAACGTACAAAAATTATGTTAAAATCATAAAAGCACTGTTCGGTGCCTACAATTGGTCTTAAATGTCAACTAAGCAAACCAGTACCAAACCAGTACCAAGCCAGTACCAAGCCAGTATCTCCCAGTACTAAGCTAGTATCAGCCAGTACAAGCCAGTATCAGCCAGTACAAGCCAGTATCAAGCCAGTACAAGCCAGTATCAAGCCAATATCAGCCAGTACAAGCCAGTATCAGCCAGTACCAAGCCAGTATCAGCTAGTACCAAGCCAGTATCAAGCTAGTACCAAGCCAGTATCAGCCAGTACCAAGCCAGTATCAAGCTAGTACCAAGCCAGTATCAGCCAGTACCAAGCCAGTATCAAGCTAGTACCAAGCCAGTATCAGCCAGTATCAAGCCAGTATCAGCCAGTACCAAGCCAGTATCAGCCAGTATCAAGCTAGTATCCCCCATTACCACATCAGTATCAGCCAGTAACATAACTTTGCGATTTAAGAATCTGAACCAAAGCAATGAGTTTAATTTCTACCTACCTACCTACCTACCTACCTACCTACCTACCTACCTACCTACCTACCTACCTACCTACCTATCTATCTATCTATCTATCTATCTATCTATCTATCTATCTATCTATCTATCTATCTATCTATCTATCTATCTATCTATCTATCTATCTATCTATCTATCTATCTATCTATCTATCTATCTATCTATCTATCTATCTATCTATCTATCTATCTATCTATCTATCTATCTATCTATCTATCTATCTATCTATCTATCTATCTATCTATCTTTCTACCTAATCTATCTATCTATCTATCTACCTACCTAATCTATCTATCTACCTACCTAATCTATCTAACTATCTATCTATCTATCTATCTATCTATCTATCTATCTATCTATCTATCTATCTATCTATCTATCTATCTATCTATCTATCTATCTATCTATCTATCTGTCTGTCTATCTATCTATCTAATCTATCCATTTATCTACTATATCTATCTATCTATCAAGACTGAAAGAGAAATGGTTTGAAAAAAGAGACAGAATGTAAACATGTATAAACTATTTAAAGAAATGTACTTAAAAAAATAATATAAATAGGACCGGAACTTCATAAAACCATCACTCAGAGAAAGTAATCATATATAAAACACAGACAGACGAGAAAATTATCAAAGACAAAATACTTTTAAAGATATAAACCTAGTAGAATAGCATCTAAAGACAATATTTTACAGAACTGAGAAAACAAATTTAAAATTGAAGAATGAATCTCACCAAGCACAATAATAAAGGTCATCTTGATTGTCCTTATCTTGGCTTGTGGGATTACTCCCCTTGAACTCTGTGAACTGGATGGACAGTCCAGATGGAAGGAGGAGCTTTGCTCCCGAAGTAATCCTGAAGAAAAAACATTAAAAAAATAATGAAGGAAATGCTCAACTAATTTTAAAGTAGTTGTGTTGATTTTTAAAGATGCATTCCAGAAACAGGTTTATATAGCATTGTTTTTGTGACAGAAATAGGCTTATATATAACATTGTTTTTGTGACAGAAATAGGCTTATATAGAACATTGTTATTGTGCCAGAAACAGGTTTATATAACTTATTGCCATTGTGATAGAAATAGGCTTATATATAACATTGTTTTTGTGACAGAAATTAATTAAATTCATTGTCATTGACAAGTTGGATTTTATAAAGTTACTTTGATTGGTGAATGTTTTATTTCACTTAAAGATTGTCGTCTTAGTGCAATATGCTTTGAATTTTTACTTCACATACTGTTTAATTAATGCCAATTTTATTTTACGAATTTTATTTCATTTCTAATTAGTTAAATTATTTCCCCCTTCATTGATTAATCTGTTATAATTCTTTAAAAAAAATATTTTTTTTACAATCTTTCATTGATTTTACTTTTTATAAAAATAATTTATTAAATCTGTAAATTTCTAGTATCGCAGGTCACGTAATTTGAGCTATTGACTTGGCTCATCTATTGATTGACAGAATTTATTACTTGTCTGATAAAATGGAAATCGTAAAATTTATTTCTTTGATGATGAAGATTGAACAATTTACTAAAACATTTGTTATAATTTTCTAAAAAAAATATGAATGTTAATTTGTCTTCAGTCGCACCACTGAATATGTATATATATATATATATATATATATATATATATATATATATATATATATATCATTTACACAAATTAATTCTAAATCTTCCTACATGAGCAAGAATTTAACTAGTGAACACAAGACAGTAACCTGATAGTCTTTATTTCAGATTTTTCTGTATATTTTAATAACTAGCGCGAAGCATGAAACAATAGTGATACGATTTGCCAACTTCTAATAGATATAATAAACAATATAGAACTATCTTTTCAGAAAGAAAAGTAAAAAAAAATGGGGAAATTTGTAGAAACCTTAGGAATTTTTTCCAGCCTTGTGATTAGTGCAGACAAATACCGAGTATAAAGTTGCAAGTCCTTTGTTAGTCACAGCTAACCAGGGTTAAGTTCACTGATTTTTATCAAGAAAAAGAAAGTCTGTTTACCAATTTCGGCTTTAAATGTCCTCTCTAACAGTTGACATTAAGGGTATTGTCAATTAGATATAAATAGCTAACTTTCCGCAACCTGGGTAACTAGATTGTGTATTGAATTTGACTCGTACTTTTAACCTCTTTCTACCAAACAAAGATCTAACCTTGAACTTTTAATTAACCAAAATATTTAAATGTGGACCTGGCCTTCTGAACTCTTAAACTTAGCCAATTGAATGGAATTTTCCAACTTATCAGTGGTTTTACTTAAAACTAGCGTTACAGTTACATTAGCCAATAGTTTATTGGAACTGAGTATAGAAAGAATACATAAAAAACCCAGCGCCTGTATTTAGACCGCACTAGGTGACAGATTTTCTTCACGGAGTGACATAAATGTTGCAAGTTATATAATTTAAAGATCCTCTGATTCCGCGCATTAACCCATTCAGTGGACATTCTGTGCACTAACTAATTCTCTGTTTCGACCCACCTGTGTTACTATCTTTACTTCTTTTTGAGACTTTGCTGACCAGACTAGTACTGTTGAAGATGATCACAATGATGGCCACATAACAGGACAGAATGATGAGGGCAGGTATAAAAAATAATGAAAGCGCCACCAGAGTCACGTATACCTGGTTGAGAGGAAGTAACCTATTCAGTCATTCATGGTCAATTCACATATCAAAATTACACTAGTGTCATTAGTCATACAAGTACAACTTCGTAAAAAGAAAATACCTTTGCATAAAATAAATAAACCTTTAAAATAAGTTACACTTTTTGTTATTATGATAGGAATATGTATGAAACAAAAAGTAACCTATTTTCTAATTAAAAAACACAAACCAATAGCTAGTACAGTATAACAGCTACAGTCTACTTACATCATTCACACTCCTACCCCCCCCCCCAATCATTCTTCAGTAAACAATAAACAATCTCACAAGATTCATAAAACAATAAACAAAATCACCAGTTTAAGTAAACAATAAATTATAAGCACGAACTTCTATAAATAATTAATAATCACACCATACTCCAGTTAATCATAAACAATCCAATCAGACTTCATTATAATGTAAACAATCTTACCAGACTTCAGTAGACTATCTATCTATCTATCTATCTATCTATCTATCTATCTATCTATCTATCTATCTATCTATCTATCTATCTATCTATCTATCTATCTATCTATCTATCTATCTATCTATCTATCTATCTATCTATCTATCTATCTATCTATCTATCTATCTATCTATCTATCTATCTATCTATCTATCTATCTATCTATCTATCTATCTATCTATCTATCTATCTATCTATCTATCTATCAATCTGTCAATCTTACCATACTTCAGTACACTATAGCCAATCTTACCAGACTTCAGTAGACTATGGCCAATCTCATAAGACTTCAGTAGACCATAGCCAATCTCATAAGACTTCAGTAGACTATAGCCAATCTCATAAGACTTCAGTAATTTTAACCGAAACACAAGATTCTAAATCACCGAAGTGTAAAAGTAAAAGTTGATTCTTACCTACCACCACATGAGAGACAGTTAGTCTTACCTTCCACCACATGATAGACAGTGAGTCTTACCTTCCACCACATGAGAGACAGTGAGATACTGCAGAAATATTTTCCATCCAGCTCATCGACTTTAAATAAAATTAATTCTGGAATAGCAAAAAGACAAGAAAAAGTCCAGGCCACTATAACCAGAATCTTTGCTCTGAGCCCTGAATAGAAGAAACAAAGTCAGTAAATGTATCACTAATGAGTGCACTGAACGTTGGAAATAAAGTATGAGTGCAGTGAAAGTTGGTAATAAAATATGAGTGCACAGAAAGTTGGAAATAAAATATGAGTGCACAGAAAGTTGGAAATAAAATATGAGTGCACAGAAAGTTGGAAATAAAATATGAGTGCACAGAAAGTTGGAAATAAAATATGAGTGCACTGAAAATTGGAAATAGAATATGAGTGCACAGAAAGTTAGAAATAAAATATGAGTGCACTGAAAATTGGAAATAAAATATGAGTGCACAGAATGTTGGAAATAAAAAATGAGTGCACTGAAAATTGGAAATAGAATATGAGTGCACAGAAAGTTGGAAATAAAATATGAGTGCACAGAAAGTTGGAAATAAAATATGAGTGCACTGAAAGTTGGAAATAGAATATGAGTGCACAGAATGTTGGAAATAAAAAATGAGTGCACTGAAAGTTGAAAATAAAATATAAAATTAAAAAAGTGTAATTTATATCTTCATAAAAATGAAAAAAAAGTTATCTAATACATGAACGTTATTCTAAAAAAACAATAATTTTAGAAACAGCTTACAATTTCCAGAAAAATGTAAAGGTCTGGCAACTGCATCGAGACGATCTATACTTAAGGCTACCAGCATATAGGTTGAAGAATACATTACTGCTACCTGTATGAATGAATTTATGCTAGCTATCATTTGCACTAGAAACAAATAAACTGATAAAATTAAATATTTCAATCACTATCCGGTAAGTAATAGCGGTCTTAAGTCTTTCTGCATTAGATCGAAACAAAGAATATGAATCAAGAATACTGTTTCCTGTTTCAAATATATTTCAAAGTTTTCATCTATCATATTATTCTATTTTTAAGTTAAAAAAGTGCTTTGATTTATTTCTAAATAAAAATATGACTATGCTTCTAAGACTTTTACTATGTTTAAGTGCTAAATAATCCAGAGATGTTTAAGATTTATAGATAAAAACATTAAATTGTGTGGAATATGGTGGCTGTAGGGTTGCTACTTGCTTTTCATACTGGCTACCCAAGTTTGGATCCCTATCACAGATATAAATTTTATTTAATTCTATTTATCAATTTGTTGATTTTTTTTAATGAAAAATAAACAACAACTAATTAAGTTTTCAATTTCCTTCGTAACAAAGAAAAAATAAACATCAAAGCTGAACAAAAGTTTATTGTTTATCTGTAAGCAAAGATTTTGGAGGGTTCAGCCACTATAGAAATAATTAGATTTTTTTGTTTATTGTTTATTTAGAATTATGCAGATCAAATTTTTTGTGATATTTATATTAAATAATCTAAAGGAATTGAGTGGTCCTTTACTAATCTATTATATGGTATTATTATTTCCAATGGTTGTTGTATGGTTACAGCACAATGGTTGTTGCAGGGATTCCAGCACACATTGATGCTCGAGAGCCCATAAAAGAATGCCCTGGCTACATTTTAAAGATGATAAAAATGTTTTTCGAAAAAGAAAAATTCCCTGAAAAATATAAAGAAAATGAGGAATTTCCAGTATTATAGCTGGAGTGACATCATCATGTTCTGTAATTGTAAAAACTATACATTGAAAGAGAAAAAAAAGGTTCTTAGGAAATAGGGAAAAAAACGTTATTCTTTCTTGACCTCATTATTGTCAAAATGTTATTAGAGAGAGAGAGGGCATTATTCTTTCCAATCAACATGTATGATTTCATAAGGCATCTCATTTCTTGTAGAATCGTACTCTAGCAGATAAAAACATGGAATTATGTAATGTCTTAAGACATTTGTTTGCCTTGATAACATCGCTGACATAACGAAACAATATATTGATTTATTAGCTTTCTTCTAATCTATATGTATGCTAAAGCTAAAAGGCTGAGTACTATTGTTGCCAAACTGTGTTATGATGTTTTCACGTACAAATATTGTAATATCTTAACCAATAAAGGAAACATTTCTGAACATGTTTTTTTCTTTTTTAAATATTGAATAAATGTAATGCTTTGCTGTGACAGTATTACTGCATTGTGGTACATTATCAGAAGAAAAAGATGCTATTGTTTTGAAATGGCACTAGGCATAAATGTATATTGTAACACGTTGTACGTGTACATAGACGTCCACAGCATATTGTCAGATGTCAGCATAAATAGCCGTCTATAGCATATTGTCAGCATACATACAGTCTTTTAGCATATTGTCAGATGTCAGCATACTTAGCCGTATAAAGCATATTTTATTCGTCAGATTACTTAGCCGTCTATGATCAGATGCAATCACACTTTGCAATTTATAAAATATTTTCATATGTTAGTATACTTAGCCGTCTATATCATATTGTCATATGTCATCATCATGTCGCTTTATAATGTCAATACAATTAACCATTCATGGTATAATGACAAATGTAATTAAATATCAAAGTCTAGTTTAATCTGTCAATATATATATATATATATATATATATATATATATATATATATATATATATGTATATATATATATGTATCAGCCATGGGATACTTTTAATATTCGTCTTAGCCCATGGTATAATGAAGTTTTTATTAACATGAGAGGAATGAATAAGTTACATATTAAGCGAACATTTCTGAAAAGGTATATCAATTGTATATTAACTGTTAATTTAGATGGTTTTAAAGAACACTTATATTGAAATAGGTTATTTGTAATCAATGAAAAGTGAGACAAACTTTTAACAATTCTTAATTATTCACTCACAAACAAACGGAGACATAAACTCGTAGGTTTGATCTCAGTTTCATGAGACATTCAGTCAAGTTGTGGTTGTAAGTCGTTATCACTTACCGCTATAAATTTATGAATTTTACAAAAAGCTTCACCAGCATGCCAGTTGGTTGTCAGTCTAGAGATGAGGTCCACTAATACGACCATGGGCCCAGTCAATAAATCTGTTGCAATAGAACACACATGATAAATAAATCATACATGACATCATAAAATAAATCATACATGACACATGATACAATAAATCATACATGACACATGATAAAATAAATCATACATGACACATGATAAAATAAATCATACATGACACATGATAGAATAAATCATACATGACACATGATAAAATAAATCATACATGACACATGATAAAATAAATCATACCAGACAATGTTAGTAGACACTACAACAAATCTCACTTGTGACAGTTGCGAGTCACATTCTGACCTGATCAAAATGTTTGTTAGTATAACTGTGATACATGTTGTAGATACTAAATACAACACAAACAATGAAATTTACAATTTGATGTGTTTCACTAAACAGATAGTTAAAGACAAACTGAGTCATGCAACTAAATACATAAGATGAGATGTATTTAGGAATTGTTGTATGATTCAATAATATATATACCACCTGCATCCTGCTAATACTTACAAGATGTATATTTTTTAGAAAGATTTGAGAGTACTTAAAAAATATTGCTTTTATTAAACAGATGGGGAGGGACGGAGTGGGGTGATTGCAGCTCTACGTCTTGTTTTGTACGACTTCCCAAAGGCTTTTATAATCATTTTTTAATAGAATTTGAAAACATTTTTTTGACATTATATCATGAGGAACTGATTCATTATTAAATATTTTATTCCATATTTTTTATGCTATTATATTTTATGTCTGGATATTTTGATATCTTTATTTTTGTTCTAAATTAGTCCAAGCACAAATACTGCTATCACCATATTCCAGGCCGCGCGTGGCCTTTCTGCCGCCCAGGGTGCAAACAGGATCGCCGCCACTAACTACATAATTTGTGTACAACCGATCTACACTTTAGACTAGTTTAGTCTGATATTTTAAAATATCATTAGGAGATTACTAGTTCTACACATCGTCTGAGTATTACTATTTCTAATGAAATAAAAAAAATGCTAAAAATAAAACTATCTAATAAGAGCCACATGTGATAATAAATAGAATTTATAATTGAGAAAAACAATAACGTAAAAAAGTTGAAACATGTTTTTCCGAGATTTCATCATTAAATATAATTGCACTAATTTATCTGATGCCAACCCAACAAAATGCCATTTTTTTATATTGTAATACAATGATTCTCACACTTGTATTCTTGGATACTCACTATGAAAACAATCAGTTGACACGATCTGCTTGAAAAACTGTTTTGTTCTCGTGACCCGTAAAGAAATACAAGTTATACAACGAAAGAGAAAGTAAAAACGAAAATAAAAGGAGTTGTTAATTTTTATTTTATGGCATGAAATTTTTTAGTTTTCCCCGTAGATTAACATACTTTTAAATTAAATAAACGTGTAAATATGTACATCTGTAATTAAAAGAATATGAAATTTTGTACACCTGCAATTATGTACACTTGTATTAAATAAAGCTGTAATTATGTACACATGTAATTATATACACCTGTATTTACATACACCTGTAATTAAATGCATCTATAATTATGTACATCTGTATTTATATAAATTGTACATAATTATTCTTTATTCGTTAATAGTACATTTAAACTTGACCACGACCAAATAAAACTTGACCACGATCCAACTAAACTTGACCACGATCCAACTAAACTAGACCACGACCCAACTAAACTTGACCACGACTTTAGTCTTCAAATCTAGTGTAGTTCCGAGAAGGCATTAAATCACGAAAGCATAGTACTGTTGACAGTCTTGATCAAATGCGGAAAATTCCAATGGAACTACATATCGTGAACAGATAGAAAACAATTGCTTCTGATGAAAATAGCATAAAAGACAGGATTGTGTTGATAGCGGGTGAAGTAAAACATTTATGGATAAAAATGACACTGCATATTCAACAAGGTAAATAAACTGTTGAGAGAAAAATTGACAATGTTGTTAAGAAGTTTGAAAGACATAATCGAAGACCTGGACTATGATTTCAGAGCGATGTTTAATGTACGTGGTGAGAAAGGAGAGTGGCTGTGCAGAGAAGTCAGAGTTCTATGCACTTCAGATTTCAACAAAAGGAAAAGTAGGCTATTGAAGATGATTCACTAAAGATTCACCCAAGAAAAAGGAAATTACTTAAAGTAAAATACCAGTCACAGAAAGCTTTACTAAAAAAAAGTGTTGAAAAAAGTGTCTTACCAATTTTGGATACAGAAGATTCTGTGAATGAAGAAGATTTTGTGAGCGTAGAGCAGTGGTAGTAATGAATAATGAGAAAGCATTAAAATCTAAAAGCCAAAAAGACTGCTTTTGCAGCGCGTTTAGTGACTGCACCAAAATTGAGTACAAGGAAGGCCCAAAAAGTCTGTGAAACTTGTCGGGATCTGGAGTCTGCATATCTAATCCTACTAAAAGCGGCGTTTACTAAGGTCTAATGAAAGAAGGAGAAAAATTAAAAAGGTAAAAATGATTGTCTCTGACACAAATGCATCAAATACTGGAAGAAGAATTATAGCAGTCACACTGTTACAGAAACACTTTAGAGATGTTGGATTAGAAATTAGCAATTTAAGTCTTTTCCGTTTCGGACAAAGGACATTTTTGAGCATTTTCGTGTACGCAGTGGCTACGGTTACGCCGGACAAAATCCGTATTTTTCTTTCCGGGCTACAGCCATAAATATTGCTCCACGCGTATGGATTTTGATAAATTTAGAGAGGGAAGTAATCATGTTGAATAAATATTAAAAAAATAAATAATGATTACGCCCCTTTGATTAGCTTTATTATTTATGTTTAAAATATAAGCGAAAACGGTACATAAGAAACTCTTATATTTTGGCCCTGAGGGGTCAGATCGCGAAATGGACTTTTGGTGTACACTTGGCAGGCCAAGACCTACAAAATGATATATACATCATGGGTCTAGGACTTATGGTTGCTGAGATCTAGGGCTCTCCTTTGTTAATATAGCTTATATAGAAAAAAACGGTACTTTATAAGCCCCCTTTTACGGCCCTCAGAGGTCAGATCGCGAAATGAACTTTTGTTGCACACATGGCAGGCCAAGACCTACAAAATAATATATACATCATGGGTCTTGGACTAATGGTTGTTGAGATCTAGGGTGATGACGGACAGACAGACAGACAAAACGGGAACAATAGAGCATTTTTTTTCGAAAATGATCTAAAACTGTTACATTGGATGCCAACACCACATTCTAGATACAATATTGAAACATGTCATGAATGAACATTTGGGTACATCAACAGCTTCACCAAACATCAGCTACTCGTTTGTTTCATCAATAACAGAAAAGTATGAACAACTCAAAACATCATTTGATTATGCTGGAGCACCACTAAAGAAATCAGGGCAAGAGTGCTGGCGAGATGATATGGTTTTTCTGAATCATTTAATACCATGCTACAGGATTTTCAAAACTACACTAAGCTTCCCAAAAATAAATTTTCAATCACTTCCAAACATCAGTAATGCGAGATGGAACTCAAGGGCAATTAATTGTTTACTTTCATTCGCTTTGATACCGGAGTATCGGCAAATGCAGCAGGTAATTTCATCAGTGGTACATGGGCTGACATCTGGTTCTCTGCCCAGTGCTTCAATCCTACTGACTTTGATAATTTATCAGAAACTTGTAAGCAATACCCAAAGGCTTTGAAGTCATTAAAGACATTTTGATCCACAGATCTAACACCTATACCAACGCAGCGTTCAAATATATGCGCAGAGCGTGCGATTTAAGTGATGTAAGATTTACTTTCACTTTGCAAGTCCATTGAAAAATTGAACATTAAATTTCTTTTAACTAATGTACAATAGAAATGTACATTGTAACAATTATCACTATTATTCTTATGTCACTTTTCTTTGAATTTGTGAAACTTTTAAATTTGTATGTTCTAAAAATATTTGTCTTGATGGGAGGGTGAACTTTTTTATGCAAAACAAAAAAAAACCAATATTTTCTTTATTTGAGATACAAAGTTCCACCAAATATGATATGGGGATATAGGCTTATATTTTAGTCATACCCCTACTGGTACAATGCCCATCTGGCTTTAATCTCCCCATCAAATGTCGGGTGCCCATAAGTAAGCTCTTTGGACGTCATTTGAACCCGAGAAACTTGAAAATTTTAGGTTATCATTCGAGTGTTCTACCACAGTGTTCTACAGCGGTAAAGCGAACGATTGTCGACCTGAAGGTCTCTGGTTCGATTTCCGGTGAATACAGTTAGATATTTCAGGTCGTGGTGAAAGTTGCCTCTATATCTCCCTTGGTGCCTCCATGGCCATTGCCCTATATGCTATGGTGGGGTCGCAAGAAGGGCACCATAAAAAACAGTCCCTTTAGAGGTGTATAGGATCTATAAGATTTCATCTCATCCTTACAGGGAATTTAAACATACACCACTCCGTCACCGCGTCTCCAATGTAAAGGGCTCTCCGCTATTTTTTTTTATTTTATCTCAATCCAGTGTGCTTTTTTTTTTTTAACTACTTTTTGTGAAAGATGATAAACAAAAGACTGAAGTAGCCATTTTTTATCCAAGTTATTTGTAGTGTCTTATTTAGTTTGAAATCTATAGAACCGTATCTAATCTGTAGATCCGTCTATTGAATTAAAAATAACGACATATTTTTAAGAAAATTTAGATTTTGTAAGTAAAGTAGTCACCATTTTAAACTATACAGTATACATGTGACACATGTATCAATGAATATCATAATCTGCCTAAGATATTCATATAAATGAAAAATGTTTACCATATAAATAGTGTGACAAATGTTGACCATAATTTTAGAACAAAAAATGATTGCTCTTTTGAGTATTTGAATGTGCAAATTTTAGAAACAAAATAAAGATGTGTTTCAATTTTGAAACTATGATCCGGATGTGCCATTTAAGCTATATCTTGGTTTCTATTGTGTACAATGACACACACACACACACACCCACCCCACACACCCACCCACACCCACCCCCACACATACACACACACACACCCATCCACACACACACATACACAAACACACACCCACATAAACACACAACCCACACCCATCCACACACACACCCACACCCACCCCCCACACACATACACAGACACACCACACACACCCACCCACACCACACCACACACACACCACACACACATATATATATTGTTACAACTCTTTAAATTCTGTATATAAAATCAAAACAACACACAGGCCGGCGTGAATTCCAAGAGTTTACTATTCTTTTAACATTGACAATGACAACAATATCACGGCCGGCTTCTACGTCACTGTCTCTACTTCGTCATCGCGTTCATCTCTAGACTGTACGGTGCGCACCGATAGGGTCGTAACAATATATATATAGTCATGGGCATCGCTAGAAATCTGTCTGGGAGGGGGCTCAAATACACGTTTTTAATTAAACTAACAATGCCATACATGTTCATTGTTCAATTAAATTGAAGTATAACATTAATTATTAATATTGACATAAATAAATGCATTTGAAAATTCAAACTTTTCCACAAGAACAACAAGGTTCCGATTAAATTTCTTTTTTTTAATGTTGCTTTTAATAACTTGATTTGGCGATCGGAAATGCTTTTGCATTCAGTTTTTTTTTAATCTGTCAACTGTTGCTTGTTTATAATCTTCTGCTGTTAATATGGCCGAAATAAACAAAGTAAAACACTCATAGTATCAACATGTGTATTTATTTGACATTCCGCCATGTTGGTCTCACTCCGCGAAGTTACATTCCTGCGGCTTACGTCACGGCACTGATCTACATCATCAACACCCTCCTTTCCTTAACATGCTTGATATCAACTGAACATAGAAAACAATTAAAATAAATCAATATGAACTAATGAACAATTACAAAATTTCGGAGTCGTATTAAACAGCAATTTAGTTTTAAAAGTCTCATAGTCATTTAGCCATTTTGGCCTTTTCCCTTCTCTCCTAGGCCTTGTGGATTCTCTGGCCATCACAGGCGACTTTGATATTCCTTGGTGCGCCATATATTCTGTCGATTGCGGTGACCTAGGAGTGTGGTCGACCGCTACTGGTCTTTCTGGCCCGTCTCCTTGTGTGTCTGTTCCAGTCCTTAATTCAGGCCACCAATCGTCGTCTTTCCTTATTGGTGTTGCCCTCGGTCGTAAATGGACTCTGTTTCGTGTGTACACACCTCCGTCTTCGCCTTGCACTCTGTATCGTCTCCCTCCGTCGAATCTCATGACTCTTCCAGGTTTCCAACCCGGCTTCTCTGGGTTTTGGTAATATATCTCTTGACCCTGCTGCATTGTCGGCAAATCTCTGGCTGTCCGATTATAGTATCTTTTCACCCTCTTTTTGTATGCGTCCTTTCTGTTTTGCATATTTTCATGTTTTCTCTCCCGTCTGATCGAGGGGATCATCGTTCTGACTTCCCGCCCGAACACTATCTGTGCCGGACTTAATCCCGAGTCTTGTTTCGGTGTGTTTCGCAACTCTAATAGTGCTTCATAAATGTCTTCTTTTCTGTTATCAGTCTTAATCATTATCTGCTTCACAATCTTTACTGCTGCTTCTACTTTTCCATTGGCCTCATGGTGTCCCGGGTCAGACCGTACATGTTGGATGTTCCATTTGTCCAAGAAATGCTGAAACTCTCGGGACACGTATTGTGACCCCGAGTCCGATACGATTGTTTTTGGTATCCCATACCTAGCAAAATGCGATTTTAATTTTCTGATTATCTCTGTTGCTGTCGCCGTTCTCAACTTATCGACCTCTATGTAGTTTGAAAGATAGTCGACTGTCACTAAATATATCTGACCCTTCAGTTCCATTATATCAGACCCCACTTTGTCCCAAGCCTGTTCTCCTTCTTCGTGCTGTATCAGTGTCTCTTTGCTGTTCTTTGGTTTTAACCTCTGGCATTCATCACATGCGTTTGCCATTTGTTTGATTTCATTCTTCATTCCTGGCCAGAACACACTGTCCCTTGCTCTCCTTATCATACTGTCGTAGGCCAGATGTGCCGCATGTAATTTGGTTTTTATTTCCTTCCTGAGACAGGCTGGAATAACTATTTGCTGTCCTTTGCACACGATGTCATCTCTAACTGAAATCATGTCTCTGTATTCAAAATATGGTAGGACTCCAGCCGGAAGGCCAGTCTTTGATTTGGGCCATCCCTCTGCAATCAGCATTTTCAGTTTACCAGACACTTCATCCTTCATAGTCTCCTCTCTCACCCTGTCGATCAGCTTATCATGACTGCCATCCAACGTGTGTCCTATATTGAAAACTTTGTTGCCTTTTTCTTCTGTTTTTGTGTCCTTCTGTGTAGGCTTTATTATGGGGCGTGACAAATAGTCGGCCATTTCTATTTTTGATCCCTCTGTCCATATGAATTTAAAATCATATCTGTTTGCTCTTAGTAAAAGTTTTTGTAGTCGTAATGGTGCTTCACTTAGAGGTTTCTCCACGATATTCTTCAGCGGTCCATACACATATTGGTCAAACTTCTCTAGCCCATACACCACTGCAAGCATTTCTTTTTCGATCTGTGCCCACTTCACCTCTGTCTCGGTCAGCATTCTTGATGCAAACTCAATTGGTTGCCCTATCTGCATGAAGACACCCCCTAATGCATCTTTGCTACTATCGACTTGTAGCTCGAGTTTCTGGTTCGGGTCATAGAATCTTAGCACAGGCACATTTGACATTTGTCTTTTGATGCACTCAAATGCCCTTTTGCACTCGTTGGACCAGTGGAATTTTTTGTTCTTTTTTAATAGCTCACAAATCGGCTTCATTGTTTGTGACATATCTTCCAGAAATCTGCTAAGGTATTTTACCATTCCACATAGCCTTCTGACCCCTTGAACGTCTCTAGGTTCAGACAGATTATTGATGGCTTCTACCTTTTTCGGATCTACTTTGACCCCTTCTTTCCCAATAACATGCCCCATGAATGTTATTTCCTGGACTCTCTGGATGGTTTTCTTATCATTTAGTTTGATGTTTCTTGTTCTACATCTTTCTTGTAGTTTCTTGAAATTCTCGTCATGGTTTGTTTCTGCCTCTTTGTCTGATTTACCCCGGCCTATTACTACTATGTCATCTGCCACGTTGACACAACCTGGTAACCCTTCCAATGCTTGAGTTAGCCTTCTTTGGAAAAGTTCACTGCTGACTGAAAGTCCAAAAGGCAGTCTGTTCCATCGAAATCTCCCAAACGGCGTAATCATAGTTGTTAATTTGCTGGATTTCTTATTTAGTTTAATGTGGTAAAACGCTTCTTTAAGGTCTACTCTAGAGAAGACTTTTGCATCCTGAAACTCCGGCAGGACATCTTCTAGTGTCGGCAGTTTATAATGCTCCCTGCGGAGAGCCGTATTAAGTGGTTGTGGGTCAATACAAATTCTCAACGATCCATCTGTCTTCTCCACCAATGCCATCTGGCTGACCCAGCCGGTAGGCTCCTCAACCTGTGTTAGTATGCCTCTGTTTACCAGTGTTTCTAGCTCTTCTTTGACTTTCTCTTTCAGTGCGAATGGTACACGTCTGCAGGGTAGTACCTTTGGCTTTACCGTGGGGTCTACTGTTAGTGATGTAGTCCCAAGGTCCCCCAGATCCTCTGGTTTCCCAACAGTCACTCGGGCTATGAACTCTTCCTTGTTTACTTTCACCAAGCATAGTGAGAGTGCTGTTTTGAACCCTATGAGACATGTGAGCTCATCCTCAACCACTGTGAAATGAGCGTGGTGTTCTTTTCCTGATCTCGGGTTTCGCAGTTTCAGAGTGGCTTCTCCAACTGGGACCAGCTTTGTCTTGTTCCACATAGACAAGACTTTCTCGTTTGTCGAATGTTCTGTGGTGGAACAAATTTCTCACAAATGGTGTTTACATCAGCCCCTGTATCTACCTGGAACCTGACCCTTTTTTGCTTTACCTCCATGACCACCGTCATTCTGTCCCTGCCTTTATATACGCCATTTAATCTGAGGTCATTATCAGACCACTGATCATCCTCTGGACTATTACCCACATAGTTGACTGTCAAACATTTTCGTGCGTAGTGGTTTTTCTTGCCGCACTTATTGCAGCTCTTCCCCCATGCCGCACAGGCTTCTTTGGACTTTTCGTGGTTTCGTCCACAGTAACGACACTCCCTTACCACACCCCCAGCGCGCAGCTTCTGCTGTCTGTAGCGTTCTTCTCTCTGTGGCCTAGCTTCCACTTTTTCTATCAATGTTTCCGCCTTTTCAGTCATCTCCTTTATTCCCTCTTTTGTCGCTTCCGAGACCTGGCAAATTTCTATAGCTTGCTTCAAATTCAGTTCCCACTGTCTAAGCAATCGTTCCTGCACTTCTTTGGGTACTGAGAATACTATTTTGTCTCTGATCATTCTATCCTTCTCCTTGAAGTTGCACTGATCAGCCTTTTGTCGGATATTAGACAGCAATGTTCTGAACGGTGTTTCATACCGCACACTCCAGAATCGATATGTCTCTAAAACTTCGTTTTTCCTTGGTGTGCAGTATTCACCAATCTTGTCCAATACTTTCTCAGGGTTCTTTTTATCATCTTCTGTGTCGAACTCGAGTTGATCGAATACTTCGATTGTCTGCGGTCCCGCGCACTGAAGCATTATTGCAACCTGCTGTGCCTTACTTTTTCCGTTGGCACCGGTTGCTTCCATGTATACCTGGAGCTGTCTTTTCCATCGTCGGAAATTCTAGCCGACGTTTCCGTCAAACAGTTCCAACTTCTCTGGTGGATGGAAATTCTGTTCCATCTTGTTTTGTTGTTATTTTAATTGCAATTTACCAATAACAAAGTTCTATAATATCTTCCTAGAAATATTCTTGCGTTCTAGGTTTACCTTTACAGCTCCAGCTGTTCCACTCGTGCTACCATGTTAATATGGCCGAAATAAAAAAAGTAAAACACTCATAGTATCAACATGTGTGTTTATTTGACATTCCGCCATGTTGGTCTCACTCCGCGAAGTTACATTCCTGCCGCTTACGTCACGGCACTGATCTACATCATCAACATCTGCCACTGAGTGAATTTTTAATTTATCCTAAATTAATTCAAACATTCAAAAATAAAATTAATATAAAAAGATGGAAATCAATAAAACGAAAATTAGAGCGATCGCGGAATTCCGAAATGCCGTTATTAGAAGATTTTGGGGCGTCTGCAGCATCTGACATATCATTGAGAACAACAGTACATGTTCAACAGCGAAACACAACTGAAACAACTGTTTCTAATTTGACTTTCGCTGTCACTTCTTCATAGCCTAAATTGGAAATGTGAAGGTATGTCTTGACACACGACATTTCTAATGAGTTTAAATTTCAGCTGATTCGTGATTGTTCGACCCCTGAAGAAAAGTATGATTTTAGAGATAACAGTAATGGGAGCAGAGTTTTTAGATATGCATGGTTGTCAGACTATTCACCAGGGCTTGTATACTTGTAAATGTTTAAAGGTGACTTTTGAAAATATTGCGTGATGTTTCCACTAAAAGTATTTCGAGAAGTTCAGGCTTCATTTGTCATCAGTCCATGCACAAAATTAAAAGATTTCAACGAAGATGCACGTAGCCAGCTACAAAGCTCATGGCACAAAGGCTCTCATGAAGATGCAAAGAATCAAATTCTGGTAATTTTTATGACCTGTTAGAGTTTTGTGTTGAATCTGGAGAAAGAAGTTCTTGGTAATTATTTTTAAATTCGTTCTTAGTGCTCAGTATATCTCGGCAACTACGCAAACCACTATAATCGAAATTTGTGGGTCTCTCTTGCGTGAAGACATTGTTCGTGAGGCAAATTATTCAGTTGCATTTTCTACACCTGTCGACGAGACAACTGACATTTCAGGCATTGAGCAGATGTCACTTGGTGTTAGATTTGTCAAAGAAGAAAATGGGAAAATGATGGTCGCAGAAGGGTTTCTGGGATATATTACAATTGTCGATAGAACAGCTGTAGTTTTAGCCAACACCATCATTACAAATTCATTAGATTAGATATGACAAATCTTGTTGGTCAAGTAAAAGACGAATGTTCTACAATGGCAAGTAATGAAGGAGGAGTCCAAGCAATAAAAAAATACCCAAAAGCAGCATTTGTACACTGCAGTTTACATAAACTAAATCTTGTCGTGATCTATTTAAATAATTTGAATGCTGTACGATTCATAATAGGAAAAGTTAAGTCAATTATAGTGTTTTTTCCTAGAAAGTAATCAGCGAAGAAAACTTATTCCAAATGTTTCTTTGCTATGGCAAACTAAATGGACACATACTTGCGGATTTGTGCTAAAATGTGACATAAATTGTTAAGCAACTGGAATATTTATAACAATCTAGAAAATCAAACATTGCACATCAGTTACTTTGTACCTTAAGAACTCAATCATTTGTTGTTTGTTTATTTATTATACAAAAATATTCTTCAAAGCTAGAAGATGTGACCCAAAAATTGCAGTCAGTTCATTTAGATTTACTGGCAGAACAAAAATACATTGAAGAATTGTTGACTACATTGGCTGTTGATTGACAGAATTGTGATGAGAGGTAAAACGAATTTTTTAGATTTATAAAAGGTGTTGCAGATGATGTTGTCGATATTGATCCAAGCTGGAAGACAAATGAACAGGGAAAATCCAATAGTTGATTTGCCTGAAGATTATTTAAGAATAACAGTATTATACCCTACCTTGATTCCGTTATATCATCGCTGGAAACTCGTTTTTGTGTAGAAAATAAACCAGCATTTCCCCTTTTAGTTTTGCATCCCTTTTTGATGACAAAACTAGAAAGGCCCGCATTTAAGAATCTTGCTGAATATTACGCATTTGACAATTTAATCGAGGAGAGTGAGACCTGGTATGATATATGGAAATGTAAACTAGTAAAGAAACAATGACTCTATGTGAGGTTTTAGATGAAAACAATTTTTCCCCCATTTTTTTCTGACAGCATTGGCTCTTCCAGTAACAACATGCACAATCGAGAGATCATTTAGCACTCTAAGACAAGTCAAAACGTGGCTACGCTCAACAACTGGTGATGATCGTTTATCTGGTCTTTGATGAGTATCAAAAATGT
Source organism: Bulinus truncatus (assembly GCA_021962125.1). Classification (NCBI taxonomy): domain Eukaryota; kingdom Metazoa; phylum Mollusca; class Gastropoda; family Planorbidae; genus Bulinus; species Bulinus truncatus. The sequence goes on along the minus strand of JAGDYQ010000110.1, from coordinate 564,815 downwards.
AAAGAAAATGTTATCAATCGATTTGGACAAATACCAAGATGTTTACAATCTTCGTTCCAGAATAAATATATTAAAATTACAATATTATTGCTGTATCATTGTAATTTATAATTGTATACTTTATTTTATTAATATAGTAACTGTTCGACACTGAAAACATTATTTTAAAATGACAATAATGTAATCAGTTATACTTGCAGATATAATTCTTTTTTTATTTTTGATATATGTACATTGTCTTCAATGTAATAAACTTTCAGGTAATTTTTAGTTCAGTTTTATTGTACCACTTTATTGTGTTTTTCCAAAATTAAGGGGGGGGGGATTTCCCCCTACTATTCCCCAACCCTCGAAATACGCCCATGTATGCAGTGCTTTTTTCTGGTGGAATGCACCGGAACGGCCTATATATGTGACGGATACATTTACATATTTAAAGATGTCTAAATCTTGTAAAATAACATTTACGTTTACATTATTTTATACTTGATATAACATGAAAAAACAAGTAGCATATGTAATGGCTTAAAATAACATTTCACACAACTACTAGTTATGTACTTCTCAAAACAAAATACATTTATGAAATGTTTATATTATTCAATTTAGAGAAACAAACTGTTGAATGCAAATAAAAATTATTGCATATTGGAATTATGTTCGTATTAAAATTGTACAAATATAAAGTGCAGAAATATGTTTAAAGTAAAGTTCCCTTAACCCTAACGGGCCATCGGGGCAGATGAAGTGTAGAATTCATCTGTTTCTGTAACCTCGGCATATGAAGGGATTGTGTGGTTAGCACAACGCCCAGCCGCCTTTACTTCCCCAACTTAGAGTCATGTACCCATTTAAAGCTGGGTAGACTTGTGGGACGACTTTGAAACACATTTCACCTGGAAAAATTGCACATGGTTCTCACCGAGGATCGAACCCAGGACTCTCAGGTCGACAGTCGAGTATCTACACCACTCGGCCACCCGTCCCACAGAAATATGTTTAAAGTGTATTTAATGTCTTTGAACTATAATTTCTTCGCAACATGGGAAAACCATTGTTTGAACAGATTGATGAACAAAACAATAGTTTGAACAGATTGATGAACAAAACAATAGTTTGAACAGATTGATGAACAAAAACAATTGTTTGAACAGATTGATGAACAAAACAATAGTTTGAACAGATTGATGAACAAAACAATTGTTTGAACAGATTGATGAACAGAATACTTTTAAATTCTAAAATATCGCAAATTCAGTTAGAGAGTAGGGTGAAGGAAGCTGGTACATCAGGAAGTGACTAGAGAGAACATAGTATTGTTTTTTTTTTAGAGTGGATCCAACGAGATCAGTATCATGTGTGACAGACAGACAGACAGAGGCGGGAGAGATAACAGAAGAATAGAGAAACAAAGTTGTGCTTCCTCCCCCGCCAGACTGAACGTGAGTACCAATGTAACTTGACGTAAGTGTTGCAGTCCAGTGGTGAACTCAGGATCCAGTAGTTTTTGCAAGTCTCAACTGTCCAGTTAATTAGTCTAAATGTCTGATTTAACTCATAGTCTGGACTAGATCTGGTCTACTGGGAGTAGGAGAGAAACTATTGGGCGTCAAATCGTGAAATAGATTTTTTCAATTAAATCTCCTTCATTCCCTGTTAAATGAATTAATAAAAATTACAATAACATGAAAGTTGACAACATCTCTGACATATATAAACAAGCAATTAAGCCTGTTCCATTCTGGACACAGGACGTGTTAGCGCATTTTCGTATTATGTATCAGTACGTATGCTATCTTTCAGTAAATATTTGTAAATTTCGGAAATGTTTACAAATTCAATTGTGTAATGCATATATCTGAAAAAAGATATTAATAACAAATGAAAACATGTTTATTATAATTTCACTATATTAATATATTGATTCAATTGACTTTACAATTAGGCTATTACATTCAAATTTTTATATTTATTCAACTCACACATAAAACACTGTTTTACAATGGTCTATTTCTTTCCTCGTCAACCGTCTGTGTATCCTCTTTTTTCACTTCCGTCCAGTTCTTTTTTCACTTCCGTTCAATAACCCTTTCATTTGATGCGCGTGTTATGTATTGTTGTAACCCTCTCAATTCTAGCACATGTAGCCCTCATATTCTAACACACGGCGCTGCACCATTCGTCACCTGGACAGGTGTGTAAATAAGAGATCACGTGACCTATATGTGACTGAAATGGACTCATAATTGAAACATTCTAAATTGTAGTCATTTAATCGTCCGAAAACTCCGTCAATTGTTGTTTTATATAAAGTACGGGAAGTAAGTCATGTTGAATAACTGTTACAAAAATAAATAATGATTACGCCCCTTTGATTAGCTTTTATTATTTATATTTAAAATATAAGCAAAACGGTACATAAAAAACTCTTATATTTTGGCCCTGAGAGGTCAAATCGCAAAATGGACTTTTGTTGTACACTTAGCAGGCCAAGACCTACACAATGATATATACATCATGGGTCTAGGACTTATGGTTGCTGAGATATAGGGCGGTCCATTATTAATATAGCTTATATAGTAAAAAACGGTACTTTATAAGCCCCCTTCTACGGCCCTCAGAGGTTAGATCGCGAAATAAACTTTTGATGTACACTTGGCAGGCCAAGACCTACAAAATGATATATACATCGTGGGTCTAGGACTTATGGTTGCTGAGATCTAGGGCGCTCCTTTGATAATATAGCTTATATAGTCAAAAACGGTACTTTATAAGCCCCCTTTTACGGCCCTCAGAGGTCAGATCGCGAAATGGAAAAAAGTCATTTCTTGGCAGGCCAAGACCTACAAAATGATATATACATCATGGGTCTAGGACTTATGGTTGTTGAGATCTAGGGTGATGACGGACGGACGGACAGACAGACAGACAGACAAAACGGGGACAATAGAGCATTTTATTTCGAAAATGCTCTAAAAACCTACTAAAATGAAGAATATACGTTGCACTAAATAATCAATGCTAATAACATAGTAACAGATACATACAAAACTGTTTAACGTACTTGCAACATAGATAAGTAATGTATGAGCTTAATACTAACACGTAAAATACCTCAATGTAAAAACAAGTAATTTATACTCGTACACACAAACATCCGTAATAAACCCAATTCTACACACAGAGGCGTTCGCTAGGATTAGAAAACTGGCCGAGTGCCAAGAGCTCCCTATTTTATGATGGACACATCTATTGGTTTAGTATAGAAGTACACATTTAGTGGGTTTATATAGATATACACATTTAGTGGGTCATTATTGAATTAAAAATCTAGTGGATCATTATAAAAGTACACATTTAGTGGGTCATTATAAAAGTACACATTTAGTGGGTTATTATAAAAGTAAATTTAGTGTAAATTTAAAAACAAGTAATTTATACTCGTACACACAAACATCCGTAATAAACCCAATTCTACACACAGAGGCGTTCGCTAGGATTAGAAAACTGCCCGAGTGCCAAGAGCTCCCTATTTTATGATGGACACATCTATTGGTTTAGTATAGAAGTACACATTTAGTGGGTTTATATAGATATACACATTTAGTGGGTCATTATTGAATTAAAAATCTAGTGGATCATTATAAAAGTACACATTTAGTGGGTCATTATAAAAGTACACATTTAGTGGGTTATTATAAAAGTAAATTTAGTGGGTCATTATAAAAGTACTAATCAAGTGGGTCATTATAAAAGTACTAATCTAGTGGGTCATTATAAAAGTAATAATTTAGTGGGTCATTATAAATGTACTAATCTAGTGGGTCATTATAAAAGTAATAATTTAGTGGGTCATTATAAATGTACTAATCTAGTGGGTCATTATAAAAGTAATAATCTAGTGAGTCATTATAAAAGTACTAATCTAGTGAGTCATTATAAAAGTACTAATCTAGTGGGTCTTTATAAAAGTACTAATCTAGTGAGTCATTATAAAAGTACTAATCTAGTGGGTAATTATAAAAGTACTAATCTAGTGAGTCATTATAAAAGTACTAATCTAGTGAGTCATTATAAAAGTACTAATCTAGTGAGTCATTATAAAAGTAATAATCTAGTGAGTCATTGTAAAAGTACTATTCTAGTGGGTCATTATAAAAGTACAATTCTCGATAACTTTAGGGATGTAACTAGTTTCTGAAGACTAATGCACCAGGAGATTATCTCCCGTTCTCCTGGTTGACCTTCCTTAATACAGGTCTCATTTATTTCAATTTAAACGGATGAAAAAAATATGTAACTTTTTATACAGTATTATATTATGTAATGTTTTTAACATTTTTATGGGTGGAGGGGGGCTTGGTGGGGAGCGTCTTAAAGTATGAGTCAGGTAGACCACTCACCATCAAAAGGGACATATAGCACTGTACAGTTGTTTACATGATCTTGTTATGTTCAAAGTCTGCGCTCAATTATAAGTTTGCAAAAAATGTAAATAACTCATGAAATTAGTCAAACAATGGCATGGGATACACTACATCTAGAGCAGGGTTGACGAGTGAAAGGCACGCGCGCAGAAATAGTCACACAAAACCATTTAAAATATCATCAATAATAAATGATAACTACCAGGCACAAAATAGTCTTGTCGGGACTTTGATAAATTCTACATTTTATTCCCAATTTATATCTATGAATTTATATCTATAAATATTTATATATAAATAGGCTAGATTCCAGAGCTAGACTTTGTTATAAATTGACTAGATTCCAGAGCTAGACTTTGTTTTAAATTGGCTGGATTCCAAAGATAGACTTTGTTATAAATGGGCTAGATTCCAGAGATAGACCTTGCTATAAATGGGCTATATTCCAGAGCTAGACTTTGTTATAAATTGGTTAGATTCCAGAGCTAGACTTTGTTATAAATTGGTGAGATTCCAGAGCTAGACTTTGTAATAAATTGGTTAGATTCCAGAGCTAGACTTTGTTATAAAATGGCTAGATTCCAGAGCTAGACTTTGTTATAAATTGGTTAGATTCCAGAGCTAGACTATCTTTATGTATTTCTAGGGATAAGGGTTAGGGGCTTCCAAATGGCCCTCTATGTGTAAACACTCTATCAAATCTATTGCTTGTGGATCTATTTGATTTGTACGCTTGTCCTTAAGAGCAGTATTTTAGTTATATGTGTTAAATACTTTGCTGTGTGTGTGTTAAATACATTGCTCTGTGTGTTAAATACATTGCTGTGTGTGTTAAATACATTGCTGTGTGTGTTAAATACATTGTTGTGTGTGTTAAATACATTGTTGTTTGTGTTAAATAAATTGTTTGTGTGTTAAATACATTGCAATGTAACTCAAAAAGGAAGAGAAAGACGTTTAGATTTAATGTAAATTAAAACAATATTGTTGTAATTATGAAGGCATAATGAAACCATATAATATTTTGTCGTTTCTCCTTAATTAAAATAAGATAAAAAAAATGCTGTATATTGATGGTACAGCTCCAACTGGTATGTTCATTTGATGGTACAGCTACAACTGGTAGTTTGATTGATGGTACCTGGTATGTTTGTTTGATGGTACATCTACAACTGGTATGTTTTTTGATGGTACAGCTACAACTGGTAGTTTGATTGATGGTACCTGGTATGTTTGTTTGATGGTACATCTACAACTGGTATGTTTTTTGATGGTACAGCTACAACTGGTATGTTTTTATGGTACAGCTACAAATGATATGCTTATTTGATGGTGCAGCTACAACTGGTATGTTTATTTGATGGTACAGCTACAACTGGTATGTTTTTATGGCACAGCTACAACTGGTATGTTTTTATGGTACAGCTACAACTGGTATGTTCATTTGATGGTACATCTACAACTGGTATGTTCATTTGATGATACATCTAAACTGGTATGTTCATTTGATGGTAAATTCTACAACTGGTATGTTCATTTGATGGTACAGCTACAACTGGTATGTTTATTGGATGGTACATCTACAACTGGTATGTTCATATTTAAGTCAAAGCCAACACTAGCAAATTTTCAGCCAATAATATTTGTTTACACCTTGGAGCTATCTGACCCGATCCTCCATCTATTAAGTGAAACTGCCCCATACTTCTCTTAACACTAGTAAACAACTTGAGTAGCAGAATGACTTAGAAGATTAATAAATTTAATTAGGAAAATAATGTATTTTTTTTTTAGTTATAGCTATAAATAGTAACGAATGGGGCGAGGTTATGCAGCGCCTATTTCATCTCTCTCTCTCTCTCTCTCTCACTATCTGTCTCTTTCTTTATATATATATATATATATATATATTTATATATATATATATATATATATGAACGGCTAAGCCTCAAAGGCAGTTTCCGGATGTTTAATAAAAGAGATAAGAAAAGGCAGACATTTGGCATAAACTGATTTAGTTTTTTTTATTTCTTTATGTTTATAATACAGTTATCAAAGATATCAATTTGATCTCATATCACACTGTATCATGTTGATTTACAACATTATTTTTTTTTGTACTGGCTGTGTACTATGATTGTTAACTTGTTGTATACTTGTGCAATATCTGTATATTGACTATAAAACGGTTGTGTACCAGCTGTGTGCTAGTAGTGTAACTAGTTGTTTACTAGGGAGCGACCGATGTGCCTTTTTACAGATAGTCCGATACCGATATTTTTCCCCAGCATTTTACCGATACCGATGTCGATACCGATATTTTCTTTGACCAACAACAATGCCAAACACGTGTTTTTCTCGTGCTACAGCTAATAACGTTTGTCAATCCATGCTCACCCCTTCCCTGTCATATTTCGTAACACTTCGCCCACACGTAAGTCTTGTTTCCCTCCCTCCAACTTCCCATCCTAAAAAAAATACACACAGATGTTCACTAATTGTATCATTCAAGGTCATACATTAGAATTAAAAAATGCCAATCTTATTGTTTCAAGGTCATAAGGCTGATGCAATTTTTGTGGACGTGACAATTTCTGTGTACGGGTTTTTTTTTTCCTTTTTTTTAAAACTTGTCAGATCTGGTTATAGAATTGGGTTATTTAGGGATTTTTTTTCCTGCAACTCTGTTGTGAAAAAAAAATGTATCGGCAGCCAAAAAACGGCCGGTCCGATAGTTAACCCATAGTGCCAATATCGGTTCGACTATCGGTTGCTCCCTAAAAAAATTGGTTGATCCGATATTAACCGATAGTGCCAATATCGGTCCGATACCGATCCGATTATCGGTCACTCCCTATTGTTTACTCTAGCGTTGTGCTGTGTACTGTATGTTTTTTTTAACACTTGTTGCTATTTAGTCCAGTAAGCGCGTATTCTCCTATTTTTTTGGTAAATTGAGTTAATTTTGTTGGTAGTTAATGTAAACATTCGCTTGAAAAATGTCACTCTAAATTATTTTTTGTATTTCTACAAATACAAAGACTAGAGTTATCCTCGCTTGACGTGAGCCACAGTAACAAGGGAACCACCCACATAATGAGGTCATCATTCTCCCTTCCTATTGAAGTTTCCACTGTTTTAGGTCAGAATTAAATCTCTTTAGATCAATATAGAGTTTTTTATCTCTTGGTTTTGAATTTAAAGTCTGAAATGAATTATTTCAGTTAGTTAAATAGGTTTCTTTTTTATATAAAATCGTTTTTTTCTGATGATTCTGACTGTAATAATAATAATTAAATACGTTTTTTAAAGGGCCATTAGTTTTATTGAAATAATAACCTGATTCAAATAGTAAATTGATTCAAATAAAAACTTGATTCAAATAATAACCTGATTCAAATAATAACCTGATTCAAATAATAATGTCTATTTGTTGTTGGAAAATTGAAAGTAAATATCTTTTTATTCATTTCTTTATTTTATTTCTACATCAATAGTTTGAAAACACAACACTTTCAATCATCTTTTAATATCTATTCACTTCATCATTTTAATAACTGTTGTTAATTAATTATAAAACTATTATATCTGAATGTGATTATTTCATTCTTTCAAAAAAATATTAAAAGGCAAGCAATAGGCTTAATATAACTTGTAGACGATAAAACTATTTCATGATGTTTAAATTTGTTTAATTAAACAATAAAAAAAAATGTTTCGCTAAGTTGAGACTTAAAGTGAATCGAGAGCATTGTCTCGAAGTACAAAAAATAAAATGTTTTAATCTCTCGTTAACTTATAGCTGAAATAATTGAATTGTTTACTCTTTAGAATTAAATTTTATTATCAACTGTCACCTGTTTGTTGAGATTCATGTCATTAGTCTTAGTTTTAATTAAATAAACAACATCTACAGAAATAATTTGATTCCTAATCTTGATTGGTATAAAACCTCAGAACAATTACCTTGAATAACATTTCATTAGCAAAATAAATCTAGTTAAGAATAAAATAACATTTAAATGATTTATAGATAGGTAGAATGGAGTGGATATTTAATGAAGAGCATCGATTCATTTTGCTCCAGACGGTTGGTTTTTTTCAATTTTCCTTTTTCTTCCCTCCCACACAAGTTGACATAGCCAACATTTTTTTTTCCTTTGATATTTTTTTTATCTTTTTTTTTTCACTGATGCCTGTCTGGTTATTTTAAAATCTATAATTCCCAGAACAAACGAGTTTAAGATGAACTTCATTTTGAAGTTGCATTGCATTGGTCAGTATAAACTTCGACTCAACCAGTGAATGTGCGTCAAGATTTATATAGAAATAGTTCAATTATTTAAAGTTAAGATTCAACTACTGACAGTTTTACTATTTTATTAATCTTCAATTCATAATTTCTTCACTACAATCTCTTCTTTTCTAATGTCTGTGTGTCTGATGACTGTGTGTCTAATGACTGTGTCTGATGACTGTGTGTCTGATGACTGTGTGTCTAATGACTATGTGTCGGATGACTGTGTGTCTGATGTCTGATAATATGCTGGTGAACTTATTAGCATAAGGTGGATGCTGTTGTTACTGTATACGTGTTGAGATGGCCATTTGTGTCTGACATGAACATTAGCATAAAGTTAACATAAACATTCTATTTACTTGCAAATATTAAACACAGTTTAAAAGAGACGAACATTCAAACTAACAACTCGCATCCAAATTTACCACACACACATTCTACCTTACCACACACACATTCTAACTCACGACAAACACATTCTAGCTTACCACAAACACATTCAAACTTATCACACACACACACACATTCTAACTTATCACACTCAACTCACATTCTAACTTATCACATACACTTTCTAACTTACCACACACATTCTAACTTACCACACACATTCAAACTAACAACACGCATCAAAATTTACGACATACACATTCTAACATACCACACACATATTCTAAACTAGCACACACACATTCTAACTTACCACACACAAATTCTAACTTACCACACACACATTCTAACTTACCACACACAAATTCCAACTTACCACACATACATTCTAACTTTCCACACACATTCTAACTTACCACACACGCATTCTAACTTACCACACACGCATTCTAACTTACCACACACGCATTCTAACTTACCACACACCCATTCTAACTTACCACACACATTCTAACTTACCACACCCATTCTAACTTACCACACACTGCCAGATGGAGAATGAAAAAATTCATTCTGGACCGTCGCCTTTCCCTGGACAGAGCAATGGCCGCCAACACAATGACGTTACCAATGACAACCAAACAAAAAAGGACCACCAGCACTCCAAGTTGAGCATCCTTGATTCAGAGAATAAAATCAAAATATTTGTCTTTCAGTTCTCCATGTTCTAAATTAGTATCATTGATTTTTATTTATTTTTAAATTAAGTACTAAGCTAAGTACTGAAATGTCTTTCTTTACACAAACAGTAGATGACGTGTACATACTATTGGGCCCATAACTAGGGGCGACAAGTGTGGTCCACACCAGGGGGGGGTTACTTTTCAATAGCGGTTTTCTATTTCATCTCGATGCAGGTTACACCCAAACAATATATCACAGATGAATGTAATGGTGTGTGTGTGTCCATGTATTGGATCAAACAATATATCTCAGATGAATGTAATGGTGTGTGTGTTTGTCCATGTATTGGATCAAACAATATATCTCAGATGAATGTAATGGTGTGTGTGTGTCCATGTATTGGATCAAACAATATATCTCAGATGAATGTAATGGTGTGTGTGTGTGTCCATGTATTGGATCAAACAATATATCTCAGATGAATGTAATGGTGTGTGTGTGTCCATGTATTGGATCAAACAATATATCTCAGATGAATGTAATGGTGTGTGTGTGTCCATGTATTGGATCAAACAATATATCTCAGATGAATGTAATGGTGTGTGTGTGTCCATGTATTGGATCAAACAATATATATCAGATGAATGTAATGGTATGTGTGTGTGTGTGTTCATGTATTGGATCAAACAATATATCTCAGATGAATGTAATGGTGTGTGTGTGTGTGTCCATGTATTGGATCAAACAATATATCTCAGATGAATGGAATGGTGTGTGTGTGTGTGTCCATGTATTGGATCAAACAATATATCTCAGATGAATGTAATTGTGTGTGTGTGTGTCCATGTATGGATCAAACAATATATCTCAGATGAATGTAATGGTGTGTGTGTGTGTCCATGTATTGGATCAAACAATATATCTCAGATGAATGTAATGGTGTGTGTGTGTGTCCATGTATTGGATCAAACAATATATCTCAGATGAATGTAATGGTGTGTGTGTGTGTCCATGTATTGGATCAAACAATATATCTCAGATGAATGTAATGGTGTGTGTGTGTGTCCATGTATTGGATCAAACAATATATCTCAGATGAATGTAATGGTGTGTGTGTGTCCATGTATTGGATCAAACAATATATCTCAGATGAATGTAATGGTGTGTGTGTGTGTCCATGTATTGGATCAAACAATATATCTCAGATGAATGTAATGGTGTGTGTGTGTGTCCATGTATTGGATCAAACAATATATCTCAGATGAATGTAATGGTGTGTGTGTGTGTGTTCATGTATTGGATCAAACAATATATCTCAGATGAATGTAATGGTGTGTGTGTGTGTGTCCATGTATTGGATCAAACAATATATCTCAGATGAATGTAATGGTGTGTGTGTGTGTCCATGTATTGGATCAAACAATATATCTCAGATGAATGTAATGGTGTGTGTGTGTGTCCATGTATTGGATCAAACAATATATCTCAGATGAATGTAATGGTGTGTGTGTGTGTGTCCATGTATTGGATCAAACAATATATCTCAGATGAATGTAATGGTGTGTGTGTGTGTGTCCATGTATTGGATCAAACAATATATCTCAGATGAATGTAATTGTGTGTGTGTGTGTGTCCATGTATGGATCAAACAATATATCTCAGATGAATGTAATGGTGTGTGTGTGTGTCCATGTATTGGATCAAACAATATATCTCAGATGAATGTAATGGTGTGTGTGTGTCCATGTATTGGATCAAACAATATATATCAGATGAATGTAATGGTGTGTGTGTGTGTGTTCATGTATTGGATCAAACAATATATCTCAGATGAATGTAATGGTGTGTGTGTGTGTCCATGTATTGGATCAAACAATATATCTCAGATGAATGTAATGGTGTGTGTGTGTGTCCATGTATTGGATCAAACAATATATCTCAGATGAATGTAATGGTGTGTGTGTGTCCATGTATTGGATCAAACAATATATCTCAGATGAATGTAATTGTGTGTGTGTGTGTGTGTCCATGTATTGGATCAAACAATATATCTCAGATGAATGTAATGGTGTGTGTGTGTGTCCATGTATTGGATCAAACAATATATCTTGATGAATGTAATGGTGTGTGTG
>JAGDYQ010000110.1:532796-552382 GCA_021962125.1 Bulinus truncatus | reverse complement strand
ACCATTACATTCATCTGATATATATTGTTTGATCCAATACATGGACACACACACACCATTACATTCATCTGAGATACATTGTTTGATCCAATACATGGACAAACACACACCATTACATTCATCTGAGATTTCTTGTTTGGTCCAATACATGGACACACACACACCATTACATTCATCTGAGATAAATTGTTTGATCCAATACATGGACACACACACACACACCATTACATTCATCTGAGATATATTGTTTGATCCAATACATGGACACACACACACCATTACATTCATCTGAGATATATTGTTTGATCCAATACATGGACACACACACACACCATTACATTCATCTGAGATATCTTGTTTGATCCAATACATGGACACACACACCATTACATTCATCTGAGATTTCTTGTTTGATCCAATACATGGACACACACACCATTACATTCATCTGAGATTTCTTGTTTGATCCAATATATGGACACACACACACCATTACATTCATCTGAGATTTTTGTTTGATCCAACACATGGACAAACACACACCATTACATTCATCTGAGATTTTTGTTTGATCCAATATATGGACACACACACACCATTACATTCATCTGAGATTTTTGTTTGATCCAATACATGGACAAACACACACCATTACATTCATCTGAGATTTCTTGTTTGATCCAATACATGGACACACACACCATTACATTCATCTGAGATTTCTTGTTTGATCCAATACATGGACACACACACACACCATTACATTCATCTGAGATTTCTTGTTTGATCCAATACATGGACACACACACCATTACATTCATCTGAGATTTCTTGTTTGATCCAATACATGGACACACACACACACACACACCATTACATTCATCTGAGATATCTTGTTTGATCCAATACATGGACACACACACACACATTACATTCATCTGAGATATCTTGTTTGATCCAATACATGGACACACACACACACACACCATTACATTTATCTGAGATTTCTTGTTTGATCCAATACATGGACACACACACCATTACATTTATCTGAGATTTCTTGTTTGACCCAATACATGGACACACACATACACCATTACATTCATCTGAGATATCTTGTTTGATCCAATACATGGACACACGCACCATTACATTCATCTGAGATTTCTTGTTTGATCCAATACATGGACAAACACACACACACCATTACATTCATCTGAGATTTCTTGTTTGATCCAATACATGGACACACACACACACACACCATTACATTCATCTGAGATTTCTTGTTTGATCCAATACATGGACACACACACACACACACCATTACATTCATCTGAGATTTCTTGTTTGATCCAATACATGGACACACACACCATTACATTCATCTGAGATTTCTTGTTTGATCCAATACATGGACAAACACACACCATTACATTCATCTGAGATTTCTTGTTTGATCCAATAAATGGACACACACACACACACCATTACATTCATCTGAGATTTTTTGTTTGATCCAATACATGGACACACAAACATACACACACCATTACATTCATCTGAGATTTCTTGTTTGATCCAATACATGGACAAACACACACCATTACATTCATCTGAGATTTCTTGTTTGATCCAATACATGGACACACACACCGTTACATTCATCTGAGATATCTTGTTTGATCCAATACATGGACACACACACCATTACATTCTTCTGAGATTTCGTGTTTGAACCAATACATGGACACACACACACACACCATTAAATTCTTCTGAGATTTCTTGTTTGATCCAATACATGGACACACACACACACACACCATTACATTTATCTGAGATTTCTTGTTTGATCCAATACATGGACACACACACCATTACATTTATCTGAGATTTCTTGTTTGACCCAATACATGGACACACGCACCATTACATTCATCTGAGATATCTTGTTTGATCCAATGCATGGACACGCTCACCATTACATTCATCTGAGATTTCTTGTTTGATCCAATACATGGACAAACACACACACACACCATTACATTCATCTGAGATTTCTTGTTTGATCCAATACATGGACACACACACACACACACCATTACATTCATCTGAGATTTCTTGTTTGATCCAATACATGGACACACACACACACACACCATTACATTCATCTGAGATTTCTTGTTTGATCCAATACATGGACACACACACCATTACATTCATCTGAGATTTCTTGTTTGATCCAATACATGGACACACACACACACACACCATTACATTCATCTGAGATTTCTTGTTTGATCCAATACATGGACACACACACACACACCATTACATTCATCTGAGATTTCTTGTTTGATCCAATACATGGACACACACACCATTACATTCATCTGAGATTTCTTGTTTGATCCAATACATGGACACACACACCATTACATTCATCTGAGATTTCTTGTTTGATCCAATACATGGACAAACACACACCATTACATTCATCTGAGATTTCTTGTTTGATCCAATACATGGACACACACACCATTACATTCATCTGAGATTTCTTGTTTGATCCAATACATGGACACACACACACACATTACATTCATCTGAGATATATTGTTTGATCCAATACATGGACACACACACACACACCATTACATTCATCTGAGATTTCTTGTTTGATCCAATACATGGACACACACACCATTACATTCATCTGAGATATCTTGTTTGATCCAATACATGGACACACACACACCATTACATTCATCTGAGATATCTTGTTTGATCCAATACATGGACACACACACCATTACATTCATCTGAGATTTCTTGTTTGATCCAATACATGGACACACACACACACACACCATTACATTCATCTGAGATATCTTGTTTGATCCAATACATGGACACACACACACACACCATTACATTCATCTGAGATATCTTGTTTGATCCAATACATGGACACACACACACACACATTACATTCATCTGAGATTTCTTGTTTGATCCAATACATGGACACACACACACACACCATTACATTCATCTGAGATTTCTTGTTTGATCCAATACATGGACACACACACACACCATTACATTCATCTGAGATTTCTTGTTTGATCCAATACATGGACACACACACACCATTACATTCATCTGAGATTTCTTGTTTGATCCAATACATGGACAAACACACACCATTACATTCATCTGAGATTTCTTGTTTGATCCAATACATGGACACACACACACACACCATTACATTCATCTGAGATTTCTTGTTTGATCCAATACATGGACACACACACACATTACATTCATCTGAGATTTCTTGTTTGATCCAATACATGGACACACACACACACACATTACATTCATCTGAGATATATTGTTTGATCCAATACATGGACACACACACACACCATTACATTCATCTGAGATATCTTGTTTGATCCAATACATGGACACACACACACACCATTACATTCATCTGAGATTTCTTGTTTGATCCAATACATGGACACACACACACACACCATTACATTCATCTGAGATTTCTTGTTTGATCCAATACATGGACACACACACACACACCATTACATTCATCTGAGATTTCTTGTTTGATCCAATACATGGTCACACACACACACACAACATTACATTCTTCTGAGATTTCTTGTTTGATCCAATACATGGACACACACACACACACCATTACATTCTTCTGAGATATCTTGTTTGATCCAATACATGGACACACACACACACCATTACATTCATCTGAGATTTCTTGTTTGATCCAATACATGACAAACACACACACACACCATTACATTTATCTGAGATTTCTTGTTTGATCCAATACATGGACACACAAACACACACACACACCATTACATTCATCTGAGATTTCTTGTTTGATCCAATACATGGACACACACACACACCATTACATTCATCTGAGATTTCTTGTTTGATCCAATACATGGACACACACACCATTACATTCATCTGAGATTTCTTGTTTGATCCAATACATGGACACACACACACCATTACATTCATCTGAGATTTCTTGTTTGATCCAATACATGGACACACACACACACCATTACATTCATCTGAGATTTCTTGTTTGATCCAATACATGGACACACACACCATTACATTCATCGGAGATTTCTTGTTTGATCCAATACATTGACACACAAACACACCATTACATTCAGCTGAGATATATTGTTTGATCCAATACATGGACACACGCACCATTACATTCATCTGAGATATCTTGTTTGATCCAATACATGGACACACACACACACACACCATTACATTTATCTGTGATTTCTTGTTTGATCCAATACATGGACACACAAACACACACCATTACATTCATCTGAGATTTCTTGTTTGATCCAATACATGGACACACACACACACCATTACATTCATCTGAGATATCTTGTTTGATCCAATACATGGACACACACACCATTACATTCATCTGAGATTTCTTGTTTGATCCAATACATGGACACACACACACACACACAACATTACATTATTCTGAGATTTCTTATTTGATCCAATACATGGACACACAAACACACACCATTACATTCATCTGAGATTTCTTGTTTGATCCAATACATGGTCACACACACACACACAACATTACATTCATCTGAGATATATTGTTTGATCCAATACATGGACACACACACACCATTACATTCATCTGAGATATATTGTTTGATCCAATACATGGACACACACACACACCATTACATTCATCTGAGATATATTGTTTGATCCAATACATGGACACACACACACACAATTACATTCATCTGAGATATATTGTTTGATCCAATACATGGACACACACACACCATTACATTCATCTGAGATATATTGTTTGATCCAATACATGGACACACACACACACACCATTACATTCATCTGAGATATATTGTTTGATCCAATACATGGACACACACACACCATTACATTCATCTGAGATATATTGTTTGATCCAATACATGGACAAACACACACACCATTACATTCATCTGAGATTTCTTGTTTGGTCCAATACATGGACACACACACACCATTACATTCATCTGAAATAAATTGTTTGATCCAATACATGGACACACACACACACACCATTACATTCATCTGAGATATATTGTTTGATCCAATACATGGACACACACACACACCATTACATTCATCTGAGATATATTGTTTGATCCAATACATGGACACACACACACACACACCATTACATTCATCTGAGATATATTGTTTGATCCAATACATGGACACACACACACCATTACATTCATCTGAGATACATTGTTTGATCCAATACATGGACACACACACACACATTACATTCATCTGAGATATCTTGTTTGATCCAATACATGGACACACACACACCATTACATTCATCTGAGATATCTTGTTTGATCCAATACATGGACACACACACACACACACCATTACATTCATCTGAGATTTATTGTTTGATCCAATACATGGACACACACACACACCATTACATTCATCTGAGATATATTGTTTGATCCAATACATGGACACACACACACACCATTACATTCATCTGAGATATATTGTTTGATCCAATACATGGACACACACACACCATTACATTCATCTGAGATATATTGTTTGATCCAATACATGGACACACACACACACCATTACATTCATCTGAGATATATTGTTTGATCCAATACATGGACACACACACACACATTACATTCATCTGAGATATCTTGTTTGATCCAATACATGGACACACACACAATTACATTCTTCTGAGATATCTTGTTTAATCCATACATGGACACACACACACACCATTACATTCATCTGAGATATATTGTTTGATCCAATACATGGACACACACACACACACCATTACATTCATCTGAGATTTCTTGTTTGATCCAATACATGGACACACACACACCATTACATTCATCTGAGATATATTGTTTGATCCAATACATGGACACACACACACACCATTACATTCATCTGAGATATATTGTTTGATCCAATACATGGACACACACACACCATTACATTCATCTGAGATATATTGTTTGATCCAATACATGGACACACACACACACCATTACATTCATCTGAGATATATTGTTTGATCCAATACATGGACACACACACACAACATCACATTCATCTGAGATTTCTTGTTTGGTCCAATACATGGACACACACACACACCATTACATTCATCTGAGATATATTGTTTGATCCAATACATGGACACACACACACCATTACATTCATCTGAGATATATTGTTTGATCCAATACATGGACACACACACACCATTACATTCATCTGAGATATATTGTTTGATCCAATACATGGACACACACACACACACCATTACATTCATCTGAGATTTCTTGTTTGGTCCAATACATGGACACACACACACCATTACATTCATCTGAGATATATTGTTTGATCCAATACATGGACAGACACACACACATTACATTCATCTGAGATATATTGTTTGATCCAATACATGGACACACACACACACCATTACATTCATCTGAGATATATTGTTTGATCCAATACATGGACACACACACACCATTACATTCATCTGAGATATATTGTTTGATCCAATACATGGACACACACACACACACCATTACATTCATCTGAGATATATTGTTTGATCCAATACATGGACACACACACACACATTACATTCATCTGAGATATATTGTTTGATCCAATACATGGACACACACACACACCATTACATTCATCTGAGATATATTGTTTGATCCAATACATGGACACACACACACACATTACATTCATCTGAGATATATTGTTTGATCCAATACATGGACACACACACACACATTACATTCATCTGAGATATATTGTTTGATCCAATACATGGACACACACACACACACACACATTACATTCATCTGAGATATATTGTTTGATCCAATACATGGACACACACACACACCATTACATTCATCTGAGATATATTGTTTGATCCAATACATGGACACACACACACACCATTACATTCATCTGAGATATATTGTTTGATCCAATACATGGACACACACACACACACCATTACATTCATCTGAGATATATTGTTTGATCCAATACATGGACACACACACACACACCATTACATTCATCTGAGATATATTGTTTGATCCAATACATGGACACACACACACACCATTACATTCATCTGAGATATATTGTTTGATCCAATACATGGACACACACACACACACCATTACATTCATCTGAGATATATTGTTTGATCCAATACATGGACACACACACACACACACAATACATTCATCTGAGATATATTGTTTGATCCAATACATGGACAACACACACACCATTACATTCATCTGAGATATATTGTTTGATCCAATACATGGACACACACACACACCATTACATTCATCTGAGATATATTGTTTGATCCAATACATGGACACACACACACCATTACATTCATCTGAGATATATTGTTTGATCCAATACATGGACACACACACACCATTACATTCATCTGAGATATATTGTTTGATCCAATACATGGACACACACACACCATTACATTCATCTGAGATATATTGTTTGATCCAATACATGGACACACACACACACCATTACATTCATCTGAGATATATTGTTTGATCCAATACATGGACACACACACACACACCATTACATTCATCTGAGATATATTGTTTGATCCAATACATGAACACACACACACACACCATTACATTCATCTGAGATATATTGTTTGATCCAATACATGGACACACACACACCATTACATTCATCTGAGATATATTGTTTGATCCAATACATGGACACACACACACACACCATTACATTCATCTGAGATATATTGTTTGATCCAATACATGGACACACACACCATTACATTCATCTGAGATATATTGTTTGATCCATACATGGACACACACTCACACCATTACATTCATCTGAGATATATTGTTTGATCCAATACATGGACACACACACACACACCATTACATTCATCTGAGATATATTGTTTGATCCAATACATGGACACACACACACACACCATTACATTCATCTGAGATATATTGTTTGATCCAATACATGGACACACACACACACACACAATTACATTCATCTGAGATATATTGTTTGATCCAATACATGGACACACACACACCCATTACATTCATCTGAGATATATTGTTTGATCCAATACATGGACACACACACACACCATTACATTCATCTGAGATATATTGTTTGATCCAATACATGGACACACACACACACCATTACATTCATCTGAGATATATTGTTTGATCCAATACATGGACACACACACACCATTACATTCATCTGAGATATATTGTTTGATCCAATACATGGACACACACACACACCATTACATTCATCTGAGATATATTGTTTGATCCAATACATGGACACACACACACACATTACATTCATCTGAGATATATTGTTTGATCCAATACATGGACACACACACACACACCATTACATTCATCTGAGATATATTGTTTGATCCAATACATGGACACACACACACACATTACATTCATCTGAGATATATTGTTTGATCCAATACATGGACACACACACACACCATTACATTCATCTGAGATATATTGTTTGATCCAATACATGGACACACACACACACCATTACATTCATCTGAGATATATTGTTTGATCCAATACATGGACACACACACACACACACCATTACATTCATCTGAGATATATTGTTTGATCCAATACATGGACACACACACACACACACATTACATTCATCTGAGATATATTGTTTGATCCAATACATGGACACACACACACACACCATTACATTCATCTGAGATATATTGTTTGATCCAATACATGGACACACACACACACACCATTACATTCATCTGAGATATATTGTTTGATCCAATACATGGACACACACACACACATTACATTCATCTGAGATATATTGTTTGATCCAATACATGGACACACACACACACACATTACATTCATCTGAGATATATTGTTTGATCCAATACATGGACACACACACACACCATTACATTCATCTGAGATATATTGTTTGATCCAATACATGGACACACACACACACCATTACATTCATCTGAGATATATTGTTTGATCCAATACATGGACACACACACACACCATTACATTCATCTGAGATATATTGTTTGATCCAATACATGGACACACACACACACACCATTACATTCATCTGAGATATATTGTTTGATCCAATACATGGACACACACACACACCATTACATTCATCTGAGATATATTGTTTGATCCAATACATGGACACACACACACCATTACATTCATCTGAGATATATTGTTTGATCCAATACATGGACACACACACACACACTATTACATTCATCTGAGATATATTGTTTGATCCAATACATGGACACACACACACACACATTACATTCATCTGAGATATATTGTTTGATCCAATACATGGACACACACACACACATTACATTCATCTGAGATATATTGTTTGATCCAATACATGGACACACACACACACACCATTACATTCATCTGAGATATATTGTTTGATCCAATACATGGACACACACACACACACATTACATTCATCTGAGATATATTGTTTGATCCAATACATGGACACACACACACACATTACATTCATCTGAGATATATTGTTTGATCCAATACATGGACACACACACACACCATTACATTCATCTGAGATATATTGTTTGATCCAATACATGGACACACACACACATTACATTCATCTGAGATATATTGTTTGATCCAATACATGGACACACACACACACCATTACATTCATCTGAGATATATTGTTTGATCCAATACATGGACACACACACACACCATTACATTCATCTGAGATATATTGTTTGATCCAATACATGGACACACACACACACACCATTACATTCATCTGAGATATATTGTTTGATCCAATACATGGACACACACACACACCATTACATTCATCTGAGATATATTGTTTGATCCAATACATGGACACACACACACACACCATTACATTCATCTGAGATATATTGTTTGATCCAATACATGGACACACACACACACATTACATTCATCTGAGATATATTGTTTGATCCAATACATGGACACACACACACACACACCATTACATTCATCTGAGATATATTGTTTGATCCAATACATGGACACACACACACACCATTACATTCATCTGAGATATATTGTTTGATCCAATACATGGACACACACACACACACCATTACATTCATCTCTGAGATATATTGTTTGATCCAATACATGGACACACACACACACACATTACATTCATCTGAGATATATTGTTTGATCCAATACATGGACACACACACACACACACACATTACATTCATCTGAGATATATTGTTTGATCCAATACATGGACACACACACACACCATTACATTCATCTGAGATATATTGTTTGATCCAATACATGGACACACACACACACCATTACATTCATCTGAGATATATTGTTTGATCCAATACATGGACACACACACACACCATTACATTCATCTGAGATATATTGTTTGATCCAATACATGGACACACACACACACACATAACATTCATCTGAGATATATTGTTTGATCCAATACATGGACACACACACACACACCATTACATTCATCTGAGATATATTGTTTGATCCAATACATGGACACACACACACCATTACATTCATCTGAGATATATTGTTTGATCCAATACATGGACACACACACACACACATTACATTCATCTGAGATATATTGTTTGATCCAATACATGGACACACACACACACCATTACATTCATCTGAGATATATTGTTTGATCCAATACATGGACACACACACACACCATTACATTCATCTGAGATATATTGTTTGATCCATACATGGACACACACACACACACATTACATTCATCTGAGATATATTGTTTGATCCAATTGGACATTTCATCTGAGATATATTGTTTGATCCAATACATGGACACACACACACACCATTACATTCATCTGAGATATATTGTTTGATCCAATACATGGACACACACACACACCATTACATTCATCTGAGATATATTGTTTGATCCAATACATGGACACACACACACACACACATTACATTCATCTGAGATATATTGTTTGATCCAATACATGGACACACACACACACACCATTACATTCATCTGAGATATATTGTTTGATCCAATACATGGACACACACACACACCATTACATTCATCTGAGATATATTGTTTGATCCAATACATGGACACACACACACACCATTACATTCATCTGAGATATATTGTTTGATCCAATACATGGACACACACACACACACACATTACATTCATCTGAGATATATTGTTTGATCCAATACATGGACACACACACACACACATTACATTCATCTGAGATATATTGTTTGATCCAATACATGGACACACACACACACCCATTACATTCATCTGAGATATATTGTTTGATCCAATACATGGACACACACACACACACCATTACATTCATCTGAGATATATTGTTTGATCCAATACATGGACACACACACACACCAATTACATTCATCTGAGATATATTGTTTGATCCAATACATGGACACACACACACACACCATTACATTCATCTGAGATATATTGTTTGATCCAATACATGGACACACACACACACACCATTACATTCATCTGAGATATATTGTTTGATCCAATACATGGACACACACACACACATTACATTCATCTGAGATATATTGTTTGATCCAATACATGGACACACACACACACACATTACATTCATCTGAGATATATTGTTTGATCCAATACATGGACACACACACACACACATTACATTCATCTGAGATATATTGTTTGATCCAATACATGGACACACACACACACACATTACATTCATCTGAGATATATTGTTTGATCCAATACATGGACACACACACACAACATTACATTCATCTGAGATATATTGTTTGATCCAATACATGGACACACACACACACACCATTACATTCATCTGAGATATATTGTTTGATCCAATACATGGACACACACACACACACCATTACATTCATCTGAGATATATTGTTTGATCCAATACATGGACACACACACACACACATTACATTCATCTGAGATATATTGTTTGATCCAATACATGGACACACACACACACACATTACATTCATCTGAGATATATTGTTTGATCCAATACATGGACACACACACACACCATTACATTCATCTGAATTTTGTTTGTCCAATACATGAACACACACACACATCATCTGAGATATATTGTTTGATCCAATACATGGACACACACACACCATTACATTCATCTGAGATATATTGTTTGATCCAATACATGGACACACACACACACCATTACATTCATCTGAGATATATTGTTTGATCCAATACATGGACACACACACACACCATTACATTCATCTGAGATATATTGTTTGATCCAATACATGGACACACACACACACACCATTACATTCATCTGAGATATATTGTTTGATCCAATACATGGACACACACACACACCATTACATTCATCTGAGATATATTGTTTGATCCAATACATGGACACACACACACACATTACATTCATCTGAGATATATTGTTTGATCCAATACATGGACACACACACACATTACATTCATCTGAGATATATTGTTTGATCCAATACATGGACACACACACACACCATTACATTCATCTGAGATATATTGTTTGATCCAATACATGGACACACACACACACACCATTACATTCATCTGAGATTTCTTGTTTGTTCCAATACATGGACACACAAACACACACACACCATTACATTCATCTGAGATTTCTTGTTTGATCCAATACATGGACACACACACACACAATTACATTCATCTGAGATTTCTTGTTTGATCCAATACATGGACACACACACACACATTACATTCATCTGAGATTTCTTGTTTGATCCAATACATGGACACACACACACCATTACATTCATCTGAGATTTCTTGTTTGATCCAATACATGGACAAACACACACACATTCCATTACATTCATCTGAGATTTCTTGTTTGGGTGTAACCAGCATCAATATGAAATAGAAAACCGCCACCCACTTCCGCCCTATTAGCTATTGAAAAAGTAACCCCCTACACCCCCCCACCCCCGTTGTGGACCACACTTGTCGCCCCTAGTTATGGTCCCAATAGTAGGTACACGTCATCTACTGTTTATGTAAATTGTGAGTAAATGTTTTAAAACAATGAAAGACATTTCAGTACTTAGTACAAATCATAGTACGTAATTTAAAAATAAATAGAAATTAATGATACTAACTTAGAACATGGATAACTGAAGTGAACATAATGAAGACATTTTGATTTTATTCTCTAATTCAAGGATGCTCAACTTGGAGTGCTGGTGGTCCTGTTTTGTTTGGTTGTCATTGGTAACGTCATTGTGTTGGCGGCCATTGCTCTGTCCAGGGAAAGGCGACGGTCCAGGATGAATTTTTTCATTCTCCATCTGGCAGTGTGTGGTAAGTTAGAATGTGTGTGTGGTAAGTTAGAATGTGTGTGTGTGTGTTAAGTTAGAATGGGTGTGTGTTAAGTTAGAATGGGTGTGTGTTAAGTTAGAATGTGTGTGTGCTAATTTAGAATGGGTGTGTGTTAAGTTAGTATGTGTGTGTGTGTTAAGTTAGAATGGGTGTGTGTTAAGTTAGAATGTGTGTGTTACGTTACAATGTGTCTGTGGTAAGTTAGAATGTGTGTGTGGTAAGTTAGAATGTGTGAGTGGTAAGTTAGAATGTGTGTGGTAAGTTAGAATGTGTGTGTGTTAAGTTAGAATGTGTGTGTGTGTGTTACGTTAGAATGTGTGTGTGGTAAGTTAGAAAGTGTGTGTATGGTAAGTTACAATGTGTGTGTGGTAAGTTACAATGTATGTGTATGGTAAGTTAGAATGTATGTTTGGTTAGTTACAATGTGTGTGTGGTAGTTTAGAATGTGTGTGTGGTAAGCTAGAATGTAAGTGTGGTAAGTTAGAAAGTGTATGTGATAAGTTTGAATGTGACTGTGGTAAGTTATAATGTGTTTGAGATAAGTTTGAATGTGTTTGTGGTAAGTTAGAATGTGAGTGTGGTAAATTAGAATGCGTGTGCCTTGAGTTAGAATGTGTGTGTGTGGTAAGGTAAAATGTGTGTGTGTGTGTGTGGTAAATTTGGAAGCGAGTTGTTAGTTTGAATGTTCGTCTCTTTTAAACTGTGTTTAATATTTGCAAGTAAATGGAATGATTATGTTGACCTATGCTAATTTTCATGTCAGACACAAATGGCTATCTCAACACGTATACAGTAACAACATCAGCCACCTTATGCTAATAAGTTCACCAGCATATTATCAGACATCAGACACATAGTCATCAGACATACAGTCACCAGACACACAGACATTAGAAAAGAAGAGATTGTAGTGAAGAAATTATAAATTCAAGATATAAAAAATAAAACTGTCAGTAGTTGAATCTTAACTTTAAATAATTGAACTCTTTCTATATACATCTTGACGCACATTCACTGGTTGAGTCGAAGTTTATACTGACCAATGCAATACAACTTCAAAATGAAGTTCATCTTCTACTCGTTTGTTCTCGGAATTATAGATTTTAAAATAACCAGACAGGCATCAGTAAAAAAAAAAGAAAAAAAAATATCAAAGGAAAAAAATGTTGTCTATGTCAACTTGTCTGGGAGGGAAGAAAAAGGAAAATTGAAAAAAAAACAACCGTCAGGAGCAAAATGAATCGATGCTCTTCATTAAATATCCACTCCATTCTACTTATCTATAAATCATTCAAATGTTATTTTATTCTGAACTAGATTTATTTTGCTGATAAAATGTTATTCAAAGTAATTGTTCTGAGGTTTTATACCAATCAAGATTAGGAATCAAATTATTTCTGCACATGTTGCTGGAAGTTTACTGATGAGCTGGCTGAACAAATCGAATGTCAAATGTAACTTTCTTTACCTATTTAGTTTGTGTGTTTATGTATCTTTGTTTGTTTAATTTAAACTTAGACTACTGACATGAATCTCAACAAACAGGTGACAGTTGATATTAAAACTTAATTCTAAAGATTAAACAATTCAATTATTTCAAGCTATAAGTTAACGAGAGATTAAACATTTTATTTTTGTACTTCAGACAATCTCTCGATTGTCTCAACTTAGCGAAACATTTTTTATTGTTTAATTAAACAAATTTAAACCTCATGAAATAGTTTTATCGTCTACAAGTTATATTAAGCCTATTGCTTGCCTTTTAATATTTTTTTGAAAGAATGAAATAATCACCTTCAGATATAATAGTTTTATAATTAATTAACAACAGTTATTAAAATGATGAAGTGAATAGATATTAAAAGTTGATTGAAAGTGTTGTGTTTTCAAACTATTGATGTAGAAATAAAATAAAGAAATGAATAAAAAGATATTTACTTTCAATTTTGCAACAACACATAGGCACTACACTAATACTTACATTTCTTCATTATTTCGGATTTAATGGTTAATTAACGATGTGTTTTTTTATGTCTGTTATTCAGTATTAAACGCTTACACAGCCTATTTGAATCAGGTTATTATTTGAATCAAGTTATTATTTGAATCAGGTTATTATTTGAATCAAGTTATTATTTGAATCAATTTACTATTTGAATCAAGTTATTATTTGAATCAATTTACTATTTGAATCAAGTTATTATTTCAATAAAACTAATGGCTCTTTAAATAACTTATTTAATTATTATTATTACAGTCAGAATCATCAGAAATAAACGATGTTATATAAAAAAAAAAGAAACCTATTTAACTAACTGAAATAGTTCATTTCAGACTTTTAATTTAAAATCAAGAGATAAAAAAAATCTATATTGATCTAAAGAGATTTAATTCTGACCTAAAACAGTGGAAACTTCAATAGGAAGGGGGAATTACTCTCTCCTTTTGGAATGATGACCTCATTATGTGGGTGGTTCCCTTGTTTCTGTGGCTCACGTCAAGCGAGGATAACTCTAGTCTTTGTATTTGTAGAAATACAAAAAATAATTTAGAGTGACATTTTTCAAGCGAATGTTTACATTAACTACCAACAAAATTAACTCAATTTACCAAAAAATAAGAGAATACGTGCTTACTGAATTAAATAGCAACAAGTGTTAAAAAAACATGCAGTACACCAGTGATATTCTAGTTATTAAAATCATTTTAGTTATAGTTTTGATTAGTTTTTTTAGCAATCATTTTTATTATTATTTAGTTATAGTTTTAAATTCATTTTAGTTATAGTTATAGTTAGTTTTTTCATCAATCATTTTTATTATTATTTAGTTATAGTTATTGAATAATTTTCGTAAGCACTGCAAAACTTCAAATGCCCATCATACGACAGAGACATGCCAATTAAATTTCAACATCCACTGCACCACACACTACACTATCACACTACACATGAAGTGAACAGAAAATAAGTCTTAAAAAAATCTTGAAAACTTTTAAGTTTGTAAAAACCAGTAGTAAAAGTGACTTCTAAGTTGAATAAAAAAATTCAAGTTGCTTTATTTCAAATTGTTACATCAAACAAATTGTTGCCTAATTCGTTCAGCAAGTCACTGTTGACTATCAGCCATACTCTCATTTCCAGCGACTTCTCCATTCTGTTCCTCCTCCCGGTGGTTAGCAACCCACAAACTGAAAACAGCCGTTCAACAAATGCTTGAGAAGCAGGTGCTGCTAATAGGTCTAGAGCAATAGGTGCAAGTTGACTGTACGACTTCGGACAGCTAGCTTCTCAACCAAAATGGTATGGCATTGTCTTTGATTGCATTGCATTGGATGTCAGTGATGTACTTGTTGATCATGCCGGTGGCCACATTAATTTCTGACATCTGCAACTGATGAGGTGTGGCACTGTCAGATGCAGAAAGTTTCATTGCCAGGTTTAGAAACTGAATCTGAAGAATACTCTGCTGCTGCAGTTGAATTTCATCTGGTGATTTTGTTCTTTGTTGTTTAACCTGTATATAATGTGCACAATAGTAAAAGTCAATCAGGTGATTGACAAATAACTATATAGTACTTTTACACATACTGGTTACCGGGCATGGCAACTGACAAGCACAAATTAGAATAATAATTTTTATCCAGTATTTAACTCTCTATACTAGTCTATACCAACTTGCAACCAGTACCCTCAAAAATAAAACTCTTAACACAAATTGCTGTTGGATTATTATTCATTTACATTATTGTCAGTTTTTTTATTCAAAATCTGTGTACTTATACAACATGCCATGCCAGTGCCACCACCCACTACCAATAATAGCATTACCATTATTACAGAACTAGATAGTAGATTTGATTTCATAGCAGTGAACTAAATGACATAACACAACTATAATTAATACATAGCAATTTTGGCATGTCTGATGGAGTAAAATTAAGTCACACAAACCTCGTTTATTATGTATCTTTGGCAGCCTCAAGCAGCTTTATCATTTCTTCATCTTCTATCAGCATAGTAAATGCCAGCGATGGATTTGAAGGCATGTTGGCTGCTGGTATTGGGTTGAAATTGTCAGCAGCTGGATTCATAATGCAGCTAAACCTGGTCTTCGTATCACTCAGCATGGTTGATGTAACTGACTTTGATACCTTGCAAGACTGTAGGTGACACTGCAGCTCGATAATTGCAGGCAGTATATGAGAAAGTGATTGACTGTCTGTTTGAAGTTTATCAGTCTGCACAGCAAACGGCTTCAACAGACTCAGACAATTCTTGTAGTCGCATCCATTCGCTAATCAACAGTGTGTCAGTTTTCATCTCAGCCAGTAATTCGTAACACACGCTTTGAGTTCAATAAAGCGAGATATCATATGGTAAGTGCTGTTCCATCTGGTACTGTTATCAATGACAAGCACTTTGCCACATCATTGTTTAATTTTTTCTATCGTCCTTTACTTGACTTTCTAATTTTTCCCAACCATGTGTCTAACTTTAGTAAGGAGGCTGTCATAATGGCTGAATGCTTTTTTCACCACAAGTTGAAGCGAGTGAGCTTAGAACACGCCATTCTAGGATAAGGCATATGACTAGATTTGTCTAACTCTTCTAATTCAATTGAGTAAACTAAGTCTGCCGGTACAGGATCAATGTTGACTTTTACTTCTTTATCAGTGTCACTTCCTTCAGCATAACTGGCATCATTATCCGAATTTGAAAGATATTCTGCCTCTGTACTGATATCATTATCATCACATTCTTGGTCAGCCATTTCTCTTTCATTTAGCAATCTGATGGCTTTGGTCATGTTGGCTCCACTGTCAGTGACAATCATCAACACTTGTTTAGATGTAATGTTCCAGTCCAACAAGCACTGATGTAGAGCTTCAGCCAACATTTCTCCTGTGTGCGAATACTGCAGCTGGACAAGTTGTAGCATTGCGTGATCTAACAACCAACTTCACAGAATCAAAAAAACAAGCAGAAACACCCAAGAAAGATGCAGACAAGTTCTTTGGACCATCCATCGAGACAGATTATGACTTTAAGAGAAGCAGAAATCAGTTCCTTGAGTTTAACAATTCCTTCATTCCAATGCTCAGTTATCATTCGTTGAAGTGATTTAGATCCTGCATATATTTTGGGTAGAAAAATACTACTTTGAATCGCTATCAGCTAACTTTTCATAACTAAAATAAAGTTTGACAATCACATGCAGTAACTTGTAATTGTGGATCACAGATTTCACCGATTTCAACAAAAGTATTTCCACAGTCACCTGTGTTTTCAATCAACAGCGTTCCCAGTCACAGTTTGAACATCTGTTGTTTGTTTCGTTGTTTTAAATCTTATATATCTATGGCTTTAACCCTACAGTGCCCAATTGTTGTTTTTTTTTATGTTTGTATAAATTATAACATCAAATCGGAAATAAATAAAGCAAAAGTAGATTGCGCATGCTCTTCCGCTAATTTTACATCCTCTGAAATAACGTGAACAAATACATTCACCTTTTTAGGCCATTTTATTAGTAAGATTAACAACACCTGATAATGCGTGAGGCGTGTATCAAAATCTGATAAAACTTTCATGTGATTAGTTATGAAAGTCTTTTTAGTTATAGTTATTATTAGTTTTTTTGGCAAGCATTTTTAGTTATTATTTAGTTAGAGTTAAAAAATTCTTGCTAGTTTTAGTTTTAGTTATAGTTAACTAAAGATCAATCATTCTAAGTTATCGTTTT
>JAGDYQ010000110.1:500146-532296 GCA_021962125.1 Bulinus truncatus | reverse complement strand
TATACAAACACTGGACAGTACACTATCATTGGTATATTATTGTATGTCCACTGTACTGTTTATGCAAACACTGGACATTACACTATCATTGGTATATGATTGTATGTCCAGTTGTCCACTGTACTGTTTATGCAAACACTGGACATTACACTATCATTGGTATATGATTGTATTTCCAGTTGTCCACTGTACTGTTTATGCAAACACTGGACATTACACTATCATTGGTATATGATTGTATGTCCACTGTACTATTTATACAAACACTGGACAAAACAAAGAAATATAAATGAAAGGGAAGGGGAGAAGTGTTTGTAGAAATTGTATTGTTCAACAGAGGCTGGATTAGACTTACGGTCAAGGGTGCCGGGGTCTAGGGCGAATGTTATTCCAGACATTATATCATTTAAATGTCTTTATTGTGGGGAGACCGAAATATAGAATCACACACTTTTACTGCTGGACTGCAGAGACCGATTGAAATGCAGCGAAGGGACGGATGGTCGTGCAGGACGCTATCTGTCGACATAAGGATCCCGGGTTTGATTTTTAATGACATCTAGGAAAATTGTTCAGGTTATGGTGACATTTCCCTCCATGTCTCCCAAAGACATATTTTTATTAGATTTAAAGAGATTTAATGCTGTCTACAGTAAAGTGTGAAGAACATGATTGTTAGAACAATATGGAGATACTAGTAGTTGCCCGTTGCATTCGCAACTAAAGGTTTTATCCCAAAAAAATGCTGGGGCCCGGCGGGACTTTCGAGTTTGGACCCCCCTCACCCCACCCTAGGTACGCCTCTGTGTTCAGCTTTGATACATATTTTCAATTTTTTTTTAAAGTTACGAAAGAATTAAAAACTAATTAGTTGTTGTTTCTTTTTCTTACAACATCCTAAAGGATAAATCATTTCAATTAAAAAACGACAGAGATCTAATTAGTTACTTTAAACAACCAAAACAATAAATTCTGAAAAAAAATTATAAAAAAAATGTGTCCCTGAGAGAAATCGAACCTGGATAGTCGGCATAAAAAGGTATATAGCCAAGCTGCTAATGCATTCAACCACCACGTCACACGATTGATGTAATCATTTTAATGTACTATTTAAAATAATTACTCGATTATTTTTTTCACATTCACTTGACTTATTTTAGGCTTATATAATCTTATTTTGTATTTAAAATAAATCAAAGCAATATTTATTTTAAAAAATGAGCTACTACAATAGCTGAGAACTTATTTTGTATAGAAATATGCAGAATTTCTTTTTTTTTTTTTTATATTATATCGACTTTTAAAAAAGAACTTTATTTGCGAAAACGCGCTCGCTAGATTTTTTTATTGTTACTATTGTTTACGTTTGACGATGTTAAAATGCTATCTGTTGTAATAAAAACTACAATAATTTGAATGATAGTATATGTTAATTATTACCTTTTAATATTTGGGACTTTTACATTTCACAAAAAAACCACATAAACTATTTAAAACTGTACATTTTTCAAAAAGAAATATCGAATCGAGACAGTGTCAAGACGTCATTTTAGGTCGGAAGCAAATCGCGTGATTACTTTATCAAATACTATTGGTGGAACAGTTAGACACTTGCCTTTAATTTTATAGGATATTTATATCTGCCATATGCGCAGTCGACGGCTTTTACGGAGGTCATTTATTTTTAGCGACGGATTCCCCACACGGACGGACGACAAGATAGCTGCTGTATTAGTACGAAGATACGAAACAATTTATTGTACCTTGTAGTACTCCTGTTGCCCCATAAGGATCGTTCCGTTTCCGAGACTGTCATTGTGACTGTAGGGTGTGTGTGATGTTGTCAGTGATGAGGTCAGAGATGTGATCAGTGATGTGGTTGATGTTGATACAGACCTGGATAGGTCAGGTGTGGATGTCAACTCCATAGTCACTGAAAGTATATATAGATACAGTATTAACAAAATCTGTTTCTGTTACATGTGGATGTATAAAGTCTCAGTATAACCACATATTCATCGCATGTTGTAAATAGAGAAACCAAAAACGTTACAAGAACATTTAAAACAATTTACAATTTGCAGTTTAAATTTCTATGTTTTTATCACAGCTTAACACTTAACACTTTTTATATGATTGTTAGCACCAGCAAATTCAATGATGCTAACAGTGTTTAATATGTTCTTAGCACCAGTAATTCCAATGATGCTAACAGTGTTTAATATATTGTTAGCACCAGTAAATTCAATGATGCTAACTGTGTTTAATATGTTCTTAGCACCAGTAAATTCAATGATGCTAACAGTGTTTAATATGTTCTTAGCACCAGTAATTCCAATGATGCTAACAGTGTTTAATATGTTGTTTGCACCAGTAAATTCAATGATGCTAACAGTGTTTAATATGTTCTTAGCACCATTAAATTCAATGATGCTAACAGTGTTTAATATGTTCTTAGCACCAGTAAATTCAATGATGCTAATAGTGTTTAATATGTTCTTAGCACCAGTAAATTCAATGATGCTAACAGTGTTTAATATGTTGAAAGCACCTAACGATGTTAAGTGGTGAGCACTTGTCAAATATTTATTTAACACTTTTCACTACGTTGTTAACACTGCTTTATATTTTGTCAGCACTGATCCCTATGTTGTTACCTCTTATTACACTGTTACAAACACCTTTATTATACTGTTAAACACATCTCAATTAGTTGTTAAAACTTCTCACTATTTCGTTAACATTAATCCGTCTGTTATTAACACTAAGTTGTTCGTTACACTAACATCTCTAGGCTGTCTGTTATTAACACTAAGTTGATCGTTAAACTAACTTCTCTAGGCTGCCTGTTATTAACACCTTTTCAGTACACAAACATCTCTAGGCTGTCTGTTATTAACACTAAGTTGTTCGTTACACTAACATCCCTAGGCTGTCTGTTATTGACACTTTTTCGTTACACTAACATCCCTAGGCTGTCTGTTATTAACACTAAGTTGTTCGTTACACTAACATCTCTAGGCTGTCTGTTATTAACACTAAGTTGTTCGTTACACTAACATCTCTAGGCTGTCTGTTATTGACACTTTTTCGTTACACTAACATCTCTAGGCTGTCTGTTATTAACACTAAGTTGTTCGTTAAACTAACATTCCTAGGCTGCCCCTTAAGTAATAGTTTCCATCGTACAACATGTGCCAGTCTGTTTGTGTGTGTGTGTTTGTATTTATATTTCTGTGTGTGGGCAAGCCCTCTAATGGTTCCTAATAATTTAATGCATCACTCTAAGACAATTTACAAATTGTGTCAGGACATTGAGGTGAACACGACAAATTGTCTACATGAATATTTTTTTCATCCTTTTTAAGTATTGGGATTTTCCCAAATGCTAAAACAGAAAATGTGATAGAGGATGAAGCCTAACAAAAAACAAAATATTTGAAATTATGGATTATGTTTTGTTTTATATTTAGAAATAAAAGACTTATCGGCATAATCGGTGAATTAAAAACCTTTTCTATCAATTTAAACATCTGATGGAAGGAGAAACAAGTGAAGGACAAACATACGTCACTCAGTGGATAAAACATTAATTGTTATTAGTATTTAATGTGTCCACTTACTGCAGGCTGGACAGAAGTGACACTCGGCTTTCAAAAACAACCACTCGTCATAGTTAATGAAACATACATTAAATCGAGTGAATTCTTAGTTCAAATAGAACAGCTTTAAAGCTAGAGAGGAGGAGTGAGAGAGATTGACAGGGAGGGAAAGAGAGAGTGTCGTGAGAGAGAGAGAGAGAGAGAGAGAGAGAGAGAGAGAGAGAGACGTGTGACAAAGAGAGAGAGAGAGAGATGAGAAAGAGATAATGAGACTGTTTTTTAGTTAGACTATATATCAACATAGAAGTTGATGCATTCAATACAAAATATCTATATGAGATAGGTAAGTAAGAGTTGATGCATTCAATACAAAATGTCTATATTATATAGGCAAGTGAGAGATTCTGTACGTATGCATGTCTGTTTAAGTACAAAATTTTAATTCGAACTACGTCCGCAGATTCTCTCGCTTCTTCCATAACCTAACGGCTATTGAAGTGATTATTGAAAGGGGTGTTTTGACAATTAGATTAAAATAGGAGGATCATTAGAAATAAGTCTAATATAACAAAGTAGTATTTCATTAAAAAAAATAACAGGATAGCTGAGAACTTAATATTGCATGTTGTAAGTTTAAAAAGAAATAAGATAAACTTTTAATCGTCGGAATATTTTCAATTTATTCAATTGTTTTCATTTGACGATTTATTAATGATATTTTTTAAAATAAAAAACGTAACAACAATTTGATTGGTAATATTTAATTACTTTAATTATTTTAGACTTTTGCGTTTCATAACCGCAGAAACTATTTAAAATTGTAGATTAAAAAAAAATAAAACAACTATTGTAGATAAACCTATAGAAGATGTGATTGTCCATTAATTACTTCAACAACTTAGGGCTGGGCGTAGTCTGAACAACTGTTGAAGTGGGCGTGGGGGCGCCTGATCGATTCGACTGTTGTTGAAGTGGGCGTGGGGGCGCCTGATCGATTCGACTGTTGTTGAAATGGGCGTGGGGCCGCCTGATCGATTCGACTGTTGTTGAAATGGGCGTGGGGCCGCCTGATCGATTCGACTGTTGTTGAAATGGGCGTGGGGCCGCCTGATCGATTCAACTGTTGTTGAAATGGGCGTGGGGCCGCCTGATCGATTCGACTGTTGTTGAAATGGGGGAAGAATTGTGAATTTTTTCTTTTTATTTTGTAATTTGATTAAAATACAGTTAATGAAAGTTTCAACAGATTTCATTTTGAACTCAAGGCAACATTTTTCCCGATGTATGAAATTAATTGGAGGTGTCTAAACTATTAATATATTTTATTTTAAGCATATTATTGCCAGAAAAGATACACACCTAAAAACTCGGTTTTAATGACCATGTGGCAAACGGAAACACTTATACTGATTAAAAACATAAATCATCAATAAAAAAGATATAAATCATCAATAACAAACTATATGCATCATCAATAACAAACTATATAAATCATCAATAACAAACTGTTTCATAAGATCACAGGCAGTTCTCGACGATTTAATGTCTCTCTAATTTAAACCCTCCATATATAGTTAAACAAAGAGAAAATAATCATTACATGTAACATTTGATTCTTCCCTTTGGAATAAAATTGATGTCTAGTACCAAACAACCCGAGGTGATCCGACAGTCGGGGGCTGTCAAAAAGACTGGTATGAAGATCAATCAGTTCTGTACCTTTAATTTTACTTTCTCTGATTAAGTTCCCAACGTTTGTTGTTGTTGTTGAGACTTTAATTATTTTAAGGCAAATTATAATTTTCTGCGTAGTTTCTGACCGCAAGATGACTACAGCCACCATCGAGTTTGACATAACGGCTTTCCGTTAAAACTTGTAACTAACCAGAAAGACTGTTACTGTACATCATAGTCTATTATACCACCATTTCATCATCATATATACCATCAGATTTTTTAGGGGGGGGGGAGAGGGGTCATTATAATTTACTGGTAGAACACTTCCTCAACAGATAATGGTCTCATTCATTGTTATATATACACACTTATAAGTATACATCTATATACATACACACACACACACACATATATATATATATACACCTATATGTATAAACCTATACATATATATATTGACAACAAACGTATGTTGGAAATATGAAAGATTAACTAATAGTAATAAATAATTTACAGTAAAGACTTAAACGTAAATTTAGAATATATATCTTCAAGTTGAACTATAAAACCCTGTCAAATTGGTCTTAAAAATAACTTTCTTTTTTTTTCTCGACGTTAACACAATTAATAGATCGTTTTCTGATTTGTATGAAAGTGTTATGGCTCCAGCTCATGTCTAAGTGTGCTCAGACAAGTCTTCGTCCTGAAATATGTGATAGTGCACTCAAATCTCAAATTCTGACATCCAGCAGTTTTTAAATCCAGTCTAGGTTTAACAATTATGTCAGTTCAATGAGCTACAACATGTAATGAGGTGACCTTGACTCTGGAGTGATTCAATGATTCACTCACTAATCCTCTCCCACATATTCTGAGTGATGTACTAACACATAGTATTGCTGTCAATATGTCGGCTGTTCTACCATTCATTATGAGACTTCTCCAAGGTTGAACCACTTCTCATTTCACTCTTAACATTGCTCTGGCAAATGGAAACTGTGGGTCACTGGCTCGATCTATGGTGATGACCAATGGATTTTCAGGGCATGGTTCCCGTTATGCCTCACGTGGTGCCCCCCCCCAAGGTCATTGCACTATCAGCAGCTATGTCGGGGAGGTAAGAAGGGCACCATAAAACACTCCCGTTTCTAGCTTATATGATTTAAGATACTTTATCTCATCCTTCCAGGGACACACATGAAAACACAATATAAAAACACCCAGTTAGTTGAGTATTGTGTAGACAGCCGAATAGAGGAAAAATTCTAATCCCAGCCTAGTTAACGCAGTTTGTAATTTTACCTGGTTGTTATTACTGGTATTATTCTACGGCACCCTCTAATCCTAACACTAACCCCCCACGCCCACCCATGATAGGCTCTCCTCATTTCTTACCGTTCACCGTAATGACGTCATCACGAGCAAGAAGTCAGAAGATCAAAATGTTCGGGAGATGATTGCACAATGTCCAGTCTCCTACAACAATAAAGCTATGAACACAGAGAAGTATGCTATGATTTTGATTCCTCCATGGGAGTGGTCAGCTGACCAGTAATGATTGACAGTGAGTGTTATCATGGGTGAGCTATTGATCAAGTGCGTCTGGGAGCATTTTTGAGATTTATAATTAAGAGAGAGATGGATTGGACTAGAGGGCTAAGGCACTGCAGGGAGGTGGAGGAAACCGTTAAGTTCCCCGGGCTGGCGGACCACAGGGTGGACCAGTCTGGAAACTTGCTGGCCATCGGGCTCTATGGCAGTCTCCAGATGTTGAGAGACACAGCAATTTTGATCTCACGGGCTCTAAGAGACTAAGTCTCAGCCCGCAGTTTCACTGAGAGACTTCAAAGAGAGAGAGAGAGAGAGAGAGAGAGAGAGAGAGAGAGAAAGAGAAAGAGAGAGAGAGAGAGAGAAAGAGAGGGCTAAGGAATAACTGATTGCATGCGATATTTGAATACTTTGTGTACTTGTACTCAGCTTGCATCGTTGTACCACTTTGAGTTACCTGTTCAGGGTTAGTGAATGTGTGAATATACTTTATGTTGTAGAATATACGTTTCGCGTTGATTATTTACTTCACTGTTGTATGGAACTCGTCATGGCTGGGGAAAATAAAGATACAAATTAAAGATTCATACTCCAAGACAGCGAACTTCAAAGATTATTAACAAATCGATGACACCTGTGACACATGGACAGTCACAAACTCAGCAACCAACAGACTACAGACGTTCCTAAATGGCTGCCTCAGAAATATTTTAAAGGAGGCTAGATAAATTCAGGAAAGAAGATATCTGGCAGCTGGCAAACTAAGATCCCATAGACCTGCAAGTGTCCAGGAGAAAATGGAGATGGATCGGCCACTAGCTATGGAAGCCTCCAGAAGACATCACAAAAATGGCTCTGCAATGGACAGAGAAAGGTCGGCCGCCCAAAGACCACTTGGAGAAGGTCTTGCGAGCAGGAAATGAAAATCTGCAAGCAGACATGGGAGAATTAAAGAAAAGGCCTCCCAAACCAGAGTGCGCTGGAGAGTGTTTGCATAGGCGCTTTGCTCCTCAAGTTCAAGACATAAGTCAAGTAAATCGATGACACCTGCCAAGCCTCTCTTCCCCTAAATTATCGGTCACCTTACGTTATTCGATATAAACCAATCGGGTTGCAGTGTTGTCACTCGCCGCTGTAAACAGTTGCTCTTCAGCTAAAACTCTTCAAAAATAGCGGCTGATAACTGATCACTAGGGTGAAGTTATCCTGTAAAGTTATTTGTAGTTTGTCAACTGACCACACGATGAAAGAACATTTCTTCCTAGTGAAGCGCTTAGTGTGTCCGTCATTTTCCCCTTCTGAAATACTGCACAACTTACAATAGCATTTCCTCTCTAGCTATTTTTTCTTACAATAGTATTTCCTCTCTAGCTATCTATTCTTACAATAGTATTTCCTCTCTAGCTATCTATTTTTACAATAGTATTTCCTCTCTAGCTATCTATTCTTACAATAGTATTTCCTCTCTAGCTATCTATTCTTACAATAGTATTTCCTCTCTAGCTATCTATTCTTACAATAGTATTTCCTCTCTAGCTATCTATTTTTACAATAGTATTTCCTCTCTAGCTATCTATTCTTACAATAGTATTTCCTCTCTAGCTATCTATTCTTACAATACCAGTAATCTAAAGAAATGGACAATTGTACACATAAGATAGCTGTGTATGGTCCCTACAATTAGCACGCTGGAGTAATCTCACTAAGTACTAAGAAATTATTTAGCTTATAGCGTCTCTCTCACACAGTTATCTCCCCCTACTGAATTACTCGGGACAACGTTAACAGAATTTCATTTGTAAAGATGGGATATAGTCTGTAGATGGCTCTATGTCGGGTAATATATTCTGTAGATGGCTCTATGTCGGGTGATATATTCTGTAGATGGCTCTATGTCGGGTGATATATTCTGTAGATGGCTCTGTGTCGGGTGATATATTCTGTAGATGGCTCTGTGTCGGGTGATATATTCTGTAGATGGCTCTATGTCGGGTGATATATTCTGTAGATGGCTCTATGTCGGGTGATATATTCTGTAGATGGCTCTATGTCGAGTGATATATTCTGTAGATGGCTCTATGTCGGATGATATTGTCTGTAGATGGCTCTATGTCGGGTGATATATTCTGTAGATGGCTCTATGTCGGGTGATATATTCTGTAGATGGCTCTATGTCGGGTGATATAGTCTGTAGATGGCTCTATGTCGGGTGATATAGTCTGTAGATGGCTCTATGTCGGGTGATATAGTCTGTAGATGGCTCTATGTCGGGTGATATATTCTGTAGATGGCTCTATGTCGGATGATATTGTCTGTAGATGGCTCTATGTCGGGTGATATATTCTGTAGATGGCTGTATGTCGGGTGATATATTCTGTAGATGGCTCTATGTTGGGTGATATATTCTGTAGATGGCTCTGTGTCGGGTGATATATTCTGTAGATGGCTCTGTGTCGGGTGATATAGTCTGTAGATGGCTCTATGTCGGGTGATATTGTCTGTAGATGGCTCTATGTCGGGTGATATATTCTGTAGATGGCTCTATGTCGGATGATATTGTCTGTAGATGGCTCTATGTCGGGTGATATTGTCTGTAGATGGCTCTATGTCGGGTGATATAGTCTGTAGATGGCTCTATGTCGGGTGATAT
The DNA here is from genome assembly GCA_021962125.1 of Bulinus truncatus. Classification (NCBI taxonomy): domain Eukaryota; kingdom Metazoa; phylum Mollusca; class Gastropoda; family Planorbidae; genus Bulinus; species Bulinus truncatus. Next base: position 522,819 of record JAGDYQ010000110.1, on the reverse strand, counting down.
AGTCTGTAGATGGCTCTACGTTGGGTGTATTTCGCTACGCAATCCCAAAGATCTCTTTGTTGTCCCTTTGTTCTCGAGTAAGATGAGACTTCAACTTTGTCATCTGGATTAACGTCCCCTTCTCCTTCACTCTGTGTTCGACAAACGGTTGACGGTGACTTCTCTTGACTTGAACACAGTCTTGACCTTTACCAAAGGATTATTTATCACATTGATGACTCAGTCCGAATGTTCTCTCTTATCATCACTCCAACAACCCTTTCATGCCTAGTTTCAAATGCATCACTCATATGTTTAATTATTTCTGCGTTTTTTTATGACTAACATTCTCACTTGCTGGTGTTGTTATCATCCCATTTTTGAATTATTACGTTTATATCATCCCATCTTTGAATTTTTACGTTTAGTTCCCGTCAATTAATAAAAGTTTGTAAATAATTTATTTAACCATCTCAAATACTTTACAACTTTTGAGACATTGTCGCGAAAAAGTTTGAGATCCTATACAACACTATGGGACGGTTTTCGCATAGAGGCACCACGTGAGACATATAGGGAGCTTGACCTTACAAATTTTCTGTTTCTCATTGAAGATTTAACCAGGAACCCTCACAAACGCTATACCGCTCGACCATCCTTCCACTGAATCTTCTTGTATGTGTGTTAAGTCCCTATTAGGATGAGATGAAATCTCGTAGCTCCCTTCTTTCATCCCCACCATAGCTGACATTGCAATGGCTTTCATCCCCACCATAGCTGACATTGCAATGGCTTTCATCCCCACCATAGCTGACATTGCAATGGCTTTCATCCCCACCATAGCTGACAGTGCAATGGCTTTCATCCCCACCATAGCTGACAGTGCAATGGCTTTCATCCCCACCATAGCTGACAGTGCAATGGCTTTCATCCCCACCATAGCTGACAGTGCAATGGCTTTCATCCCCACCATACTGACAGTGCAATGGCTTTCCTCCCCACCATACTGACATTGTAATGGCTTTCATCCCCACCATACTGAGCGTGCAATGGCTTTCCTCCCCACCATACTGACAGTGCAATGGCTTTCCTCCTCACCATACTGACAGTGCAATGGCTTTCATCCCCACCATACTGACAGTGCAATGGCTTTTATCCCCACCATACTGACAGTGCAATGGCTTTCCTCCCCACCATAACTGACAGTGCAATGGCTTTCATCCCCACCATAGCTGACAGTGCAATGGCTTTCCTCCCCACCATACTGACTGTGCAATGGCTTTCATCCCCACCATACTGACAGTGCAATGGCTTTCAACCCCACCATAGCTGACAGTGCAATGGCTTTCATGCCCACCATAGCTAACAGTGCAATGGCTTTCATCCCCACCATACTGACAGTGCAATGGCTTTGGATGCACCACGGAGGAAATAAGCGGGACTTTAATTATGACCTGAAATATTCAATGGTCGAAAGTCACGCGATTTACTTCACGACAACCCGTCCCCTCTAATAAAATCACCCTCTAAATAGTAACAATTTTTAGGATTTGTAGTACCCTTCTTTCATCCAAATTACTACCGGGGGTGTAACGGTGACTGAGGCACTACATGAGACATTCAGGAAACTTTCACCACGACCCGAAATATTCCATTGATTCCCATCGGATATCAAACCTGGGACACTCAGGTCGACAGTCGTAGCATTCCAGTTTGTGAACTGTGAATAAGTCGCGGTACTGTTTAAAGCAGTACAGGGATTCTCACACTTATTTCGCCTCTTGATCCCTTACCCCCCCCCCCCCCGACGAAAATACTTTTTGAACAAATAGGAAAGAAAAATATTGACACATTCTGGTAAGGCTACATTGAATACTAGTTCTATCTAAGTCCTTGTTCCACATACTTTCATGCCTACATCGCTAACAATCAGAACCACCCAAAAGAAATTCATCCCTTGCCACTGCTAAATTCACATCCCTAGCACCTGTCAAGGGCCACTGCTAAATCCACATGACATGTGGGGTATACAGGGACCCCGAAAGATGGGGTGTAGAGGACTTGACATATCGATGAAAGTATTTTAGTTTTTCTGAAGGCCGCAAATGATCTTTTGTATCGGGCCCTTTCCCCAAACTATTGAATACCCCCCTCCCCCCACACACACCTGTCACCAAACTATTCAATACCCCCCCCACACACACACACAAAGACACACAACTGTCCCCAATGGCTCTGGCTGCCGTTGCGGATAATTCTTATGTGACTTTAAAAGTTGTATTATTTACTTCAATATTTGATCACTTTTAATTCTGCATTGTTCATGAACTGGACTTCCTGTATATAAGTTGTCGATCTAGCTTACAATTCATTTTACTACATTAATATTAGGTGTCAATAATACATCACGAGATTGATATAAAATTGCTAATCAGGAGATGAAGATCAATAACAGATTGGGAATCAGGAGATCAATAACAGGTTGGGAATAATGAGATCAATAACAGAATGGGAATAATTAGATCAATAACAGATTGGGAATCAAGAGATCAATAACATATTGGGAATAGAGAGACCAATAACAGATTTCGAATCAGGATATCAATAACAGATTGGGAATCAGGTCACATTCTTTTTTGTACATTTGCTAAATGAAAAGTACAACAAATATAATCAATAAATACAATTCAATAAAACAATAACACAAATAAACTTGATGTTGTGGAAGATATAAAAAAATAACAAGCATTTCAAATGAAACTTTCTGCCAAATTGTTTATTTGTTTTCCGTGTAATTCTCCGTGATTGAACGTAATGAAAATAACGTTTTCTAAAAGCTGCCAATTAAGTCATTTTGATGCCAATCTTCTTAATTTTACTAGTTTTTTGTTAGCATCATTTAATATTTTTTTATGACCGACAGTGTTATTAAATTTTTTATGAAAATGCTATTTTGTCCACTGCCCAATAGAAGAACATTATTGTGTGCCAGTTATACAATTATTTCTTATAAAATTAAATCAGTGACGTACACTGAAAGTTATTTGTCATTTGTGACAGTAGTTAGTTTAATAAGCTCTAAATACTTGAGTCATAAAAGGGTTTAAACATTTGATACACTAATTCTTACTGCAATATCGCTCATTAATTAAAACATTAAAATTGTGTTAAATAAAAACTACTGCGATTCTTTATATATCAAAGTGGTATGGTATTAAAAATAAAATATCAACAATAAAGTCCGATCTTGCATATCTAACTTTTATTCTACGTTTTGGGTAGTACATGTGTTTGTGTGTGTGTGTGTGTGTGTTTTTGTGTGTGTGTTTGTTTTGTGTGTTTGCGTGTGTCTGTGCGTTTGTGTCTGTGTGGTGTAGGCAACTGATTCACGCCAATAGCCGTACGGTGTCTAAAGTGTTTTTACATGTCAGGTCAGTTGTATTTCATTCAATCTTCGTAACAGTTCACACAGACGAGATGACCTTGTTAGGCTAATTGAACTTATCTCAAGATGTTAAGTCTTGTTAAACTAACTGAAATTATCTAATATAAGATATGCATGTCTTAATCAAGGATCATTCAGTCTAGTGTTGATGACATCATGAGATCATTCAGATCTAGTGTTGATGACATTTTGAGATCATTCAAATCTAGTGTTGATGACATTATGAGATCATTCAGATCTAGTGTTGATGACATTATGAGATCATTCAGATCTAGTGTTGATGACATTATGAGATCATTCAGATCTAGTGTTGATGACCATTATGAGATCATTCAGATCTAGTGTTGATGACATCATAAGATCATTCAGATCTAGTGTTGATGACATTATGAGATCATTCAGATCTATTGTTGATGACATCATGAGATCATTCGGATCTAGTGTTGATGACATTATGAGATCATTCAGATCTAGTGTTGAGGGCATTATGAGATCATTCAGATCTAGTGTTGATGACATCATGAGACCATTCAGATCTAGTGTTGATGACATTATGAGATCATTCAGATCTAGTGTTGATGACATTATGAGATCATTCAGATCTAGTGTTGAGGGCATTATGAGATTATTCAGATCTAGTGTTGATGACATTCCTGTGGACATTGGTGACTGGCCCTGAAATAGCCATGTAGGCATCTCTGAAGACGCTGGTGACTTGAGGGATTCAAACTCGTACACCACTTCACGTGCCTAATTTGTTTATTCAATTATGGTTTCATTAATAGAGTGTTGTACCAATGAAACATACATCAATTATTTATCTTTGTTGAGTCAGGTACATGACATCCTAAACATTCACTGTAGAAAGAACATAACTAGGACAGAAGAAAGTTGAATGTATAAAACAAAATACAGAGAAGGTAAATTATCTCAGACATTTTTGACATGCTACGAACTATGGTCAGACATTTTATTGTTGAAGCTGTATAAACCACAGAGGAACTGAAGTTATAGGAAACATTTGGTAGGTAGGAGATAATCCAGAAATGCACAAGTCAAGTAGAGAATATCTACAAGACAATAACATTAGTTCTTAAGAGGAGCTTGGTTTGGAGAACGGCTTCACTTGTTTATAAACATAAACATTAGGCTGTATGATGAAGCTTAGTGCGAATTACTTATCTTAGATGTTGTTTTACTTATCTTAGATGTTGTTTTACTTATCTTAGATGTTGTTTTACTTATCTTAGATGTTGTTTTACTTATCTTAGATGTTGTTTTACTTATCTTAGATGTTGTTTTACTTATCATAAGACATTATAGTGGATCGATTCCCTGACCCCATTATGTAACACAGAAAAGGAAGAGAGCAGTGTAGCTACTGAAATATCAATGAATCTAAATCAGTCATGAAATGCCAATAGTCTTCCTGTAAAAATGACGATAATTTTCTTTTTTCAAATGTCTGAAGGGGAGATGACGTTATAATGGCGGTTCTAAATGGTGAGCACACAGTCACATAATCATAATCAATGACATACAAATGTCACAACCTAAATAGATCCTTTATATAATGAACCATATGGTGTGTTGTCCAGCCTTATAACCTGTGTAGTTATGGTGTCTAGATTTATGGCGTGTATGGTCGTAGTGTCGAGCTTTAAGACATGTATGGTCGTAGTGTCGAGCTTTAAGACCTGTATGGTCGTAGTGTCGAGCTTTAAGACCTGTATGGTCGTAGTGTCGAGCTTTAAGACCTGTATGGTCGTAGTGTCGAGCTTTAAGACCTGTATGGTCGTAGAGTCGAGCTTTAAGACCTGTATGGTCGTAGTGTCGAGCTTTAAGACATGTATGGTCGTAGTGTCGAGCTTTAGACCTGTATGGTCGTAGTACGAGCTTTAAGACCTGTATGGTCGTAGTGTCGAGCTTTAAGACCTGTATGGTCGTAGTGTCGAGCTTTAAGACCTGTATGGTCGTAGAGTCGAGCTTTAAGACCTGTATGGTCGTAGTGTCGAGCTTTAAGACCTGTATGGTCGTAGTGTCGAGCTTTAAGACCTGTATGGTCGTAGTGTCGAGCTTTAAGACCAGTATGGTCGTAGTGTCGAGCTTTAAGACCTGTTCATAACCTGTTTGGGTGTGATGTCCATGTTTATAACCTGTTTGGGTGTGATGTCCATGTTTATAACCTGTTTGGGTGTGATGTCCATGTTTATAACCTGTTTGGGTGTGATGTCCATGTTTATAACCTGTTTGGGTGTGATGTCCATGTTTATAATCTGTTTGGGTGTGATGTCCATGTTTATAACCTGTTTGGGTGTGATGCATGGTTCTGTATCATGTTTGATTGCTATAAGATTTATGTGGTTGTAAGCTACAGCTATAAGATTTATGTGGTTGTAAGCTACAGCTATAAGATTTATGTGGTTGTAAGCTACAACTATGCGACTTGTGTGGTTGTGTGGTACAGCTAGATGACGTTTGTGGTTGTGAGGTACAGATATAAGACTTGTGTGGTTGTAAGCTAAAGCTATACAACATGTGTGGTTGTGAGGTATAGCTAGATAAATTGTTCGGTTGTGAGGTCACAGCTATAAGACTTGTGAAGATGTGATAGGATTATGTTTGTTTATCTGTTTAGTTGTGATGGGGCGAATAAAAATTTTAACGATACCGATTTGATTCCGATTCTGCACTTAAGCTTATGTTGTCGATTCCTAACATTTATTCCGATTCTTGACATTATAGTCTCATTTACTTTGTAACACTATTTTTTGTCAAAGTATTCAGATATATAGAGAAATATTTTGACACGAAAAAGAATAGAAGCCCACATAATCTTGACTACAATAGGTGCTATTGATCATAAATACATACTTTTGACTACAACATGTGCTATTAATCATAAATACATAATCTATCGATGTGTATGCATGTTTCCATCTATGTATATAATCATCTATCTATCTTTCTATTTAACAATCTTCTATCAGCCCATACGCTTCACCGTCTTGTTATGTTTTATTATGTTCTTTTATAATCTATGCTCTTAATTCAATACTGACACGTTTTAAAACTGTATAAATAATGAAAGAGACAATAAACCTTTTAATTCAATTTTTGATGTCATGTTTTTTTAAAAACTCAAATTTTGAAAATTTCAGTGAAAGTGTCGTAGTAAAATAACAACTATGTCGATGGACGAAACAATATAAGCGATGAACTTGAAAACAAATTTACAACAAATAAACTGAAAGTCCAATAATCAATTCAGGTTGACGTTAAGAGGAAGATAAAAAAACAAGAGCAGCATGCGCGCGCACACACTTGCGCGCACACACACACACTAACACGTGCACTCAGAAATTTAAAATAAATAACTCTTCAATTTGTTCATTTAATTCCAGAAATGTTGCTGAGAAGATAAACGTCTGTTTCCACGGTAACGCATTAATTATTTCAAAAAATGTTGTGTAATTGAAAGTGATTCAATAACATGAACATTTTTTAGAATATAACAAGATATAAAGCTGCATTTATTATTTTCAGTCGAATAAAGCTGATCAAGCTTTCTCCATTCTGAATATTTCATTTGATTTCAAAGATCAAATCTGTTTTCAAGATTAGGAAATAAAACTATACATTTTTCAGTAAATGAAAGGTATCTAACGCATCCATCTGTTTAGAGCATTTTCGAAAAAAAATGCTCTATTGTCCCCGTTTTGTCTGTCTGTCTGTCTGTCCGTCATCACCCTAGATCTCAACAACCATAAGTCCTAGACCCATGATGTATATATCATTTTGTAGGTCTTGGCCTGCCAAGAAAAGACTTTTTTCCATTTCGCGATCTGACCTCTCAGGGCCGTAAAAGGGGCCTTAGTACCGTTTTTTATTATATAAGCTATATGTATAAAGGAGCGCTATATCTCAGCAACTATAAGTCCTAGACCCATGATGTATATATCATTTTGTAGGTCTTGGCCTGCCATGTGTACATTTCGCGATAGGACCTCTGAGGGCCGGGCTTCAGGGCTCCTAAGGGGCTTATATATTATATATACACCTTGTACGTTCAATAACCCGTTCATTTAGTGCGAAATACTGCAGCACGTAGTTTCACCAAGATTTATTAAGAAACTCATCAAATGAAATAGTAAGATTGTGTTCTGAGTTTAATTGAAAGTATCAGAGCTATGCAACAATTGACGGAGTTTTCGGACGATTAAATGACTATAATTTCGAATGTTTTCAATTATGAGTCCTATTTCAGTAACCACAAAACACTTGTAGTTAGATTTAAGAGACAATAATTTTTTTTCAAATATAAAGAAACGTCTTTATAATTTTTTTTACAGATATATGCATTACACAATTGAATTTATAAACATTTCCAAAATTTACAAATATTTACTGAAAGCTAACAAACGTACTGATACATAACACGAAAATGCGCTAACACGTCCTGTGTCCAGGCTTAATTGCTTGTTTTTTTTTTTTAAAATATGAATTTCTCGTTCATTCATTTTTTGATTAATTCTGAAAAACAACATCAAAATTAGTCTAGTGTATGGATATATCATAATATGACGTTGGCTGGAATCAATCTAATCTATGGATATATCATAATATGACGTTGGCTAGAATCAATCTAATCTATGGATATATCATAATATGACGTTGGATAGAATCAATATAATCTATGGATATATCATAATATGACGTTGGCTAGAATCAATCTAATATAAGGATATATCATAATATGACGTTGGCTAGAATCAATCTAATATATGGATATATCATAATATGACGTTGGCTAGAATCAATCTAATATATGGATATATCATAACATGACGTTGGCTAGAATCAATCTAATCTATGGATATATCATAACATGACGTTGGCTAGAATCAATCTAATCTGTGGATATATCATAATATGACGTTGGCTAGAATCAATCTAATCTGTGGATATATCATAATATGACGTTGGCTAGAATCAATCTAATATATGGACATGGGCGTCGCTAGGAATTTTTCCAGGGGGGGGGCAAATAACAACTTTATAACATTTTTTCAAAATGTAGGGGGGGGGGCAAATGCTCCTCTTGCCCCCCCCCCCCCATGAATACGCCCATGCCTATGGATATATCATAATATGACGTTGGCTAGAATCAATCTAGTCCATGGATATATCATAATATGACGTAATTTATTTGAACAAACAGTATCTTCTGTAAAATCTCGTAGTGTAATGTGCTGGTGTTTGTTCTACAGCTATACGGCATTTCTTGGGTCAATAATATGCATCGATCCCTTTCTAAAATAACACACAATCAGACGGTATGATAAATATTGATGAACAGAAAAATTTAAAGAAAGATGTAGAACCGGAATCTCATTAATCATGTCCATCTCAATGCGATTCTCATCGTGAAAGGCTACTTATATTGTGCAATTTTTTTATATTCGGCCACAGTATAAGTAAAAAAAAGCAAATCTGGCTACTGTAGCAATACATTCTTATAGCGCCATCTAGTTGAAGCAGAAGGTAAACACGTTCTAGCAAAGGTTCTCTTATAAAGCCAATACATACCACCGAGTTGAGATCAAGAAGGGTTCTAATGTTTCTGTAGCCACCTCAATCCTATTGAATTAGACCTGTCGGTTAGCGCGCTCTACAACACTGCCACCACGACCCTAATAGCCGTGAGCAGGGTCAGTTATGTTATTTTCAGCATATTATGATATGACCGTGTGTTGTATGATTGTGAGCAATCTTCTAACATGTTCTGATATGACCGTGTGTTGTATGATTGTGAACAATCTTCTAACATGTTCTGATATGACCGTGTGTTGTATGATTGTGAACAATCTTCTAACATGTTCTGATATGACCGTGTGTTGTATGATTGTGAACAATCTTCTAACATGTTCTGATATGACCGTGTGTTGTATGATTGTGAACAATCTTCTAACATGTTCTGATATGACCGTGTGTTGTATGATTGTGAACAATCTTCTAACATGTTCTGATATGACCGTGTGTTGTATGATTGTGAACAATCTTCTAACATGTTCTGATATGACCGTGGGTTGCATGATTGTAAACAATCTACTAACATATTCTGATATAACCGTGGGTTGTATGATTGTAAACAATCTACTAACATGTTCTGATATGACCGTGGGTTGTATGATTGTAAACAATCTACTAACATGTTCTGATATAATCGTGGATTGTATGATTGTAAACAATTTTCTAACATATGACTGTGTGTTGTAAAATTGAGAAGAAGATTCTAACATATCATATGGGGCCTACATTTATAAGGGAAAGAAGGGCATTACATTTAATAATAGTAAAAAATGTATGTCTTATGTCACATACATGAAGTATGTCTTATGTCACATACATGAAGTATGTCTAATGTCACATTTATGAAGCATATTAAATATAACATACATGTGGCATGTCTAATAATATATACATGTGACAATTTTTTGTGACATGAACAATTTTTGCTTTCATTTGTAACCAAATTCAGATGTGCATACATCCACACATCATAACTGCATTATATGTTCCTTAATATTTTTAATAACGGGATTATTTCTTCTCTATAATTAAAAATAAATTTAGGTTCTATCTAAACAAACAGACTTGTTCAAGACTTTATTCGAGTATAAACACGATATACAATCATTGATGTTAACTCCTTTGCAAAAAAAACATGTAATTTACAATTTTTACAATTTTCTAGATGTTTTTCTGAATACTTTTTGCTGATATACTTATAGATTATTCATATTTTGATTATTTTTAATATGGTTTAGATTTAAAAAAAATAATTAAATTGATTTAGTTACTTGAAACATTCTTTCAATTTGTAAATAATTAATTTATTCCAAGAATGTAAGGGAAACAGATCAAATGAACAGGAACTGAGAAATAATTTGTTCCTTGAATTCTAAGTTTATTCCCTGGGTTCATTAATTATTGAAGCTGCACAAATTCAGTTTTGTCAACGGAACGGTCAAATGTTTTCTTATCTAACATAATTAAATATAAATAATGAAATTGAAATTGAAAAAAATCTGTTTAAAGACACTCTCAAGTACACACTGAAGTACGTACACAAGTTTATGCAAAGTACATTTCTAGGAAAAAAATAATTAGCCTGAAAAGCAAAAAAAAAAAACTAAAGAAATTATATTTTTAACCTGAGATTTTTAAATCAAATATTTCAAACAATATCAACGTTAAATCTACGTGAGTAAACATTCTGAGCCGATGTGATAATTAGCAGCTTTTGATGAATGTCAATAGGAACAACTTGGTGATTGTCAATAGGAACAACTTGATGAATGTCAATAGGAACAACTTGGTGAATGTCAATAGGAACAACTTGGTGAATGTCAATTGGAACAACTTGGTGAATGTCAATAGGAACAACTTGGTGAATGTCAATAGGAACAAATTGGTGAATGTCAATAGGAACAACTTGGTGAATGTCAATAGAAACAACTTGATGAATGTCAATAGGAACAACTTGATACATGTCAATAGGAACAACTTGGTGAATGTCAATAGGAACAATTTGGTGAATGTTAATAGGAACAACTTGGTGAATGTCAATAGGAACAACTTGGTGAATGTCAATAGGAACAACTTGGTGAATGTCAATAGGAACAACTTCGTGAATGTCAATAGGAACAACTTGATGAATGTCAATAAGAACAACTTGGTGAATGTCAATAGGAACAAATTGGTGAATGTCAATAGGAACAACTTGGTGAATGTCAATAGGAACAAATTGGTGAATGTCAATAGGAACAACTTGGTGAATGTCAATAGGAACTACTTGGTGAATGTCAATAGGAACAACTTCGTGAATGTCAATAGGAACAACTTGGTGAATGTCAATAGGAACAACTTGGTGAATGTCAATAGGAACAACTTCGTGAATGTCAATAGGAACAACTTGGTAAATGTCAATAGGAACAACGTGGTGAATGTCAATAGGAACAACTTGGTGAATGTCAATAGGAACATCTTGGTGAATGTCAATAGGAACAACTTGGTGAATGTCAATAGGAACAACTTGATGAATGTCAATAGGAACAACTTGGTGAATATCAAAAGGAACTACTTGGTGAATGTCAATAGGAACAACTTGATGGCAACAGTTTTATCTACCAGAGGCTCAATCCTGGTTTTTTTATTTATCTATCTTTAATTTAGCACTTTATCTTTAAGGCGCTAAATCAGACAAATATTGTAAATATTTCTCTTGACATTGATTTGACTTTACAATATTGGTTTGACAACATCTTGATGCTGTTGAAGTGAAAAGTTTACAAGTTTTCAAAAAGAAAAGAAAAACAACTCAATTTAAAACCATTTAAAGTTTACAGTGTTTCAGGCACAATAATATTAAAGACATGTTTATTTCATCTTACCGACTGATGGCAATCATGCAACATTTGTAGTACCGCAGCTATCAGCTACCCAGGCATTTCGGTTTTCTCTACTCACTTATAATGAACAAAATAATGAATGAAATAAAGACAAACTAAAATGTATGAATGTATGAATGTATGAATGTATGTGTGTATGAATGTATGAATGTATAAATGTATAAATGTATGTAACTATGTATGAATGTATGAATGTATGTATGTATGTAAGAATGTATGAATGTATGAATGTATGTATGTATGAATGTATGAATGTATGAATGAATGTATGAATGTATGAATGTATGTATGTATGAATGTATGTATGTATGTATAAATGTATGTATGTATGTATGTATGAATGTATGGATGTATGAATGGATGTATGAATGTATGAATGTATGAATGTATGTATGTATGTATGAATGTATAAATGTATGTATGAATGTATGAACGTATGTATGTATGAATGTATGAACGTATGAATGTATGAATGTATGTACGTATGAATGTATGAATGTATAAATGTATGTACGTATGAATGTATGAATGTATGTATGAATGTATGAATGTATGAATGTATGAATGTATGAATGTATGAATGTATGAATGTATGTATGAATGTATGTAAGTGTGAATGTATGTTAGGGTGATAACAATTTTCATTATTTTTCGTAACCAACATGAAACCCCTTACATTCGAGGTAAAATTGTATGTAGATGACAGTAGCAACATTATTTTTTTTTTTAAATGGAAAAAAGTTCCCCCACCTTTTCATTTTTGTTTTCTCATATCGCGCAGTTTGACTATCAGTTTCAATTTCACACTGAATTTTTACATGACTTTCTAGACTGCTTTTAAGCACATTCCAGTCAGTTTTTCCATTTTTTTATAAACAAGGCATCTACCCTCATCTTCTAAAAAGAATAGGGATCCAAGAATTCCATCTGTTGAAAAGCTAATCAATCTCACATAGATGCCCACAAACCGTCAAATTCTTGGAAACTTCACTTTTCTGTTCAATAGACAGAAACGGCGACTGGATCGAATCAAAATTATTATTACGGATATAGAATTGCTCTTGAGGGAAATTTTAGACTTTCCACTATTATCCAGCGCACTAATCAGAAAGAAAATCAATTGTCTGTTTGATTTATATGACAAAAACAAAAAGAAACTGTCTGATAAATTTAATCCAACACTTTCTAAGTTATTTGATGTCACCAACGTCAATGGAAAATGGAAAAGCAAGGAGGATAAAGAGCTCTACCAGAGACAAGTTAAGAGTGGAGGAAAGATTGGTTATTCAATGGTCAAACAAGCCCCTTTAGAATCAATTCACCCATGAAAACGAATCCGACTATCCAAAATTCAATCTCAAGCCAGCTCTTCTCAATCGCAACCTACACAAACACATACAACTGTCTCACAGCCTACACAAACACATACAACTGTCTCACAACCTACACAAACACATACAACTGTCTCACAACCTACACAAATACATACAACTGTCTCAGAATCTTCGGATTCTGAAACCTCTGCTTCTTCACCCGACTCGACAACCTATTCTTCCACGTCATCTTCTGAATGCAAACCGAAATACCAAAGAGCAAGCACTACAACAGCTGGTTTGCTAGTACTGAAAAGCAACATTTCCACACATAAAGCATATGACGTTCTTGCAACCATTGCTGAACAGGATCATGATGTGCCGGTTCCAAGTCAGGCGGGTGTTTGGAAACGAGTAATCTCTGAAGGACGGAAAATGAAAACCAAAAATGTTCAAAAACTTCAAAGCAAAGAACCCTATTGTCTCCAGTTTGATGGTAAAAGAGTGCAAGGGAAAGAGTATGAAGTAGTTATGCTGAAAATATGACAACCGAAATAAAACCCGGTACTCTTAAATGTGATGTCTTGAGCAAGGGCTTTCAGAAGCCACAATATATTGACTGTCAGCACCATGTACTCGACCTCCTTCTGAAATATGTCATGAATTTCTTATTCAAGAGCCAACGAGCAAACCAGAACTCAACTATTCCTTCATTGACAAATTAATGCAAAACTATGCCACTCTTCAGGTTGATTACCGCCTTGTTGTGACAGATGATGTTAGCACAGGCGAGAACCTTGGATGGCGAGATGATTTCAATTTCTTTTTATGAATTATGTCAGGCATATCGTCATTACAAAACAACTTCACGTTGGCCTCGCATCAGCTGGAAGAAACTACCAAATTTACACTAGGCAAGATGGAACTCACAGGCGATATATACTATTATAGCATTATTTCTGATACCAGAGTGGCGCAACATCCTCGCTCCTGCTTGCAACTTCATCTGCTATGAATGGGCAAATGCTTGATTCCATGTGCAACACTACAATGAAGCGTCCTTCAATGAACTGTTTACCTCACTCATCAGGGTAAAATGCAAAAACGTGCCGTAAAACTGATGGAGAAACTTCATGCGAAATCGAGAAAATTTGAATTTTTGATTCTGAAGTTCATAAGAACAATATGTTTTACACAATTCTTGTACATTCTGTACATATTACTAACTGATCTGTATCTTATTTTTTAATAAAAGTTGATAAGTTATTATTATTATTCTTTTGAATTAAGCTAAAAAAAACTTGTCCTTTTTTAAAAAAAAAATCAAAAATGCAATTGACATTCTGAAATTACACATGAAAGTTCCTCGGTTGACATTCTGAAATTACACATGAAAGTTCCTCGGTTGACATTCTGAAATTACACATGAAAGTTCCTCGGTTGACATTCTGAAATTACACATGAAAGTTCCTCGGTTGACATTCTGAAATTACACATGAAAGTTCCTCGGTTGACATTCTGAAATTACACATGAAAGTTCCTCGGTTGACATTCTGAAATTACACATGAAAGTTCCTCGGTTGACATTCTGAAATTACACATGAAAGTTCCTCGGTTGACATTCTGAAATTACACATGAAAGTTCCTCGGTTTACATTCTGAAATTACACTTAAAAGTTCCTCGGTTGACATTCTGAAATTACACATAAAAGTTCCTCGGTTGACATTCTGAAATTACACATGAAAGTTCCTCGGTTGACATTCTGAAATTACACATGAAAGTTCCTCGATTGATATTCTGAAATTACACTTAAAAGTTCCTCGATTGATATTCTGAAATTACACATAAAAGTTCCTCGATTGATATTCTGAAATTACACATAAAAGTTCCTCGATTGATATTCTGAAATTACACATAAAAGTTCCTCGATTGATATTCTGAAATTACACATAAAAGTTCCTCGATTGATATTCTGAAATTACACATAAAAGTTCCTCGATTGCAAGGGGTTTCATAAAAATTTTTTTTTTGGTATCACCCTACTGTATGTATCTATGAATGTATGAATGTATAAATGTATGAATGTATGAATGTATGAAAGTATTAATGTATGAATGTATGAATGTATGAATGTATGTATGTATGTATGAATGTATGAATGTATGTATGAATGTATGAACGTATGAATGTATGAATGTATGTATTTATGAATGTATGAATGTATGAAAGTATTAATGTATGAATGTATGAATGTATGTATGTATGTATGAATGTATGAATGTATGAATGTATGTATGAATGTATGAATGTATGAATGCATGAATGTATGAACGTATGAATGTATGAATGTATGTATTTATGAATGTATAAATGTATGAATGTATGTATTTATGAATGTATGAATGTATAAATGTATGAATGTATGAATGTATGACTTTGATATCGATGAGAAATCGAATACACGCTATTGTATTTATAAACCGTTGATACATAAATGGTTAGTTGTACACTAACCGAAATCACACCAAACATGGTAATTTAATTGTGAGAAAATATTTCATTAACACCGAATCTGATGAAAACGAACTAAATAATTTCTAGATATATTAGCTAAACTCCAACTACTTCGTTGTAACAACTCCAAAATACTCCGAAAAACTCCGAAATTTTTTTAAAAATGTTGAATAATAAAACATAAACAAATATAAAAAAAGAAATCAAATTGCAGATACTAGTTTATAAGTTCAAGACTATTGTAATAATTAAATAAACATCTATCATTGACCTTTCATTTTTCTCAACAATTGGCCCACAGAGGAAAACGAGTGGGCCCACAGAGGACAGCGAGTGGGCCCACAGAGGACAGCGAGTGGGCCCACAGAGGACAGCGAGTGGGCCAGAGATTGAGATTTTGGTATTTTAAAGGGGATTCCCTTGTTGACAACTAAATTATTGAGAACCTTCAGTTTGATTACGTCATAAGCGAAACAACGACAAAAACCGAAATATTTTTTTCAATACAACTAACGCAACCGATGAGTACTCATGCCGACTGAATAGATTATTGAGCCTATGGCAACTCATGCCGACTAAATTGAGATTTGTATCATTTAGTGATTGCAAAGTAAAAAAAAAATCATTTCTGAACTATTTGAACTGGAAGATAAAAGTAGGAATATAAAAAAGGCTCCGGTATGACCAACGGCTAGATATTGACTTAAAAGAGATTATGTGATATCTTGACATTAGAATGTATGGTCACTCAAATGCCCAGACTTGTAGGAAACAGTGGGGATTACGGCCGGTCAGTTGTTTGAGTCTGTTGTGATTAGGACTGAGATATCTCTACAGATGGAGACTTCAGTGCTGCAGTTCAAACCAGGCTTGCGGAGCCTTAGCCGAGGAGCCGTGGAGCCGCATTTTTGCTGGAGCCGGAGCTGGAGCCGAAAAAATCTGGCGGCTCCACGGCTCCCAAATGATTTTTTTTAAAGCAGAGTTATTTTTTTTAGCTTAAAAATTCCAAATTTGTTTGATTTTTTGCCTCCTAAAATTTGAAATGTTGTCATTTTTACGAACGCCACAACAGTAACAGCATTTAAACGATAGCGTGCACGTACATCACCACAAGAAATCTTTAATGGGGAATCATTTTGTGTTCGTTTTAAATCTTGTTTTACCCTGAGAAATTTTTTTTAATGGCATGTTATTTTGTTATATATATATAAAGTTAAAACAGTTTTATTTCATAGAATAATTGTATCAATCATTTAAAAATAATTTTTTACTACGACGGCAAATAGAACGCGTCATTTTGTATATTATTTGACCGCGAATTTGTAATATACTAAAAACAAAATGGTCGCTTTCTGTATTTAACAATTTTATTATAAACAGAATAGCTGAAATAGAGTAGATAAATTTATAAGGCTGTGTGTCCGAATAAAAATCAGACTTTATTGGGACGGGGTCCGAATAAAAAATGGAGTTTATTGGTTCCCGGGTCCGAATAGTCACTTCGAATTTATAAATAATAAATATAAATACTGAAGTCTTTAAAATATTTTAAATAATGTATCATTTTACTATTTGCTAATTTGATCATTGAAATAACTTTTTATTACTTATGAAAATGGCAACTAGTGAAACCTCGGTCGAAAATAATGATACGTTTCTGGATGCACTGAAATGGTTTGTTTTTAGTAAAACCGACAATGCGTATATTTTTCAAGTTCCTGACTATGGCGGTGAACGCTGCAAAATTTGCATAACTTTTTATCAGCGGCATGTTTGCGTGGCGCAAGTAGAAAAATTTTTGTCTCGTGTGATACTATCTTAATAGGGAGCCGGAGCTGAGCCGGAGCCGTCAAATTTGTGGGAGCCGGAGCCGTCAAACTTGTTGGAGCCGGAGCCGGAAAAAATATGGCGGCTCCGCAAGCCTGGTTATAACACAAAACTAACGCTCTCAGTCTATACTTCATTAGTTTCTTACATCCATAATTTTACTAATCACTGACTCACCAACTAACACAGACGAAATTATTTTAGAAAGAAATATACCAACAGTATAAAAGAACTAGGCATAGTTACACACAACACTCAGCCAGCTGGTTGGCCAGACTAGGCATAGTTACACACAACACTCAACCAGCTGGTTGGCCGGACTAGACCTAGTTACACAAACACACAGCCAGCTGGTTGGCCGGACTAGGCATAGTTACACACAACACTCAGCCAGCTGGTTGGTCGGACGAGGAATAGTTACACACAACACTCAACCAGCTGGTTGGCCGGACTAGGCATAGTGATGCACACCACTTAACCAGCTGGTTGGCAGGACTAAACCTAGTTACACACAACACTCAACCAGCTGGTTGGCCGGACTAGACCTAGATACACACAACTCTCAACCAGCTGGTTGGCCAGACTAGACCTACTTACACACACCACTCAACCAGCTGGTTGGCCAGACTAGACTTAGACTAGTTACACACACCACTCAACCAGCTGGTAGGTGGACTAGACCTAGTTACACATACATATTGTTTCATGATATCACACCATACCAACTAATCCAATGTCAGTAGTTTACATTATAACTGTAATGAAAACATAATATGTAAGTAGTTTACATTATAACTGTAATGAGAAACATAATATGTAAGTAGTTTACATTATAACTGTAATGAGAAACATAATATGTAAGTAGTTTACATTATAACTGTAATGAGAAACATGATATGTATGTTTTTATGTCATCATTGCAATAGTTTCATCTGTTGAAAGTTAAAATTGTCTACCTGGAGCTTACATGGAGAATTTACCTCCGGGTAGGGTGCAAGTCACACGAACACTACCTCCCTCCCAGGGTAGGTACAAGTCACCTGAACACTACCTCCCTCTCAGTGTAGGTACAAGTCACCTGAACACTACCTCCCTCCCAGGGTAGGTACAAGTCACCTGAACACTTCCTCCCTCCCAGGGTAGGTACAAGTCACCTGAACACTACCTTCCTCCCAGGGTAGGTACTAGTCACCTGAACACTACCTCCCTCTCAGGGTAGGGTAAAAGTCACCCGAACACTACCTCCCTCCCAGGGTAGGTACTAGTCACCTGAACACTACCTCCCTCTCAGGGTAGGGTACAAGTCACCCGAACACTACCTCCCTCCCAGGGTAGGTACTAGTCACCCGAACACTACCTCCCTCTCAGGGTAGGGTACAAGTCACCCGAACACTACCTCCCTACCAGGGTAGGTACAAGTCACATGTAAACTACCTCCCTCCCAGGGTAGGGTACAAGTCACCTGAACACTACCTTCCTCCCAGGGTAGGTACAAGTCACCTGAACACTACCTCCCTCTCAGGGTAGGTACAAGTCACATGTAAACTACCTCCCTCCCAGGGTAGGGTACAAGTCACCTGAACACCACCTTCCTCCCAGGGTAGGTACAAGTCACCTGAACACTACCTCCCTCTCAGGGTAGGTACAAGTCACATGTAAACTACCTCCCTCCCAGGGTAGGGTACAAGTCACCTGAACACCACCTCCCTCCCAGGGTAGGTACAAGTCACCTGAACACTACCTCCCTCTCAGGGTAGGTACAAGTCACATGTAAACTACCTCCCTCCCAGGGTAGGGTACAAGTCACCTGAACACTACCTTCCTCCCAGGGTAGGTACAAGTCACCTGAACACTACCTCCCTCTCAGGGTAGGTACAAGTCACATGTAAACTACCTCCCTCCCAGGGTAGGGTACAAGTCACCTGAACACCACCTCCCTCCCAGGGTAGGTACAAGTCACCTGAACACCACCTCCCTCCCAGGGTAGGTACAAGTCACCTGAACACCACCTCCCTCCCAGGGTAGGTACAAGTCACCTGAACACCACCTCCCTCCCAGGGTAGGTACAAGTCACCTGAACACCACCTCCCTCCCAGGGTAGGTACAAGTCACCTGAACACCACCTCCCTCCCAGGGTAGGTACAAGTCACCTGAACACCACCTCCCTCCCAGGGTAGGTACAAGTCACCTGAACACCACCTCCCTCCCAGGGTAGGTACAAGTCACCTGAACACCACCTCCCTCCCAGGGTAGGTACAAGTCACCTGAACACCACCTCCCTCCCAGGGTAGGTACAAGTCACCTGAACACCACCTCCCTCCCAGGGTAGGTACAAGTCACCTGAACACCACCTCCCTCCCAGGGTAGGTACAAGTCACCTGAACACCACCTCCCTCCCAGGGTAGGTACAAGTCACCTGAACACTACCTCCCTCTCAGGGTAGGTACAAGTTACATGTAAACTACCTCATTCCCAGTGTAGGGAACAAGTCACCTGAACACCACCTCCCTCCCAGGGTAGGTACAAGTCACCTGAACACCACCTCCCTCCCAGGGTAGGTACAAGTCACCTGAACACTACCTCCCTCTCAGGGTAGGTACAAGTCACATGTAAACTACCTCATTCCCAGTGTAGGGAACAAGTCACCTGAACACTACCTCCCTCTCAGGGTAGGTACAAGTCACATGTAAACTACCTCATTCCCAGTGTAGGGAACAAGTCACCTGAACACTACCTCCCTCTCAGGGTAGGTACAAGTCACATGTAAACTACCTCATTCCCAGTGTAGGGAACAAGTCACCTGAACACTACCTCCCTCTCAGGGTAGGTACAAGTCACATGTAAACTACCCACCCCCCCCACCCCCAACGGAAGGTACACGTATAAGAGATATTTCAATAAGTACTTGCAATTGGATTTTCATGATTTTTTTTAGGCGGATTGTTTACATATTTTTTCTTACCTAACTGTCAATATTAACATTACTTGTCAAATTTAAACTGATAATATGAGTATTTTAAAAAGCAGATTTGTCTATTTGCTTTTTAATCGTATTAATGTCTATCATCAAACACATATTTTAAAGCTAGAAATAGATGGCGAAATATTTTTGTGAAACTAATTATTATTAAATATCATGAATGATATATATTTTTGTTTTAGAAATGTAAGCTTACTTTGAAATTAAACCATGCAAGATGTTTCATTCTTTCGTTTTAACTGTATATATATATATATATCCCTGCGATAATTATGTCAGCAATAAATGTATTCAGTGGTAAGTCAACGAGATATTGGTATATAGTAGTAAGAGGTCAACATGAGATGTAAACATGTTTGAACTATATAAACCATACCACGACACTCAATTTAGTTTGTGGATTAAACTGGGTTGTCATAACAACCATCCTATTAAAACCCTTTAATCAGTCAGCCTACCAGCAGGATGCGCTTGTTAGTACAATTACATGCCTGTGGGACGAACAAACCCCCAACATCTAATGGCTTCCTTTAACTCACCAGCAGTTCAACTCTGTATAATGGCTTCCTTTAACTCACAAATAGTTCAACTCTGTATAATGGCTTCCTTTAACTCAAAAATAGTTCAACTATGTATAATGGCTTCCTTTAACTCACAAATAATTCAATTATGTATAATGGCTTCCTTTAACTCCCAAATAGTTCAACTATGTATAATGGCTTCCTTTAACTCCCAAATAGTTCAACTCTGTATTTGATTTTATGATGGAGCACCGGATGTTGTGTAAACGAGTGGCGATTGGTTAGAGAAATCTTCATTCATGCCAGTAAACTGATATAATTAAGTGGTGAGAGATATCTTCATTCAAGCCAGTAAACTGATATAATTAAGTGGTTAGAGATATCTTCATTCAGGCCAGTAAACTGATATAATTAAGTGATGAGAGATATCTTCATTCATGCCAGTAAACTGATATAATTAAGTGGTGAGAGATATCTTCATTCATGCCAGTAAACTGATATAATTAAGTGGTGAGAGATATCTTCATTCAGGCCAGTAAACTGATAAAATTAAGTAGTTAGAGATATCTTCATTCATGCCAGTAAACTGATATAATTCTAGGTTTACTAGAAATAATGATAACATTGTTATCAAAAAATAGTGCTATTGAGTTATTGGCATCAATTTCAAACAACAATATTATTGGTATCCATTAATTCATCACTAACATTATCGTCAATTTTTATTTACTATGGCACTGACTGACTAAACAGTGATGATATAACTGACCGACTGACCAAACAGAGATGCTGGCACTGACCAACCGACTGACTGAATAGAGAGGATAGAACTGACCGACTGACTGAACAGAGATGATAGAACTGACTGACTGAACAGAGATGATAGAACTGACTGACTGAACAGAGATGATAGAATTGACTGACTGAACAGAGATGATAGAATTGACTGACTGAACAGAGATGATAGAACTGACTGACTGAACAGAGATGATAGAATTGACTGACTGAATAGAGATGATAGAACTGACTGACTGAACAGAGATGATAGAACTGACTGACTGAACAGAGATGATAGAACTAACTGACTGAAAAGAGATGATAGAACTGACTGACTAAACAGAGATGATAGAACTGACTGACTGAACAGAGATGATAGAACTGACTGACTGAACAGAGATGATAGAACTGACTGACTGAACAGAGATGATAGAACTGACTGACTGAACAGAGATGCTTGCACTGACCGACTGACTGAACAGAGATGATAGAACTGACCAACTGACTGAACAGAGATGATAGAACTGACCGACTGACTAAACAGAGATGATAGAACTGACCGACTGACTGAACAGAGATGATAGAACTGACCGACGGACTGAACAGAGATGATAGAACTGACCGACTGACTGAACAGAGATGATAGAACTGACCGACTGACTGAACAGAGATGATAGAACTGACCGACTGACTGAACAGAGATGATAGAACTGACCGAATGACTGAACAGAGATGATAAAACTGACTGACTGATGATAGAATGAAACGGAGCAAAACGCTACAGAAAAAAAAAATCCATTCCAAACTGTTTTAAGAATGTTGTCACAGACCGTGACCTACAT